>CM017440.1:17178149-17520115 GCA_007726485.1 Eragrostis curvula | reverse complement strand
TTAGAGTTTAATAAACTATAAAAGTATTTATCATAAACTCTCATAAATAAATGAGGGTCATTAAGGGACTAACATTTATTTCTGTTTATAATAAATAAAAGGGTTCACAAAAGAATATCTAGGGATTTTTAATAAAAAACTAGGGATTTTTAAGTTATCAGATAAACAATGGGAATGTTTATCCCAATAACCAAAAATGGGTTTATGTTATTTAAATAAATAACTAAATATTTATTTAAATAACTTAATCAGTTTATAAACTAAAGGTTAAAGAAGTAAATCTTTTTAGAAATGATAAATGGGATTTTATAAACTGATAAAGGATTTTCTAAGATTTTACGAAAGCATCAATCATTTTATAAAAGAAATAAAGACTTTTCTAAGAATTAAATACTTTTCTAGAAAATCCTTAAGGAAAAACTTAACTACGAAACACAGGAACACCAAATAAGTACTTCAACTAAACCAAAAGGCGTTCACAGACAGATCACGAGATTCGACGGATGTCGGCAGAAGAATCGCTGACTTCGGAAACGTAACATACAAGTTACAGACCTTGGAAGGGTTTCGGAAAAGCGAAACCCGAAACAGATCAAGATAGATTATTCCTAGAATAATCTATGGCAAGGCTATATATTCAAGGAATGTTAGCACGTCTGGATATATATTAGGGCTTTAAACAATTAATTAGCATTTTTATGGAATTAATTAGAATTATCTAAAGGATTAAACAATTTAAATTAGTATTTTCATAATTTAATTAATGATATGAATCATTAATTTAAATTAGTATTTTCGTAATTTAATTAGTGATATGAATCACAATTTAGATTACTGAAAATAGAAAACATTTAATTTTAAGTCTACGATTTATTATATAAATTTCTTGTATTTAAAACATTTAGTTAGCATTATTTAAAAAGGCTTCACAAATTAATTAGTATTTTTAGGAATTAATTAACGATGTAAATCATTAATTAATACAACTAAAAATAGAAAGGAATTTAGTTACCTTATCTAAAATTATCTAAATGAATTTTAGAAATTAAAATAATTATTTAAGCAATTTCTATATTTTATAAAAGCATTAATTGTATTTCTGTTTTTTGAAAAAGATTTAAGGTTACTGTTGCTAACGAGCCAAAAGCCAAAAGCTGAACGGGCTTAGATCCGGATTGGGCCCATCAAGAAATTATCAGAAATGATAATTCCCTGGAAAAAAGAAAAGGCCCAAACTGGCCTTGCCACAGGCCCAGCCCATGACGGTGTTGGGAAGATGGCAGCGACTATGTACAGCGAAGGATCGGGAGGTGCTAGGAGACGAAGGTATAGTAACAAGTAAATCGGAGATGATGCCGAAGGCTACCTGACTCTATGCGAAGGGCAAACTCTCCTGGCGAAGGTACCAGAAGATGCAGCGAAGGCTACTGAACAAGAGCGAGTCTGAAGCCTAACACTAGAGAGACGTAACAGAATCGTCCAATGGCACAACTGTAATAACGATCTTTCCTCCCTCTATAAATATGGAGGGAGGAGATCCTGTAATGACATCTGTTTTTTTGGGGGCCGCGAGCCACAGACACCTCGTTTACTCCGTCTACATCCTTCTGACACCTCTAACCCCTTCGCCCAGCACCGCGGGCCATTGAGGGCTTCGGTGCAACATATAACGGAAGACCCAAAGCACAGCCTGGGTAAGAGATCCTTATTCCGATAATACTCACACTTCAGGAAGGCTTCGCCAAGGAACCTGAGAACGGCAAGGTGTCAAGAGGGCTTCGCGAGGAGACCTTCGGACCCTGAGACGTTCAAAGACCTTCGCAAAGACAGACTAAGCAAACATAACCCATTGGATGGCTTCGCTGAGTCCCTCCAGGACCTTCGATCCCCCAACATTTGGCACCGACCGTGGGCCCAACCCACGATAAAAAGGAGACAAGATCACCACCCAGCAAAAGTTACAGGGATAAGAGCAGATCAGCCACCACAGAAACATCCAACTACTCGTATCAAGGCAAGCAACATTAAGGTCGTCATCAATCCTGACAGACACCTTCGATGACCAAAACATGCATCGAAGAGGACTTCATATAAAAGAGCAAACATCAAAGGCCACCGAACATCAGGGATACGGATCAACAATGAAGGCACAATACAACGACGTCAATGTGAAAAGGAAGAAACGAAGGCTATCAAGCTAAGGTACCAAAATATATTCACAAAAAGCAAAGTTGTTCAAATCAGCAGATTTACAAATGTTCAACCAAGTGGAGAAGGCCGGGCGAAGCCATATAAGCACTGATTCAAATCAAAGGACATCAGACAACAAATACAAGATCCAAACTACTTAGTTTTGCTACGAGTACGACTCGCAACTTCGGAACAGTGCGAAGGCCTGGCCGGACGGTCATCAGGACCTTCGTCATCGCTAATGATAATCACACCCGGAGGAACGATAGCAAGGGGAACTGGCTGCGCAGGAACCTTAACTAAAGCATGCCTCCCACTTCGCCGGTCAAGCTCCGCGAAGTGATCCACCAGATCCTGAGGAAGAACATCTCCGCACTTGAAGCCACCCCGCACAAGCTCCTTCACAATACCACGAGGAAGACGATCCCACAAGGATTCCATTTCTATCAAAAAAGAAGATGAAGATCACACAACCAGGAGCACTCCTTGTATATATATAAGCCATGAAGGAACATTCCAGAAGAAAGGAGGAATAAATATTTTTTATGTTTATCAAAAGAATGAAGCCTTGTCGTAATCCAAGACAAGATGAAATTTTTCGCCTTCGAAAAGGTAGAAATTAAGCTTCACCCAAAAAAGGGTAGAAAAAGGTAATAAAGCGAAGATAATTTTCGCAAAATGACTGCGAAGTTTTCGTATATTAAAAGGCACGAAATCCTGCAAATCAATAGTATCCTTCGCTCGAAAATTGCGAAGGAACTATCAGCATCCTTCGCTCAGAAATTGTGAAGTTTTCGTATAATAAAAGGCACGAAAGCCTGCAAATCAATAGTATCCTTCGCTCAAAAATTGCCAAGGAACCATCAGCATCCTTCGCTCAGAAATTGCTAAGTTATCATCTATCAAAAGACATGAAAGCCGACACGAATACTGTATCTCTCGCTCAAAAATTGCGAAGTAACTGTCAATAACCTTCGCTAAAAGATTGCAAAATTGTTGCCTACCAAAGGCGTAAAAACCAGTATGAATATAGTATCCTTCACTCAGAAATTGCGAAGCAACTATCAAAAGACTTCGCTGAAAATTGTGAGGCTATCATCAAAAGGCACGAAAGCCAACGCAACTATTATATGCTTTGCTCGAAAAATGCGAAAGCAACAATCAGTATCCTTCGTAAACATCACGAGTTATCGCCCATCAATGGCATGAAAGGCGATAAAAAAATTTCTAGACAAAATCTTCCACAAAGGAATGACGAAAATAACTATCTATAGCCTTCGTTAAGGTGATCATGGAGTTATTATGTCAAAAGCAAAAAGCCTATCCAGGGAGAGTTAGTAGCATTCGCTAAGACATTGGGAAGCTACAATAAAAGAGCCTGTTTAGCATGCTCTATGAGCCTCGAAGTGACTTAAAAAGGCGAAAATCCTCTTCAAGGTGATTGCAAAACTTCGGTTTAGCAAAAACGAAGATGTAATCCAAAAAAGATGGTAGCCTTCGTCAAAGAAATCGTGAAGCATTTATTCATCAGAAAGCCCAAGAGCAATTGGAAGATATATCACGTCTACTGGCTAAAAACAAGACCGCCATCTGTCGTAAAAATAGAAAAGCCAAAAACAACAGCCTTCGCGGAGGTTGGCGAAGCTGTCTCCCGGAAAGATATGAAAAATATCATGATAACAATACAACCAAGAGCTGATGCATCACATGCGGAACAACATACCAAAGGATGAAATAAAAAATGCATACAACGAGCTTCGGATCATAAACACGAAGGCGCGAGATAAACAAGGAAAATACATAAGGCAACGAAAATCCGAAAGCTCAAAGTAGAGTTCGAAGTCATCATAGAAAGAAACTTAGAAAAGATATTTGATGCGAAATAGATTACGAAGGTATTTTACAAAGCATCTGTTCCGCAACAAAAAAAGGTATCTACTGAGATACAGACAGAGACCACCAAAAGGAATATCTACACCTAGACACGGCGAAGGGAATCAAGAATACCCTTCGGGGAGGTCAGGAGTAACCGTCTTGACCCTCTTCCACCAAAGTTCGTTGTTCAAGCCAAGGCACTTAGATTCGGCTGCACTGTAGTCGTTGGTAGAGTCAGAAGCCTTCGCCGAGAAGCTTGGCTGGGCAATGACCTCAGTAGCATTGCTACCTCCGTAGAGAAAGCTATGAACAACATCTCGGATCATGACTATCACTGCATCATAAGAATAATTCTGACAAACACCAACAAGTCCCCTGACGTTGACATGAAGCCATTCTCTCACACTCTCTGGAGAAGGGTCTTCTGAAAGGTCGTCATAACTTGCTCCAACAACTTGAAATAATTCTTTCAAGAGACCACAGAAGTGAAGAGATTCAGCATAGCTAGCATCAGAAAGTAACGCCTTCGACTGAGTAAGACCAGACAGGCGTGAAGAAAGAAGGTTATGGAAGAGCTCCTCTTTTTCAAGCAACAACTTCTTGCCACAAATGGTCTTCTCAAGGAGAGATAAGTACTCATCATGCCCTGATACAGTGCTTCGAAGGGTTGCAGTCTCACGCTCTAAGTTCGAAACAGCGGAAGATGAAACTTTCAATGCTTCGTCTGTCTTAGCAAGAGAAGCTTCGAGAGATGATATTTTAGAGACCTCATCATCCAAATGCTGACTTCAACGGGCACAAGCTTGAGTAAGGGTTATAGACTGTAAGTAACGAAGAAAAAAGGGGAAAGCGTTAAAACAGGGAAAACGCGAAGCATCATGTAGCAAAAGACGAAGGACTCTCGGCTTAACCTTGATCTGATGAGCAATCAAGGAGCAAAGGAGAACTTCAGAATCAAGATTTGAGAGACCAAGCTCCATTTTTGGAACCCGAAGCTTTTGAGCAACAGAGCTAAGAGGGCCCACATCTTGGAGATCTGCATTCAGAGAAGACAAAATAACCTGAATGTCTATCTCACCAACCCCAGAGTCCAAAGATCCTAAGAAAAAGAAACAGGCGAAGGTAAAGCACGAAGGAAGCCAATCTTCTAAAAAAAAAAGAGAGAAAAACATAAAATGGAAATAATACATACCACGAGAACAAGCAGCGAAGGTAAGAGACTGCGAAGCTTGTGGCGCATTGTCCGAAGGCAAAGAAGAAGTATTAGCTTTGCTTGAGCTAGGCCAGACATCCGTCGTCATAAGTTCATTAAATTTGCGTTTGCCAAGCAAACCAAGGAACGAAGCCTTCTTTAGCAGAGCAAAACTGCTTTTCACTACAAAGCAAGAAGCCAAGGAACATGCGAAGGGGTTTTTGCAAGCAAATTTGGAGCCAACAACCATTTCAGCATCAACGCCAACTGATAAGCTAAGATCGGCAAGTGAAGTACTATGTAAATTCATCGAAGGCACAACAGGAGAAGCATCCTGACAAACGCCAGAACCCTCAGCCGAAGGAACAGAACTCGGAGCAACAGCAGGCGATGGCTCTTCAAAGATCATGGAATATGAAGGGGTCGCAAGACAACCTCTGGCAGGAGAATGAATTTTGGCATTCTTCGGAGCAGAATTAATATCTGGTGTGTCAACACAAACAGCCGAGGAGACCATTTCAATAGTGGAAGCAGCCGAAATGCTGAAGTAGGGAAGACCGAGCGCAACAGGTTCAAGAGAGGCTTTGTCACCAGAAGAAAGGTCCTCAGGACAAGGGTATTCAGACTGAAAGATGTCCAAACTCTGATAAACCCTATTGATCCTAAGGCCAATCTCCCTTTGGGATCTTTCGACCCACTCTTTATGGGAAAATTTTCCAAGAAAGGAATTCACTCGATCCTGGGCTGACCAAAGGGTAAAACCTGCAGAAGACAAAATAAAGTTTTAGCGAAGCAGGACATTACCAAGAAGAAAAGAGTATGCGAAGACTGCAAAAGTTAAGAAGAGGCCATACGAGGTCCTGGATTCGAGAAGAAAGATGGCACTCTTAAGCCAAGTACGTTTTTTCCCAAAAAAGTAGAAGGCTGCCAGCGATCTCGCGATAGCGGAAGAACATCAGCAGCGTAGCACTCTTCTAAGATTTCCCGAAGAGTCATCCTTCGGCTAACCCTCAAGAAAGCTTCAACAGACCAAGATACAGCCTGATTCCTAAGGGGCTCGAAGCTATTCACAATATGTATGTCAACAACCTTGCCAGTATGAAATTCGAGGGATGAAGCACGATAATAAAACCAATCTTTCACCCATTCGCGAAAGGGAGGTGGATCGAAGCTAGGAAGAGGAGTTACAAACCCCTATCTAGCAACGAAGTCAACAACTCCGAAGCATGGACTAACACGGCGATGATGATCATAAATAGGAGAATGCCGGGCCTGATATACTTGGTAAAAAGCATGGGGATGAGGTTTAATACCTTCGCTCATACAAGCCCAAGCAAACGCGGAGATGGTTGCAACTGCAACCGGAGTAAGATGGTGAAGCTGAAGATGATACAAGGAAAGAACACGAGAGATAAGCCTCGAAGGCGGAAAAGATAAACCAGCATCCAAGAAAGATGCGAAGACTACAACTTCGTCAGACTTAGGGTTCCAAAAACTATCAGGAATCTGTTCTGGACCTCCGAAGGGAAGCCGGAATAAATCAATATCAAGAAGCCCAGATTCTGAATAATGATTCAAGTTGCCCTTGTCACGAGAAGTACGTATACACCTTGTAAAGGTATAATTCGCTCGAAGGGAGTTAAAAACCCTAGGCAAAGCTACAAAATTCTGCCAAGCCATCGAAATGGAAAAGAAAATACCTTCAGAGGAAGTGACGTCAGCAAAGCAGACACGGCAGTAAAAACGGAAGGTGAATAATGGAAATGAAAGCGACGCATATTTAAAGACCCAGGGCAGACCAAGGATGCAGAAGTTAAAGCAGAAAAAAAACAGGGATGAAAATGCAAAGTAAAGAAATATTAAAAACTTCAGCAAGAAAGACAAAAAACAGGGAAAACAACATCGTCGTAGCCAAAGATAACTGTTTCAAGGAATACCTTCGCTCTTACTTTTAACAGTTGAGGGCTAATGTTGGGAAGATGGCTGCGACTATGTACAGCGAAGGATCGGGAGGTGCTAGGAGACAGAGGTATAGTAACAAGTAAATCGGAGATGATGCCGAAGGCTACCTGAATCACGCGAAGGGCAAACTCTCCTGGCGAAGGTACCAGAAGATGCAGCGAAGGCTACTGAACAAGAGCGAGTCTGAAGCCTAACACTAGAGAGACGTAACAGAATCGTCCAATGGCACAACTGTAATAACGATCTTTCCTCCCTCTATAAATATAGAGGGAGGAGATTATATAGAGGGAGGAGATCCTGTAATGACATCTGTTTTTTGGGGGCCGCGAGCCACATACACCTTGTTTACTCCGTCTACATTCTTCTGACACCTCTAACCCCTTCACCCAGCACCGCGGGCGATTGAGGGCTTCGGTGCAACATATAACGGAAGACCCAAAGCACAGCATGGGTAAGAGAACCTTATTCCGATAATTCTCACACTTCGGGAGGGCTTCGCCAAGGAACTTGAGAACGGCAAGGTTTCAAGAGGGCTTCGCGAGGAGACCTTCGGACCCCGAGACGTTCAAAGACCTTCGCAAAGATAGACTAAGCAAACATAACCCGTTGGAGGGCTTCGCTGAGTCCCTCCAGGACCTTCGATCCCCCAACAGACGGGATATACAATAGTTAGTTCATTGGCTGGTACTCCAAGCTTAATTTAGCAGTAAAGTCTGTTCAGACTTTACTGCTAAATTAAGCTTGGAGTACCAGCCAATGAACTAACTATTGTATATCTAGTTTTGTTTATGGCGCATTAGTGGTCATAAATTGTTATGGTTTGCCATGAACACCAATTCTAATTGCAAAATGTAGAAAACTATCAGCATGTAAAAACATATTGTAGTGCTCTGACATCATAAGAAAAAAACTATATTATATTAGTGAACACACAAACTTTTCTCAATCCGTTTATACATTATGTGGAAAATAAAGTCAGAACATACATCGGGATGATAAACCATTAGGCTGGACGGCAGAATGGTAAATAAAGTCAGAACATACGCCTATTGCTGTATTGGAGAAGAACACGGCGTCGCCAGCAGCAGCGGTGGCGGGATGGGTGGAATAGAGTTTTCGCGTGCAGCTGTCTTGACAACGATGGCCCATGTACCGGTGAGTGGCCTATGCTTTTTATTTCATGCTATCGCTCTCTCTCTCTCTGTCCCGGTTTGCTCCGGTGAGCCGCAGTCCGTGTAGAGGTTGAGGGAGAAATCGGGGTTGGTGGCGATGTGCTTCTTCTTCAGCCATGGTGATGATGCTTGAAGGGAGAATGAGGGACGAAGTTTCGGAGGGAAGGTACGTTTAGGAAGCATCCTGTCGAACGTTATATGTCTGGGCCAGGCTATAAAATCTTAATAGACGATATAGGTCTGGACCAGACCCACTATAAGGCAAGGGTTTGTTTACTCTTTGCATAATTCAGCCCATGTATTAACTGGAAAACATTTATATATTTCCCAAAATGACCCCATGAAAATAAAACGCGGCACATTGATATTTATGAGGTGAGCAAGAGCAATCAGTTCCCACCACAATTATGAAAAAGTTTGAGTATAACATACATGAAGTTCAAGGATTGGCTATCATTTATTTAAAATGTAATATCATAGGATATAAAATCTTCACATCACGATACCAAAGCATTAATGTAGAAAGATACAGATTGCACGACATTAATTTAGAAGACTATTGTTGGTCCAAAATCTGGATTTTAGACACTACACCGCCGTCCCGGGAAATTTGCTTTACTCCGGAGTCAGGCACCAAAATGCTACCAGGCGTGCCAGTCCATTTGATCCTACAATGGACAAGAGAAAGGTTATCAGATAACAAGGGGCAATCGGCCAACGGGACCTATTCATAACCAGCCGACAGGAGGAATAAAGCGCAAGGCACCCCACAACTTGATTCTGCCAGCTGGTTGTTAGTTAAGAGCAAATAAGGCATGTAAAGCATGTAACTGATTTGACTTGGAATAGAATGCATGCATGTGTCATAATCGGCCAGGATATGCAAAGCAACAGATATATGTCCTTTTAATACTTTATTTAACAAGATTATTCTTAGCACATGCACATTAGTGAGATTACAACCCTAATCGGCTAAGAACAATAAAACCAGATAGGCTATCAACCTGAAACAATCTATTAATCTACGCACTGCGTAGTCGATAAAGTCATTAGCCCTCTGACTGGCCGATACGGATGCTTCAGCGCATTGATCAGTCGATAAAGCTAGTAACCCTCTGACTAAACTGCACGGACGCTTAGATTGAATCGGGCTAATAACACGTGATGATGGTTCTACCTACCAAAGCATGAATAAAGCAGGGAATAACATGTAAATAGAATATCGGCTAAGGTAGGATTATTCAGCTATAGACTCTAACGAACTAATTTACTTGAACCGATTTATTAATCAACACAATAAAAAGTTAATAAAGTTAATAACCCTCTGGCTAATCATTACGGATGATTCGACGCAACGATCAACCGATAAATTTATCAACCCTCTGACTATCTACCACGGACGCCTAAACCGATCTAATTAAATTAGTGATACTCTATCGGCTACAAACCCCGATAGCACTACCAAATCGATGATCTAGTAGTGACTTGGCACATCGATCTATCTAACTTCACGTACTTAGTGAACCGATTGTGATTAACAAACGAAACCCTAAATATGCTAGATTCGATAGACCGACGTACCGGATAACTAGCAATTACACATGATAATCGATTACTAGGAGAACACTAACCGATTGATGTGTAGTCGCCGGGGTGATGTTTTCTATCTTCACGCCAAGATCAAGCCCACGCGAAGGGACGAAAACGTCAAAAAGGTGGCGATGCGCCGAGTTGTATTGATGTGTTCTTGTCTTTTACAGAAGGGTTTGGGTACATATTTATACCCGGGACATAAGAGTCCGACTAGAAAACTACTTCTAATTTAAAAGGAAATTATTCTGGAAATCGACTCTATCACTAAAACTATTCCTAAATTAAGGTGGCAGACCCACAATTCCGCGCGTCTTCTTTCTGGGCAGATTCTGTCATCCAGGCCCAAATCGGCCTGGGCCTACCTGCTCCTGGATCCAGTGTAACTTCTAGTCCTGGGCCGATTCTGATCCCCCAGCCGATCCAATCTGCACGTGGCTCTATCCAGTGAGCCTGCCAAAATCCGGTGTCAACGCATGCCCCCCGAGTTCGGAGTGGAAAGTTATCTTTTTGCTCCGAATTCTTTGGAACAAATTATCTCCTTGATCTCCATGCTGAACATCCGGACCTTCCATTTGAATCCGTTTGGCCTTCTGTCTTGGCCTATAAAACGGGACCCACTAGGTCACTCTTTTTTTTCACTTTGCTTCCGTGCACTGTTAGCCGCCGCTCTTCTTCTTCCTCCCAGCAACGCCGCCCCTTTGACCTAGGTCAAACTCATGACTCCGGGACCAGCGAACAACAGCGACTCGTCGGGCATCTTCCTCGACCGGTAGTTCTTCCTTCCGGCGGCGCTCATCTCTCGACCCGGCAGCCTCTACGCCGGCGTCAACTGTTCTTCTCAGCGGAATCCCAGAGGTAAGTTTCACCATGCTTCCCCATTTTACTGTCTCTTTTACCGCCTCGCACCTAGGTTTCACCGTGCCTGTTCTTAGCCCTTTCCCTGTGTTTATTTCTCGTCATTTTAGGACCTCCATAACCAAGTCTTGATTCCAACCGGACCTGCCAAATCTTGTTTTCTGGGGCCGATGGGTAGTGTAGATCCAATCGATTTCATCAACTCTGAAACCAATCAGTTCCCCTTCAAAAATAAGGTTCCCGATGTAGTAGATTGGATTCAGGCTTTCAGATCTTGGCCATCGGCCATAGCAGGCTGGCCAGCTTGGTACAAAAGAGTCAAATCAGCCAAGTTAGCCGATTGGAATGAGCTGGAAATCGCCCAAGGCCTTAGTCTCTCAGTGCTAGATCACCAGAAAAGAGAGCCCCCTCTATCGGCCTGCTGTTACTTTTGGTCTGACACCCTCAATGCTTTCATATTCGGCCATGGTATCCAAGAAATCACCCTCATGGATACTTATAAATTCACTGTCCTTGACATCACCACACCGGTCAATCTGGATGATTTGAAGGCTGATACAAATCTTGAGCTTGTAGCCGCCAAAGAATTCAAGGGAGGCTGGAAGGCCTATGTGGAGAAACTCAACCAGAAGACAGGACCGGTCAGCGATGACAAACACATTGCCTTCCTGAATATGTGGCTTGACCGATTCGTCTTCTGTGGCAGTACCCATGGCCCAACTCCGAACCATCAATATCTGGCCGAGGGATTAGTGGCAAAGAAAAGATATCCCCTGGGACGATTCCTCCTGGGAGCAACTCTTAGCATGCTGCATAACGCGGCCACCCTACTGAGGAAAGGGAAATCGGCCAAGAACGTCGGTGAACCTTGGTGGTTCATTCAGCTATGGCTGAACTTATATTTTTCAAAAATGATTGCACTGCCGGCTCTCGATCAGATCAGATGTTCAGGGATTTCAAATGAACCTGCAGCCGATGCCGATGAAAAGGAACCTAAGAGAACAAAATTTGAATGCCGATCCTTTGGTGAAGCAATGTCTACTGTGAAGGGCCTGTCAAATTGTAAGTTGGAGCTGGCCTCTTAGTTTCAAACAATGTATAAAGGTCTTCCAGCCGATGAGCAACTTTGGTTCCCATACGGCGAGAAACATGGATTCAAGGAACCATCCCAATTTCGCTGCGACGATCCAGTGGCCGATGATATCTCTGGCCCAATCTTCCATGCCATGATTTCCCCCTCGGCCCTACTGACCGGTGTATCGGCTGCACCAAAAACCCATTTGTCATATGAATTCTACCACCCCAACGTAGCCGCAAGATAGTTGGGATTGAAGCAACTTCCTCTGAGCTTGACTTACATCAGCCAGGTCAAGCCACGATGCCGCCTCACTGATAATGCAGAATGGGCAGCCCTCTTGAAAATCAGTGAGGAAATACCAATCGGCTACACCGGGCCTGTGACTCTTCGTCCAGGGCAAACAGAATCGGCCGGACTATGGTGGGCATCCTGGAAGCTCCACTTATTTTCTTCACGGCTGCTACCGATACTGCGCACCATGAACCCAGAACACAAGGAATTCGCAGAGGTAACATTTTTTCCTTTTCCGTTCCATTTGTTTTATTTCATTTGATGCACTTAATTAATAATTCCCTTCTACGCTTGCAGGAGACTGTGACAATTCCTACTAGCAGCCTTTCTGGTCAGCCGATTGAATATGGCTCGCCAACTGAGGAGCCGATTCTGGGATCCAACGCTCTTAGACCGCAAGAGCTCATGTCTGCTCCCCAAGCAACGATTAAGAAGACCCGAAAACGGGTGACCAAGAAAAAGGCATCAGCTGAGGAGGTTATAGCAGCTGCATCGGCCCCAGAGTCCCAGACCACTGTTGCTCCAAAGGTGCACAAAAGGAAAAAGCCGTCAGCCAAATCTACCCCAGCGCCAGATGCTCTGGCTACCATAGTTGAGCCACTTACATCGGCTCGTCAAGAAGTTCCCGTATCGGCCAATGTCCCTGAGGATCCAAATCCGATGGCCGATACTTCAACCAACACAGCCGATCTTGCTACTGCACAGGTACACTTCTGATCATAGCCGATGAGCTGATCTCCACCATATTTTGTGGGAAAGGATTTCTATCAACCTTCATCGCTTCTTCTGCTTATCAACTTGAAGGCGTCCCTGCTCAATAGCCGATTGGATGTTCTGCCTGAATATCTTACACTCATTAGCATGATGTGAAGGGGAGTTATGCCACTTGCGGTATTTCATCCTTTTCAGCTCTTCAGTGGGTGGAATCACATGGTTTGGCGGTATCTGAATCTGTTTTTCCTTCAGCAATAAGTCAAATATCTGATCGGCCTTATTAATATCCAAATCATATTTTACTTCTGGCCGATTCTCTTTCACCCAAGGGCACATCACCGTCTTCACATTCCTGGACCACTCAGCTAGGCTGATTTCTTGTTCTTGGTCAGGCAACCCTTCTTCTCAGTCGACGTACATGTATGCCACCCTCTGGAACTTATCCTTCTTGCTTTCCTGGAATCGGCTTTCATGAGCCGATATTCTG
Source organism: Eragrostis curvula (assembly GCA_007726485.1). NCBI lineage: Eukaryota > Viridiplantae > Streptophyta > Magnoliopsida > Poales > Poaceae > Eragrostis > Eragrostis curvula. The sequence goes on along the minus strand of CM017440.1, from coordinate 17,506,706 downwards.
CATCCGGTGCTGGGGTCCAACCACAGGGTACCCTGTGAACAGCCCATTATTGTTCTGTTGCTGCAGCCCGTACCCCGCCGCCGAAAGTGTCGCGTGTGCAGGGCCGGCTCTGGGTCGGGGCAATGAGGGCGACGGCCTAGGGCCCCAGTCCAAATTTTTACTTCCTAGCAGGCCCGAGTTAAGTCAATATGGCCCAACAAAACTCTTCAGCTTTCCTTGTTGGTTGCCCAGCAGTCCGGCACCCCGACTCTTCAGCTTTCCTTTGCCGAAGAACTGCTCGTCTTCCTTGGCGCCAAGACGCCCTATAGCCGAGTGCCGATCTCCAGTTCACCACGGCAGCGCCGTGCTGCCGATCGTCGTGCTGCCGTATTACCGAAGCGACCAAGCAAGCCAACGTATCAGGATCGCTGCTTGATTTGCCGGCTTGCCGTGACTTAGGTAAATATCTGCTTCGTTCATATGTACTGACAATACCGCATCTTCACTACAACAAAATGATTCTTTCCCGATATTATTTGGAGAGTGGCCTACAGTTTTTGTCTTTCTATTCTTTTTCCTCCTAACAGCTGACAGTTTTTAGTACAAGTTAATGTATTTGCCTACAGTTTTTGCACTTTACCAACAACTTAATTGCCTACTAACACATTACCCACAGTTATTGTGCATACTTAGCCAAATACACTAAGAACTGTCGGCCACTTGCAATAAACTGTTGGGGAAATTTGATAATCTTATAGTGTTTTTATAATACAATAAGAAACTTTTGATGCAATAACCATCTACTGGATACTTGCTTTCACAAACGACGAAATAGGTAGGCATACAGATGTAGCTAGGGAAGGCCCAACTGGTGTAGCAACACGACGAGGGGTAGGTAAGGATTGGACAAATGACTGTACAAATGAGTCGTAGGTCGAACACTCATCGTGCATGACTATTCAACATTAATGAGCTTGCATTGCATATGCATAGTGGCAAGACAATACGCGGCAGCTCAAATATCCATGGCTGATACACACGAATCTTACGCAGATTGCAAGTCAATATACGACTGAACAGCAAGTAGCAGTTCATGAGAAAAACTAAAGTTCGTGTCTCATTCATACGGTGATAATCAAAACCAAAATGCAATCAAATCGAGCGGGAATCAGAGGTGCAATGGATGCTTGCAGCTTCTGGGTTGGTTCCCCGTTCCCACCTGTATTGCTATCCAAAACGACAAAATTAGCAAACAAGGCGTCAATGGCGTTGGCCAAGAAAAAGCGGAGATGAATCTCACAATTCTAATAGCATCCAGCTCCTGTTAATTCAACCGAACAGTTGCTGGTGGGGTAGTAAGCAAAAACTAGGAGGTGGCCACATCATGAGGGTAATCATTTATCAGATACTAAGAAACAATAATCACAAATGTATTTGACGTCATGTTTGTTTAAACTTTAGTGACGAGAGCAAGGGATGAAGATTTAACTTCACTTGTGTTAAGAATCAGAGAACCTGCAAACCTCTTAAGTTCAGTAAAAATGAACTAAATATTTATATATTCCAATGTTTCTGAAAGTACAAGTTTTTTCACAAACATCGGCAAATATCATATTTTTTATTTTACACTAAAAAGGACTTCAAAAAATTGTTCCAACACTAATAAATTAATAATACACAAAAAAAGATGTATTTGGAAGACTAGTAAAAAACTAGAGCAAGGGGAGAGACCGTCCCTAGTAAAAATCTAGTCCCTGGATATGTGCTTCACCCGCCTCTGCAGACCGTTCCATTAACTATAAACTCCTATTGTATATTAGAGCATCTCCAAGAGCTTCCTAAAAAATATTTCCTCGTTATATACTACTCTACTCATTATATTTGGCAAAGTTGCAAGGCGGTGTTCCTCTGCGCCCTTGTGGCGGTCCAGGCGGCGGTGCTCCTTGCCGCCGTGTCACCGGTTGAGGCCGGCGAGCTCGAGGTCGGGTACTATGCCAATAAGTGCAAGGACGTGGAGAAAATTGTGAAGTGGCACGTTGTCAAGGCGCTGAAGGCCCGCCGCCGCACCGGCGCTGCGCTCGTCCGCCTCCTCTTCCACGACTGCTTTGTCAGGGTGAGCGCTCCAGGTGGTAACAATTTATTGGTCATCCGAAATATATTAATATATAAAGTTGATAAAGTTGTCTTGTGTTTCACTATATGACGACTTTGCAGGGTTGTGACGGTTCTGTCCTCCTGGACAAGTCCGGCGAAAACCCTCACCCGGAGAAGGAGGCACCGGTTAATATCGGCCTGGCTGCCTTCGACCTCCTCGAGGAAATCAAGGCGGCCGTCGAGTGCTGGTGCCCCGGAGTCGTCTCCTGCTCCGACATCCTCATCTTCGCCGCCCGCGATGCAGCCAGCTACCTCAGCAACGGCAATGTCCACTTTGAGGCCCCCGCGGGCCGCCTCGACGGCTTCGTGTCCAAGGCCGAGGAGGCCCAGGCTGAGCTCCCAGACTCCACTGATGACGTTGAAAAGCTCCTCGCGAACTTCGCCAAGAAGAACTTCGCCAATGAAGAGCTCGTGATCCTGACCGGCGCGCACTCCATCGGCCAGGGCCACTGCTCTTCATTCACGGGCCGCCTCACCGAGCCACCGACCCAGATCGACCCCAAGTACCGCAACCTGCTCAACTTCAAGTGCGCCCAGGGCGGCAACCCGACCGTGGACAACAACGTCCGTGACGAGGACCGCGACGTCGCTGCCGAGTTCTTGCCGGAATTCGTCAGCCAGCTGCGCGAGACCCATGACTTCCTTGACCACACCTTCTACAACAATACCCTCGACAACATCGTCAACTTCCACTTCGACGCGGCGCTGCTGAACCAAAATGAGACGCTCTTCCACGTCCACGAGTACGCCGACAACGGCACGCTCTGGGACGAGGACTTCGCCGACGCGCTGCTCAAGCTCAGCAAGCTGCCCATGCCGGCCGGCAGCAAGGGTGAGATCAGGAAGAAGTGCAACATCATCAACTACAGCCTGCATACAAGTTACTAATGCAGGCGAATATATAATATATGATGGAAAGAAGACGTACGAATAAGTTGAGCTAGAAGCTTCTCTTGTTTTTATTTGTTTCACGTTCAGCATCCATTCTCTTTGATTCACTTTGGTTGTAACTTTTCTTGTCAATTCTCTTCGTTGCCAATCTATTATATTTTATACAAGCCTCACTAGAATAAAAACATTTATGTTCCTGACATGTCTCACAAGTTGTTACAAAATACTTCAAACACACACCATGACTTATGATGAGAATGTGGATGTACGAAATTAGTGCCTTAATTAGTAATCAGCTATTTGTCCATTCAGTTTCACTCAAAAATTTGGACTAATCAGAAATTGTAGTAGCCCCTGTTTTGTGGATAAACATGAAAATTGACTGCTTTCGCTAAATAATTCAGTCAACTGTTGCTTACGTAAGATGAAGAAAAAATCGATTGTATTTTAAACTAGCTTCAGCCAGTTTTTTGTCCTACTATCAAGATGTTGACCCAGTAGCACCAAAAAACTCCACCTAACTCGTTCCAACAACGAACCCAAAACACGTTGACACAATAGAATTGCGTGGAAAATACGTTTAAACAAGAAAAAAAATACGTAAATGCTACACTTCAGTCAGCTAAAAATCAGTTTCGTTTCAGTCGATTTTTTGTCCAACCGTGTGTCGCCACGTCTGTTGATTCAATCCGGTCACTTCTGTTGACGTTTGTTTAACTTAGACCTAAACTAAAATGCAGGCATGTTCTATTCTGTGTCTTTATTCGGCCCAGTTTGAAGTATTTCTTCTGGGTTCAGTCAAATTTTTGGCCTATGAGAACCAAACACGCCGTGGAGTCTCTAACCGTTTTTGACTGATTTTCATTATGGTTTCAGTCAATTTTTGAGAAATAAAAACACTGAGTGAAATTAGAAACAGAATCAGTCAAATTTCAAGCCACTGCAGGAAGTCATGCTACCGGATGAAGTAAACTGCTACCGCCACCTGTTACGACACTAGAACCAGTCAAATAAACATTTGTGTTAATTTGATAGACTTCTCCTTTGAAACAGGAACCTGTAATACTGATATTGAAACAACGTCTGACAGGTAGAATCAAGGAATCAGGGAAAAGTGCCTGCTGTGAAAATGTAAGAATGAATCCAGCATGTCAACACTCAGAAGGAAAGTCTTTCTACTAAAAACACATCGGGAAGCAGTAAAATCCAAAACTGCAGGTATTCACTATAGGTATAGTTGTTCAAACACCAGAAAATCCAAAATTGCAGCTATTTATTGCAAGAAACGGCCGTCAGCCAGGGTTTGCCGAGTGCCGCTAACGTCAGACACTCGGCAAACCTTGGATATTTGCCGAGTGCTGATGACAAGGCACTCGGCAAACCTTGGATATTTGCTGAGTGTCCTGGCGTTAGCACTCGGCAAATAATGGTAATTTTGCTGAGTACGCCAGCCTGGCTCTCGGCAAAAAGCCAGAACACTCGATAAATAATTGTTCCAGATTGCAATAAAATGTTTATATTTGCTACAACCTGGACCACAATCACAAATAAATGACAGATATATTATCAGCATCATCAGATACACATATTTATCATCACCATCATCATCACAAGAATATAAAATGACCATAAACACTAAACCACATCACAATCACTTAAAGTCCACATACAAAGTGCCACATAGTTCAAATACAAAGTGTCTACATAGTGCTCGACAACGACAACTAAAAGTCCATCAAATGCAAGCTAGAGATAGTTGATTCATGAAATAGAAATACAAGTACAAGTTCATTGAGGTGACCACGCCGTCGAAGGGCTTATAGGCGAGATCGGAATGTTGGATGCCTCAGATTGGTTCTGCAAAAACAAAAGATTGCATGTGACATAAGATTCATAGAAGCTAAGACATTGGATATCCTATTGCGAGGAAAAAAATGGAAGTCCAAGTATCTCCAGTGACTCACCAGAGTGTTGCCGACGGGAGGAGTGCCGACAGGAGGAGGAACGCCGGCTAGTCCCGGGAATTGATCTGGAGGTGGCGGCAGCGCCCCGGTACTTTGAAAGTACGTTAACATCGACCTCGTCATCTGCTCATACCTCTCCCGCTCTTCCCGCAACTTCTTCTCCATTTTCGCCTCCATCGACGCCTACGATATGACATCCCAATGTTACAATGCAAAGCAAACATATGTCAAAATCAATGAATGACGAATGAAACATAAATAACCTGGACTTGCTCAATCTGGATCTGTGTCGCGGTCGGCCGTGGGCGTATCGGCTGGGCCGAGTCCGTGCTCCTTGCTCAGATCTGGGAGAGGGTCGGAGTAGAGGCCGTGTTGATTGTGATGTCGCCAATCCAGTACTGGCCATGCTTCTTGCCTCCACCCACCCTCATCACGATCTCTCCATCAAGGTCGTGGGTGCTCGGGTCCCAATCTTGCCCATCGATCTCCCTTGCCGCTGATGTGTACTGACTGATGCGACTGTGGATGGTGGCGTTGCTGTACGCCGAGAGGGGGGGGGGGGGGTCCTCCGGGTTGAAGTCGACGTCGGAGGTCGCCTTGCCCTTGTGGGCCAGAGCAAATGCCTTGAACTGGCTGCAAGGCTGGCCACCATGTGCCGCCGACTTCAAAGAAAACATAGAGATGATTAGAAATTATGCTGACTTGAGTGTTACAATGAAGAAATGAAGTCACATACCCATCTAGCCGCAAAAAGTCAAAAGTGACTACTACTTTGCGATGGTGGGAGTAACCAATACAGCTGCAAATGGCCTTAATGATGATGAGGAATTAATGATTGTGCAGCAATTACATCAAAGGAACGACAAGAAAGGTTAATTCGGACTTTTGATACAGAAATTCTCAGTGTCAATGTTTTGTTTTCTAGCAGCAACTTTGAAGAAAGAGATGAGATGTTGGTGGAAGCTGAATGGCAAAAAAAAAACATGTGGAAAATCGAAGTAGGAGTATTTTTAGGCTTGTTTTCTTCACGCAGTTCGGCCTAAAAACTTATCAATTAGTTGTTCATTTAAATAGTGTGTAATTCTATTAACTCGAGTGTGTCATCTACACTATTGATTTGGAAGCAATTAAAATCCCCGCACAGTTGCAAGTGGAATATTGCTGCCACATGCATATGTTTCTTGTGATGTGGAAGGAACTAGTGGTATGCTGCTGCTCACATTTTTGTAGTTGCTACATGCAAAGCTGCAAAACAAGTAACTCTTGGTGGGGAGAAAAAGGTGGTATATATAGATGCTACATTCGAGCAACATACTTGCAACTTTTCTTATTGAAGTAAGGTTGATTTATTGGGTCTTTGAGTAGAATCATCGGAGTTGTCATGTGTGTTTCTCGACTGCAACTTTGCAGATTGAAATGAGTGAGATGTTGGTGGGAGCTGAAGTGACCCAGGCATCTCGCAATCGGGATCAGCAGTATCGAAGCAGCATATTGTTCTGATTCTGCAGAAAAGTTTGTTTCAACGAAAGTATCACCCTACATAGCAACCCAAGGTAATGGTTTAGATGCTGTCCTCAAACGTGCTCAGTGTAGTGCACAATTCCTAGATAAGGGCCATGTCAAACATAAAAATGTTGGTCTAGTATGCAGCAAACCACGTTCTGCATGCACAAATCAGATTTGGTGACCAATTTGAGACAATTATAAGGACCTATGACTTACATGTAAATTACATCCAAACGATCGCAGTACCCCCACAGCTAGCTATTATTATTTTTTTAGATTGAGGTGGGGCAAGTTTGGAACGCCAAAGGCGCTCGCGTCGTCTCGGGTTGAGGCGACTCGGGGGGGGGGGGGGGGGGGGGGGGGGGTGGCGACCACAGCCGCCGCCAAAGCCCACCGCACCAGCAAATCGACGACCGCCGCCGCCGGTGGTGCCCCGGCGGCAGAGCCGCACAACCGGCTCTGTCCGCGCCCTCCTTTTTTTTTGTTTCTCGTGTCCTGCTCCATCCATTCGTCCTCTCTAGATCTGCAGCATTGGAAGCACAGGGGTGCAAGCTTCGGCGTTCCCGGCAGCAACCGGCGAGCTGCTGACCAGATCCGGCCATCCTAGTGGTGGATCCGGCACCTCCCCAACTCATCCCTCCCACACTGCGCTGCTGCGCGATTCCGGGGGTGGCTTAGTGTTCGGCTCCGGGATCCGGCGGGGCGCGTCCATGCGGCTTGCGCGGTCCAGTGATGACTCCAAGGGTCGGCGGCGTACGTGTGGCATGGCCCACTCGCGGTGGTGCTGCCGGACAAGGCTCGACGTCGCCGTGGTGGCGCGGCCGGACAAGGCTCGACGGCGCCGTGGTGACACGGCTGGAGCTCGATGGAAGCGGCGCGTGCGGAGGTCACCAAGGCAGTCCGCTCGGTGGCGGTCGCCACACTCCGCTGTCCTGTACGGCGGGGGACGGCAGCTACGACCGTGAAGGGGCTAGTGGCAGCTGACCCAAGATGTGAGCTGCAGTGCGTGCTTACCTCGGCGACGGCGTCGGCTCACGCCGTGCTCAGCGGGGTAACCTGCTGCGGTGGTGACGGGTGACAACATGTGCAGCGGTGGCGATGTGAGTATCCATGGCCGCGCTTCCGGCATGGCCTGCAAGATCAGAGCCACTTGCAAGAGACGGTTCCGGCATGCTGCGGATCCCTGCAGCATTCTGGATGGGAGGGTTCCAGCCGAAAGGCTTGCTTGGCTTCACTTGTGCCGACGACGACTACGCCCGCGGGTGATGAGTTTCCCCTTGGGGGCGTTGTCAGGAAGTCATTCCCATGGGTCTCTTCGGGTGAAAACCATGTTTGGATGATGGTGGGGCTTGGGCTCTGCTACCTCCATGGAGGCGTCGTCAAGGAGGTTCCTCATACGTGTTGTCAAGCCACAACACGAGCCGTCTGACATCACCCAACTTCACCTCCTTTCAGCTCCACAAAGCTCCGCCTCCCTTCTATCCACTTTACTCCTCCACCTCCAAGAAGCTCACATCCCCTCCACTCATGATCTGTCCTTGCATTGCCATCTGCATTTTGTTGTGAACTGGCATCTGTTTGCTGTCAGTGTGCCTCTTCGTGTAGTCTTTATCTCCTGATTGCATCGACTCATCATATGCTGGTTAAGCAAGACCATGACCCCTATCTTGGGTCTCCTCGTGTTCCATTTGATTAACCTCCCTCGGTTGTGGTTTTCTACCCTCAAGGGACGTTGGAGTATGTCCTTTGGATACCGGATGGATTTCTAAGGCGTTGCAAATCACGATTGTCGTCTGTCAATCTTGACTCTACACATAACAGTTGCAGCGGGATGAAGCTCATGGAAGGGCTTGCTTGGTGGTGGCACGAGTTGGTAATCGACGTCTTGCACTCGGCATGAGGCGAGCTATGCTCTTTACTGTTGATCTTAGAACCCCGGGCTTAGCAGTGAGTGTAGACGTCATGGTGTCTTCTTTCTCCTCTTATGTAAAATGTTTTTGATGCTGAGTGGGTTGTAAACAAAGTGTCTGGCCTGTTGATGGCCTGTTTTAATAAAATTTCAGGTGGTGATACTCCCCCCCCCCCCCCCCACACCCTGACCGCTAAAAAAAATGGGGCAAGTTTGTGTGGATGACATGGTTTTGGGTCTCAGTAAATTAATTGCAAGGAGGTTTACTTGTCTCAGTTGGCAGGGTCCGGTGAAACTAGTACTCGTTCTCATGATATTCTTGTGTGCATCTTTTCTTGTGCACAATCTGAAGAGTATCGTGCAGCTACCAGTCGACGAAGATACATGTTTGATCAGCAAAAGATATGCAGCTTTGAATATTTGAGGCCAATACTAAGTTGACCAGTTTTTTTTTGATGGGTCAACGGGGGGATAAGCTCCCCACCTGATTTTCCATTATATTAATGGCGGCCCCAAACTGGCCCAAAATAGTTTGTATAAGCTGTATGGAGAGAATTACATTTGGCGAGATTTACATATTGGAAGAGAACAAAGAGCACCAGGTGTTTGAGACGTCAGTGTCCACGCGAGGGAGTCGACATCTCCACATATAAGCTTCCTCACGACATTGTAGCAGCAACCGGGGGAGCGAGAGCGGGATGCTCTGGAAGATAAACTCATTGCGATGTTTCCACACCATCCAGCAGCAGGGATGCCAGAACGTGTTGTAGTGCCGCGGTGGAACAGACGATGGCCGGGGTAGTTCTCACAGAGCACGAACAGAAGTGCAGCTCGTGATGGTGAATCCCAAAGCCGACCAGAATGCAGCAGCAGTGGGGCAGTGGAGAATAAGATGATCAGCTGTTTCCTCTGTGGCGTCACACAACTCACTGGCAGATTGAACAACATGTTTCGTCAGGAGAGTCGTCTGGCATTTGATCTGCTCGTGGACCAGCAGCCAATGAAGAACTGCACGCGCGGCGGTGTGCAGTTTTTCCAAACAAAATCAGCATAGGGGCCGGTGAAGTCCGATCCCGCCACAAGCAACTTATAAATGGGAGCAGTCCGTAGCTTGTTGTCTTTGTCAAGCAGAGGGCTGTGGCGAACATGAGCGGTAGGCCGCAGCGACACCTGCTCGAGCCAGCCCATTGCTGTCTCCAATTCCGCCGAAGCGACATGGGTGAGCCGAGGTACCAAGTGGGCGCGCAGCCCTTCCGAGAGCACGGTGCGGACAGAGGCAGTAGGCTGTGTGGCATGACTGTACAGTGCTGGGAGCTTCTCTGACAGATGCCCTTGTTCGAGCCAAGAGTCATTCCAAAAAGAGGTTGTGCGTCCATCACCGAGCTCCACAGTAGTGAGGTCTTGATATGCAGGGAGCAGTGCACGTAAGGACTCCCAGTGCTCCCCATGTATGTCACCTTCCATGGAGGGGATGTCTGCATGTTCCTGCGCCCAGGTCACCCAAGAGGAGTCAGTTGCTGTGTGGAGCCGATGTAGCAATTTCAAGAGCAGGCACTTGTTCTGTATGTCGAGGTCGCGGACACCCAGGCCACCACAATCTTTCGGAGTTGTAACCTTATCCCATGCCACAAGACAGTCAGCGCCGGTTGCTTTGTCCTCACCAGCCCACAGGAACGCCCGACGACGAGTAGAGTAGTGACTGAACACCCCCGGTGATAGTAACATGGCCATCATGGCGTAGGTGGGCAGGCTGTCTATGACCACGTTCACTAGCACCGTGCGGGCGATCGGGTTCAGCAGCGAGGCGGCCCATCCCGACAAGTATTTATCTGATTTCGCCATGAGAGGACTGAAGGCCGAGAGGCGAAGCTTCTCACTGGACAATGGTAGGCCAAGATATGTCTGCGGGAAACCTTCTTGCTGGCACCCAAGCAGAGAAAGGTATTGTGGCATCATGTCGGGGTCCACATTCATCGGAACCATGGTGCCCTTACTGTAATTGATCAGCAACCCAGTAGCAGCAGGGAAGTCATCTAGCTGGGATTTCAGGCGCGCCACATCAGCTAAGTCGGCCCGGAGCAAAATAAGTGTACCGTCGGCGTATTGCAGCACCGGGCACGATGTGACATCGCACAGCGGGTGGCGCACCCCTCCATCCTTCTTGATCATCTGTTGTAACATGTCCGCGACAAGCAGGAACAGGTAAGGGGAGAGAGGGTCCACTTGCCGGAAGCCTCTCTTGCACTCCATCGTAACGATGCGAGGAGTGTCCTGACCCAGGCTCGCCATTGTGATGGGAACCCTCTCGATGCGAGAATGTCCATTAGCCTGTCCCAGTTCACTGAGTCAAACGCTTTCGCAAAATCAAGTTTAAGCATCAGTGTAGGGGCCTTCCTTTTGTTGCAGCACTGCACCAATTCAACCGCATAAACAAAATTCTCTGAAATCGACCGGCCACGAATGAAGCCAGTCTGATCCATGTCAACTAGATTTGCGATCTGATCCTGGAGCACCGTTGTCATCATCTTCGATGCGAGCTTCACACAACAATTCTGGAGACAGATTGGGAGGAAAGCATCCACCGTGCACGCAGCCTCCTTTTTTGCCAGCAGAACCATGTATGAACGATTTATCCTTTCCATGTCAACCTGGCCCTGCTGGAAGTCATGCACAAACTGCATCACCCTTAGCGACAGCTCCGCCCATGCAGCCTGGTAGAAACTGGGGCCAAAGCCATCCGGGCCTGGAGCGCTTGTTCTGTTCATCGCACGGATCGCGGCCAGTGCATCAGCAGCAGTGAAAGGGGCAGTCAGATTGGCAGATTGGCCTTGGCAAGTCGGCGTAGAGGTCGTGAACACTGAAGGACCAACTGGCTAGTTGTGTCGCCCCAAGCAGCACGCCAAAGTGAGCTGTTAGCGCCTGAACCTTGGCATCGTGCGCGGTGACCATGATTCTGTTGACCTCAAGACTTCTGATCTGGTTGTGTCGCAGGCGTCGATTGGCACGGGCGTGGAAGTAATCTGTGTTTGAGTCATCCTCACGCAGTTGCCTGAACTTGCCCCTCTGTTTCCAGTATGCCGCTGTCTCTTTGAGGACTGGATCAAGTTTGTCTTGGCTCAGAGTGCGCAGCAACAGCTCGCCTGCAGACAAGGAGCGTGTTTCTTCGAGGGTATCAAGTAACTGAATGAGGAATTTGCAATTCTGGTAGATGGTAGGGGGAGATTTTTTTACCTTCGACCATACCTTTGCCGAGCATCGAACCGCCTTGAGGCTCGCGACAAGCACACTGGCAGTGTCACCAGTGCGCGGGACACCATACCAAGAGGGGATCACCGTGGGCAGGAAGTCAGAGTGCAGGAGCCACGAGTTCTCAAACCGGAACGTTGCCGGCTTGGAGATCGTGGTGGAGAGGCTGAGGATTAGAGGGTTGTGGTCGGATTTTGAGCGGATGTGCGACGTGAGAGAGGTGTTGGGGAAGATGAAGTTCATGGGGGTGTCGAACAGAGCACGATCTAAACGAGCAAGGATGGGAACCGCACGCTTATTCGACCAGGTGTATAACCGATCAGCTAGCGGAATGTCCATCAGAGCAAGCGCATCTATGGTGTTATTGAACGTGTCGCACAGGTTATGATCAGCACGATCGTTGCTTTTGTCGGCGGCGCTGCGGACGAGGTTGAAATCGCCCACAATGCACCACGGCGAGGAGATGTGAGTTTTGAGCTCTAGAAGGGAGTCTAGAAAGGTTTGAGAGTCGCGATGATCTAAGGGTGTGTAAACGTTTGTTAGCGAGAACTCAATATCGGTGTAAGTAGAGGTGAGAGTGACAGTGAGAGAGTGAGCACGCGTGACGTAGGAGGTGATGGAGAAGGCTGCCGGATTCCATGCAGTGACAGCCCCCCCCCCCCCCCCCCCCCCGCCCCGCGCGCCGTTGGCATCCGCACACATGAAAGATGTGAAGCCAGTGGGGAGGAACGTCGCTGCCTTGAACTTGTCTAGCGAGACTATCTTTGTTTCTTGTAAGCAGATGATGGAAGGGGAGCAGGAGTAGAGGGTGTCCCTACCGTTCGAGCATTTATCCTTGTCACCAAGACCTCGCACATTCCAGAACACAACACAGATAAGTTTAACTTTGTTACTCATGTTAGAAAGGAAGACACACCTTGCTGTTACAGATGGCTAAGGCCACCGCCTGGCACCTAAGATCCCCATGAGACATAGACATAACGAGGACAACGCGGCGCGCCGGCAAGCCTGGGTGACGCGTGATCGACGAGCACAGAGCGGCCTGATGCCGATAACAAGCACTCGATCTAACACGGACACAAAAACACAGTTTACGACGAACACAGCGACTAGACAACAGGGAGACCACACACGCGACACTGTTAGCGGCCGTAGCAATCACAGTGACGCGGAGAGATTGTGGCATGGTACTCATTCCGGCACGACAGTCACCATGTCCATGGCGCGCGCGGCGACGTCGCCAAGGCCTGCAGTGGTGGCCATCTTGCGCAGATCAGTAGCAGGGATCGGCTTTTTGTTCTTGTCCAGGAGCCCCTTCTTGTTGACGAACTCCTTCAGGTCGCGGGAGCAGGACTGGAGAGTGTTCTTGAGGGCCGTGAGTTGGGTGGCCTTTTGGGTCATGCTGACATAGACAGCGGGCTCCTTGCCGGCAAGGCGCTCGCTGAAGCGTTTGGCCGGCGCCGTGGTTGTGGTTGAGGCAGCGCGGCCGTGGCGGCGTGGAGCACGACCAGCGATCGCCGGCATGGTGATGGTGATGGCAACCGGAGCAGCTGCCTTCGGGAGCGTGGCGGGGGCGCGGGGCATGGTGATGGTGATGGGAAAGGGTGGGAGTGCAGCGAGAGGGTAAGCGTTGATGGGGTGAACGATGCGCAGCAGCAGCATGGCATCAGCGGGTGGCCGGAGCCGCGTCGGCTGGAGGTGGCGTGAGCCCGGCGGGGGGCGGGGGGGGGGGGGGGGGGGGGGGGGGGGGGGTGGGGGGTGGGTGGGGCAGGTTGGGCGTGGCGTCCGCCAGCGGTGCGTGCAGAGCCGGCGGGAGCTGGGCGTTGACGAAGTAGCTATCAAGCGGCGGGTGCGGCGGCGGTGGCGGGTGATTGAAAATGGGGATGAGCGTGGCCGTAGCGAGAGGTTGTGGTGGGGTGCAGCTGGTGGAGGGGCTTGGCGTGGCGAGGACGGTGGCACTCCGGCGCCGCGGTGTCTGAAAGCGGACGACCGGCAACCTACACTCGAATTGCCGGTGCCCACTACCGTGGCAGTTGCGGCAGCGGACGGGTTCCCGGCAGTCCTGGACCTGATGGTCGCGCGCGAGGCACCGAAAGCACCCACCCCGTCGTCATGGTGATGGGAGGGGAGGAGGTGGGCGTCGTTTGCAGGGAGGGGGGTGGGATGGGGTAAGCAAGGCTTGGAGGTAGTCCTGGGACTCGGGCCGTGCTCGGGCTGGCACGGCACGGGCCCGTCGTGCTTCGTGCCATTCCGTGCCGGGCCGTCATGCCGCATCGTGCCGTGCCGTGGAAGTAATCTGTGTACGTCGTGCCGTCGTCGGGCCGTGCCAAGCACGGACACGGCCCGGTTTCATTGACAGACTAGTTCAAAAATACGTTTTCAGCATAGAGAACGCACGTTTTGTTGTTCGAATTGATTCTTTTTATATTGTTACATGGTCAAAAAAAAACTTAAAAACTTCACAAAAATTACACTACCTTAGGAAAGCTATATTACATGTGTATATCAAATTTGAGTTATAAAGTCATCATATTTTGAGTGTAACGAAAAAACAAAAGGAAATTGAGTTTTTGCATTTTTTTATCTTCAAAACTATATTGGATTTTGAACTTAATTTTGGTGTAGAGCTGTTCCAAGTCAACACCAACCTATACCATTTACGAGGAATTTTTTAAACAATATTTGCATGAAAGTGTGTTCAAATTTTACTAAACAACAGAGAAGTAATAAGGTTTTGTGATAAATGAAGAGCAATTCAAACTTATACAGGCGTAAATGCTTCAAAAAAATTATACAAAAATTCTATGTGTAGATATGTAGTAGTTTTACCTCCAGACAAAAAATCATTTACAAATTCAATTCCTATGGTGAATTACAAAAAGGTAAAGAAAATGTTAAATAGTGACCATTAATGTGTTGACTGATCAGTATAAAACTGAAATAGAAAAGTTTGATTAAAAAGATTCCACATGATAGATCTTATTTTTTAAAGATTTTAGAAGAAAAAATCAACTCATTTGGACTACATATGCAAATTCTATACAAGTTTAAATTTTTAAATATGAATCAAAATACAAAATAAACCTTGGCTCGAAAACATCATCCTGTGCCACCACCGTGCCGTCGGGCCGTCACCGTACCATCGGGCCATTTTCGTGCCATCGGGCCGCCTTCGTGCTGTGCCGGCCCGAGCACGGCACAGTCGGCCCCGTGCGACTGTGCCGTGCCGTGCCGCCCGTCGGGCCCAAAATCTAGTCACGGCACGGCCCGTCAGTTCGGGTCGGGCCGGCACGGCACGAAACACGTTCGGGCCGTGCCGTGCCACGGGCCGTGCCAAACATTCGGGCCGTGGCCCACCCAGATTTGGCCCGGCCCAAGTCCCAGGACTACTTGGAGGTAGCTTTGCGGGGCTGCGGGAGATGGCGCATTGAAGTCGGAAGTGACCTGAGCAGCTGGCCTAGCCGGCGTCGCAGGGGGAGGGTCGTGCGTGTCGAGCAATGGTACAGTTGCTTGAATGCGGTTTGCCTTGAGCCCCGAGACGGTGAGGCGCGTGAGACGCAACCTCTGCCATGCCGTTGCCAGGCGGCGTGGCCGCAGGTCTATAAGTCTCAATTGGCAGGTTGACATGATAGACTATTAGCCATGTTCTAGCTTGTTCAATGATCAGTGTTATATGCATCTTTTTCTTGTGCGCGACTGAACAATATTGTTCAACCACCAGTCCAGGATAACAGCATGTTTAATCGGACAAACATATGTATGCATGCTGTGAATATTTCAGACCAGGACTAACATGACTGATTTAAAATATCAGTTATACATTTGTTTGCTCATTTGATCTCGTCACTTGTGAATCTGTGATGGCAATTAGAACTAAAAACTGCTGTGATGCTTTCTCATTTTGCTTAAGCTTTGACATCGATGCAGTTATCATTCATTTGTATTATAGAACTAATGCAAGTGAAAGTGCATTTTATTTTATTTTATTTTATTTTACTTTCTGAATATCGCAAATTGTTGCTCCAACCTAATTTCTTTCTTGTTTCCCAGGGCAGAAGGAAACTGGTAGCAAGCTCCAACCTAATGATAATATCACACTTCTCATCGTTGCGTCAACAATCTCAGATTTGTGCAGTTTAAGCAAGCTGCTGTAGACACAACCAACAAACTTGAGTTGGATGGACTTGTTATTGCAGAATTCTTCATGTTACTAGCTGTATTAAGCGAATGTTCATTCCCTCCCCACTTGTGCAATTTCATAGCTAGTGTTCATTACCTTCCCACTTGTATTTGATTTGTCTGCTTTACATTTTCATGTATCCTGACAGACGGAATATGTAATCGTGTAACCATTTGGATTGTATTGAGCTATTGTAGATATTTGTGCACAATTGGATGTACTGTATTAATAGTCAGATGTGTTTTTCCCCCTTGAGTGTTCACTGTCAGAAAAATATTAATGGTAGATATTCTATTTTCCTTTTTTTTTAAAATACAATTCTATTTTCATATTTCCCTGACGGTTTTCGGCACACAGGGAAATTCGCGTTTCTGGTAGTGAACCCAACTTGAAATTAGCTGTGACTACTGAACACCAAAACTGCGTTGCTAATTAACGTACAGGGCAACGCATCCTGAGTGCCGATGAACCCGTGGCCCGGCCGGCTGCCAACGAGCGTTCCTGATAATGCTGCGACAGGCGACAAGTTTGCGGCGCACGGCCGCGCTGCGGCAGGAGGGCGGCAGCTCAATCTGGTCATACAAGGCGTTCCGTCGCGAGCACCCTGGCGATGGTCCGCTTGCGTGGTCGATGGCGCGAGTGCGAGAATGTGACGGCGCAAACGACGGCCGGGTTCCGGTGATATATGCTTGGTCAAGTATCATACCTGGAGCTGGCGAGACCACGCGGCATGCATCGCATGGTGGCCGGCGGCATCGCGTCGCGGGACACGGCCCGGCCTGCTCGAGGCCGTACGTGAGCACGGATGCATGCGCCGCGCGGCCTAGCCTAGATGCGCGCTCTTGACGGAACAGCGCGCGGCGGCCGTGGTCGGTCGTCCGTTGTCTGCATGAGGCTGGCACCACGTGTTGGGCAGGCGCCGGCGAGGAGGAGGAGTCGCCGTAGCCGAGAATGGCGTCCTTCTCCAGCCGCGGGCCCAACCTCCACGCCCGGCGATCCTCAAGCTGGGCGTCGACATCCTCGCCTCGTGGAGCGGCGAGAACTCGCCCTCGCAACTCGCCGGCGACGCCAGGAGGGTGCGGTACAAAATCATCTCCGGCACGTCCATGTCGTGCCCGCACGTGAGCGGCGTCGCGGTGCTGCTCCGGCAGGTGCACCCGGACTGGAGCCCCGCTGCGATAAAGTCGGCGTTGATGACCACCGGGTATAACAAGGTCACGCAATGCCAGAGTATAACTATATCTATTAATCCACCGGGTATAACACGGCCCGGCCTGCTCGAGGCCGTACGTGAGCACGGATGCATGCGCCGCGCGGCAAGCTAACTGATGTCAGTGTGAAGTTCTGAATATCAATCAAACTAAACCTTCTCTGAAGCATCACAATATAAAAGAATCTGTTCCTGGAGGCTGGAACTGTCTCCTCGTGTAATTAACACCAGCAATTAACAATCCTTACGCTCTCTGGTTTCTTTTCCTGCCCAACTAGAATCTTTGAGTAATTGAGTACATACATTACGAAATTCCAAGTGCTAACAGTTGACTAAATATTTAGTATCCGATCAAGCAGCTAATGAGCACGTGCCCTCAGGGCCTCCTCATGTGTTATTTAGTACTCAGGAGTAGCTAATCAAGAAGCTAAATATTCAGTATATGGTTTCATGCTTACGCATGCCCTCAAGACCTCGCGTCACCATGCTCGGGTGACAGAACAACGCGCTGCAGGAGCTGCATGACAGCCTGCCGTCACCGCAGCCGTCGCCGCCGCCTCCAACTCCAGATCGCGTTAGGTCGCGCCGCCGCAAACGCTTCACTGGCTGTTTCAATCCGGATGTTGCGACTCCAGTTTTTCTTCCGGTCCGTCGGGGAGGATGAAAGGCCGGAAAAGGCCCGGAGTTAGAACGGGCCCGGTCTAATCGAACACTCCTTCCTGGGCAGAGCCGTTTTGAGGCCTGCTCCATTCTTTCCGGCCGGTTTCGCCGCGTTCCGGGCCCGTTTTGGCGTAACCGAACAAGGCCTGCCGTTCCGGAGTTAGAACCTCACACTGACATCAGTTAGGGCATCTCCAGCAGTTCCTAAAAACTTTACTCCCAAAAAACTAGTATTGGGACCTCCCGAAAACCATTGGGAGCAAAGAAAAACATCTCTCACCAACAGTTCTCAATATTTAGTTCCCAAAAAAATAAAAATCGTCAATCGGGCCTAATTTCCGCATTTGGCCCACCTCGCAGCCGGTCCAAGTTGGCCTTCTGTTGCATGTGGTCCATGATCAGCTCATCTCTCTCTTGTTCCTTTATCTCAAAAAAAAAAATCTCTCCTGTTCCTTGTGAATTCTTCTTCTGTCACCGTAGGTCCGCAGCCGATCGATTGCATTCGCCTCGTGTACGTGAAGGCAAACTAGAGAAAATAAGTCTTGCATGCCCGTCGCGGTTGCGTACGTGAAGGCACATGGCGGCGGCGGCGTGCCCGTCGTGGCCAGGGACGTCGCTTGCGTGCCCATCGCGGCCAGTCTTGTTGGAGGTCACGTTGCAGCATTTTCACAAACAACTACTCCACGTAGTGCCAGTGTGCCACACGCCGGAGAAAGCAACCACAGAGGCCGGGAAGGGGAGAAGAAGTGCCACACGCGGGAGATTGTAGGCGGGAGGGAGGAAAAAAAGGCAACGGAAAAGCAGGGACGTGCGCGGGAGATCGCGATTGGGAGTGGGAGGCAGCGCGGAAAGATGGCTAATGAAGCCCTCAGGATTGGGAGCGGCGAGAATATTGGGAACACGATCAGGAGCTGTTGGAGGGTTGTATTTTTGCATTTGTTTCCAAAACCGGATTTTAGGAATGTGTTTTGGGAACTCTTGGAGATGCTCTTAGCTTCCATTTTTTTTTTGGCTGTTTCATTGAATATGAAGGCATGCAACCAAATAATTAGAAGTTACTTGTGTGTGTAAGCTAGTCATTATCATGATTGGGTATGATGCGAATCAAATTATTGCTGAAACAATATATTAGAAGTTTGTGTTCGACACTTTTTGCCGTCATTGATCAAGATTGGTACTGGAACGACAAATCTGTACTATTCTTCACCAGTCAGCTATGATCATGATAGCAACACAATCTTATTTTTTTTACCGATTCAATCTAGATTTGATTTGACTGAACTATTTTTTACTTTAATATCTCATAGATCCTTCCAGCACCAGCTCGAGTTGGGGAAGACAAGCCTCCACCCTCTTGGGACCCGGTACTAAATCCACCAGAAGGTATTTTGGATTCTGCCCTACTTGTTGCCTTAATTATGAATTGTTGATCTTTCATGCTTGTCCTTTGAAGTCTGTCCTCCTTGTATTTTATAATGCGTGTACTTCTCATCTTGTATTTTATAACGCTGCTGCAAGTGGTGAAAGAAGGGCAGTACAAAGGTCTAGGTCTGCTGCAAGTGTTGAACCGAAGGAAACAAAGAAGGGGAAGAAGAATTCAAACGTTGAGAGCATGATGGAGAGATACCTTGACATGAGGACTAAACAGGCCGAGGATGAGTCTGCACAGCTAGCAAAAGAGAAGGAGCAAGCTCAAGCTGATGATTTCTCTATCAAGAAATGCATATCAGTACTTCACTCAATGGATGTAACTAAGGAAGAAAAGGCAAAAGCTTATATTGTCTTCAAAAAACCAGAAAACAGAGAAGTTTTCCTTAGTGCTTCTGAGGCTGATCCTGAGTCTACTTTGATTTGGCTGAGAATCTATTATATATATATTTGACGTCGAAAAGGAGCCACCACGTTCGTTCTAAAATGCTAGAAATTCCCACGTTAATCCGAGAAAATAAGAAGAGAAAATTACCCATCACTGCCATTATGAAAAATTTATCACAAAACCCCCTATAAATATTTATAAAATAGCTAAATTCGGAATAATAAAAAATAGTCAAAAATACCCTCACAACTATTTCTAAATTACCCACCATGCCATTATGAGTCAAAAAATAGATAAATTCGGAATAATAAAAAATAGTCAAAATACCCCTCACATCTATTTTTAAATTACACACCATGCCATTATGAGTCAGAAAAATAGCTAAATTTGAAATAATAAAAAATATCCTCACCTATTTCTAAATTACCCATCGTGCCATTCTAAGTTCGAAATATAACTTAATTTGGATTATAAAAAGAGCTAAAAATATACCTAATTTTTATTTCTAAGTTATCCACTATACCATGAGTCCAAAATAGCTATTTTTTTTATAATAAAAATATCCAAAATACACTTCATTTCTATTTCTAAATACGTTATTATGAAAATATGCCGCCATATGTCTAGCTAGCATGGGACAATCTCTTTTTTTTAGCATGGAATGTTTTCTTTGTAGCACGACCCATCCTTTATACTACTATGACATATGTTAGTTGTTTAACATGACACGATTAAACTGACCTCACTTCTAAAATGAAATCAAATACAGTGGGTTAGCTAAGACACAATTCAAGATAAATGATGACTCATCTCACATTCAAATCGAGGGATGGTGAGAAACTCTCCAAATTATTTCTATTACTTTATAAATAAAGAGTATAAAATAAATAATAATAAATTATGTTAAATTTTTACACTGATAAAAAAAATATTTTAAATAGTATAGTAAATCGAGCCGCGCAAATGCGCGGGCAGCCATCCTAGTTGATATATTATTTATTTTACATGTATTTGTTACCTGGATATTCAGAGCTGTAGTAGACTAAAAATTAACTAGTGAAGAGGGCTTTAGGACATGCATAGACTAGTTTACTACTTACCGTTTCTTGTTACATGTATCTTGATCGATTTAGCAGTGAATCACTACTATGTGTTTGAAAATTTTGTTTATACCCAAAGATTGTTACTAACTACCACTTTGTTTCTTTTCAGTTTTCACTATCCTTGACAGATATCTGATAGCTTCGCACACCACGTATTGTGGCCAGCATCGCCATGTGTTCAATAGAGACAGTGCACCATGGAGTTCTATGTGGGGACTGTGACATCAAAATTGTAGTAATGTTTCATTTTTTTTATATCACTTGAACTCCCTTGCAATGAATTTATATGATGGTGATGCTCTTCTATGACTAGTCAATTAGAGAGTGACACAATGTTCCACCGGTTATAAGTTATAAGGTGATGGTGCTCTTCTATGACTAGTCAGATATTTCAGCAGTTGGCTTCACTCATTCAGATAATTTCATTTCGATCAGTTTGTTCAGGTCATCATTCTTGTGCAGTTTTGTTATACATATAGATATGCCCTTCACATCGTTGAGCATATTCAGAAGTGTAGTACTAGGATAAATTTTTGCTCCTAATTGTGAGGCCAGCAGCCATCATTGGCAGCGGATTAGCACAAGCCTCTGTGCTGTTTTGACGATCAGGAATAAAACAACCTGGAATAACCGAACATGAGTATTGATTAACAGTTTTCATTTAGGGAGTGGTTTCAGACAGGAAGTGGTTTGAGTGAAACGGCAGAAGTGGCCTCGTCGACATCCGTCAAGGTCGAACCGCGAGGCTGCCTCTGGTGATGCACGGCTACCTTCCGTGTGCGGTCCTGGTTGCTGAACCGAACACTGATCGCCATGAGAGCTCGGCGGCCGAACGACGCACTCCAGCCGACGGGCACACAACGCGGACGCGGAGCACTCAGGCCCGTGGGCGCCCCTCTGCTTTGATCTTTTCAGACTGAAATCATCAGAGTATGTATCTTTTCGTTTCTAGCAGCAACTTTTGAAGAAAGGGATGAGATGTTGGTGGAAGCTAAATGGAAAAAAACATGCAGCAAATCGAATTTGGAGTATAGGTCAATACTGGCCTAAATAGATTCACTTTTGAAAATTATTTTGGAATTAGTTCATTTTAGTGATTTTTCTCTCTCTAAATTTCAAACAACTAAGCATGGTGGCCCGCGCTCATAGCGCGGCTAGCCACAACTCATTTTTTCTTCACTGAATAATGTTAAAGAATCATCGTTTGAAAGTGCAACTTCTTTTGTTTTGATTTTTTTTTTTCATATTTTGATTAGTTGTCCGGTTGTTCTATTATGGTTTTCTGCATTTGTAATGGCTCAGCCCATGTTTCTTTCTTCTATTACCCTTTGAAGCTGACAGTGGTAATAATGTGTTTCCTGGTGACGTCCTGTTGCGCCCGTTCCTTCGAGCTGTACCCAAGTTTTTTATTATCGTGATTAGCTTTTAGGCATCAAGGAGGATGGATTGCATCATTGGATCCACAACGATTGTTGCATGCTCCATGTATTCTCACATTTTGCGTCCTCGTTCTTCAAATTTTATTTTGGTATACGTCGTTCCTTTGTCACAGCATGGCTAAATCGTGCATTTAGATGTTCAAGTCACCTAGAGTGAGCCTGTGCATATCAACCAGTAGTCGTGGCCACAATGTATGTGCCTTCTCCGAGTTCTCTCTTTTTTGCTTGTTGTTCGGTGCAAACGACGTAAGGATCACTCTCTTTACATAGTTCTTCTCAATATTGCACCTGTACTTGCCAATTCGTATCTTGAATTGGTTGCGTTGCACATATGCCGTCTTAAAAATAGAGCTTGCAGTGTAACTGAATTAGCACTAAGCATTGACAATAGAACGCAGTTTCAGAAGAGAGAGAGGCTCTGCTGATCACAGAAGAAGCAGATGGAGTTCTCTCCGTCTGTACCTCTGCTGTGAGGAAATCAACACAGCTCCAGAGGAGGACGACGATGGTACAATTTCCGTCAAGAGAGCTTCGAGACCTGCATGAGATGGCGCAGGAGGCGCAAGTTCTGATCGTGTTTTGACAGAGCAACGTGCACAACGCGGAAGACCACCTTGGGAGCCCTTTGGATGACCTTCCCACCTGAATGCGTTCTCGCCGAGAAGGAATTGTCATGTTGATCCCATCTCATCTCATTTTGATTATTTCTGCCTATAGATGGCCACGGGCCGTGTCAGGCCAGCATGGCCCAATTACGATCATTCTTGTGGCCTTTTTACCCGAGCCAGATCATGGCCAACTTATTTCTCATGTCGTGTTGTGCCGTCCAACGGGTATGCGTCGTGACCCAGGCACGACCATCTTGCCTTACACTGTTATACACATGATGGTGCCGTGCCGTCAGCCTGACAGGTCTCTTGTTTCTGCCAGCCTAAGTGGATATGCTTTATTTTTTTCTCTTATTTTTATAATTTTAAGGACTGCGCTAACGCACGGCGGTCGTGCGTTAGGCGTCTGGCACGGCCGCCTATTTTTGGTAAGCGCGCTGGCACCCGCACGTCTGACCACGTTTGATCTTTCTGTTTTTCAAAAGGCTTATTCTTTTGCCAACATACGATTTGCTTCAGAACAAATGAAAGAAAGGATAAATTATTCACAAAATACACTAAAAATCCCACGCTCGAATTTTGGTGCCAAAGAAGATGAACCGTCATACTTGCTTTTCAACATCAATATTCAGATCTAATCCGAAGGACACAGAAAAAAAGAGAAGAAACACAGAATGCCTGCCAACAAACTAATTTACATAACAGCAATAGTCAGATCTAATTTGCCGGGCACTTCTTCTTCTCTTGCTCCAGAAAATGTATGGACTTCCACAAATTTACATCTTTAACAGTTGCTTACATGGCAAGCTGGCAACACATTATATATCCATATTACACCTGCAAAACAGAATATGGGCCATCTAAGATCAATGCGTGATCATTTTTTCTCACTTATGTGCGAAAATTAGATGTACAGTAGAAATGCTTGCTGAAATGAAAGGAAGTGCTTGCTGACATAAAGAGAAATGCTTAAAATTATGATAGAAATGCTTCTTATTCTTGGCATGAAGAAGGTGTAGCATATATACTCTTTTGTGCCCCACATTTACATTGAACAAAGCAAACCAAAAAAGGAAACAAAGATAAAGTAGTGAATTATTCTACATAAATTTCTCTATCAAATAAACGCACAAAACATGAAAATGGTAAAGTTAACAGGGTCAGCATTACAACTTCAAACCACTTGAATGAAAATCTCCAATCTGTGACCTGAATCACAGTTTTCTATACTTGTAACTGCGACCTAGCTTACCTAATTCAATCAAGGCAACTAACTATGAACCAAACATGTGGTTATCAACATCAAGAACCAAATGTGTGCAGGGAGTAAATAAATGAGAATATATCAGGTCTGCACTCTCACTGTAAAATTAAGGGAGTATCAATGATGAATAATACAACATTAGAAGCATAACTTCATACTCTATTTGGTGAAAACTAATGAATTAAATTGCTTCATACGTCCCCGTAAAATGCTTTAAATATCAAATAAAATGCTTTGCTATGCAGAATATATTTGCTATTAGTAATAAATTAAAGTCCTCAGATCCCTTTTTTCAACAAATTAAGTCATTGATTTCCAAAAGCAGCAAAATATGACTAGAACTAGTGCACTGTCCATGCAAGAATCAAATACCAAAACAGAATCAGAATATTACATTACTTAACATGGATATGGGCAAATAGCAAGCTTCAAACATGAGTTTTCTTCAACATAAAAGATAAATAAAATGCCAGGGATCATATGTCCCTGAGCTTCCATGTACATACACCAGCCAGATACAACTTTTATTGAACAACAAAAATGCTTAGAGGATATTAAAGAAATACTTAAAAAATTGCTAGAAATGCTTTATGTTAGTAAGTCTCTTTATTGAATAAGAATAATGACAATTCTCAATCATTTTCTAGCAAAAGTTTTTATTGAATATTTGAAAGCAATTCAGACATTATTGGAAGCAGTTTTCTATAATTTCAGATATTAAAGTGCACGGATCCTTTTTTTCAGCAGAATAAGTCATTGATTTCCAAAGAAGCAAACTATGACTAGAACTAGTGCACTGTCCATGCAAGTGCAAGAATCAAATACCAACATAGAATCAGAATATTACATTACTTCACATGGATGCTTCAAACATGAGTTTTCTTTAACATCACAGATAAGTAAAATGCCAGGGATCATATGTTCCTGAGCTGCATATACATACACTAGCCAGACACAACTACTTTTACTGAACAATAAAAATGCTTAGAAGGTATTAAAGAAATACTTAAAAATTTGCTAGAAATGCTTAATGGTTAGCATGTCGTGAATAAGAATAATGACAATTATCAATCATTTTCTAGCAAGAGTTTTGTTGAATATTTGAAAGCAATTCAGACATTATTGGAAGCATTTTTCTATAATTTCAAAAGCATCTCTTTCACAAAGCATACATAGAAGCCAAGGGCTAGACAACATCATCGCTACTATACTATTGTTTCCACTCCAAACCATTCATTCATTATTCAAGGAGCCTCAATCTGTGGACTAGTGTTTACTTTCAATGAACACTAAGAGTGATTATAGTAGATAGCAGAACCACACAAAAAAGGGCCATGACAACATGTAATATCCAATTATTCCCTAAAAGGAGTATCAAACTAAGGTACATGATCAAATCAACATGATTGTGTGTAATATGCAATTGGTCGATCTCCTCGGGTGCGGCTCGGCTGCGCGGGCCGGGGCGCGCTGGGGTAGAGTGTGGCTTGGTGGTGCTCGTTGGGCAGAGGGAGGTGAAGGGGACGCGCTCCCACGGCGGCGGGAGTGATCGCCGGAGAAGAGAGAGAGAGAGAGAGAGAGAGAGAGAGAGAGAGAGAGGGAGCTCCGGGAAAGGGAAGAAGAGGGGGGGGGGGGTGCGTTTTGTAGACGGGAGAGGCGGCGCAGAGCAGTAGGGCGGCGGGCACAGTAAGGCGGCGGCTCGGGATGACGTCGGCGGCGACAGAGGAGGATGGGCGGTGCGGTATTCGCGCACGTCGCCCGGAGGTAGACGACGGCGGTGACGGCTGACAGGCGGGGCCCGAGTGTCAGCGAGAGTGGGAGGGGGAGACGGGCCGGCTGGCTACTGGGCTGAAGGGAGTTGGGCCGGAGGGAAAGGGATTGGCCCACGCGCGGCTGGGGAAGAAGAAAAGAAAAGAGGAGCGGGCTGGGCCGGAATGGAGGGAGAAGAAGGTTTTGGCCCGAAGGGAAAAGAAAAAGGAAAAAGGCTCAAACTTTTCTAGGATTTGAATTTGAAGGAATTTCAATTTCAAACAAAAACAAGGATTGATCAAACACTCAAAATAAATCAAATAAAACTCAGAAATGCATATGGTGAAGTTTGATGCAAGTTTAGAATTCAAAAATTTAAAAATCAACTTGGGAATAAATTCTATTTTGATTTTATTTGTTGGAAACTCAAAAGCTTCAAATTTTTAGTATATTTTTAAATAAAGCAAACACTTGAGCACAAGTTTTATTTTTCAAAATTTTCAGATTCAAACTAAGTTTAATTTATTTAGTGAATTTTATTTTGAAAATTCATTTCAAGGTGAGAGGTTGGACAAAATTTTTAATTTGGAGTGATTTTTATTCCTTTTTATTTTTATTTTCTCTTTTTTCTTTTTGGCTCCAAAAGTAGGGGTGTTACAAATCTCTAACTTGAGATAGGATAAGAAGCATTAGAACAAATCAAGTGCCACATACACAATTACTGTATATCACAATTGAATCGAGAGGATGAATGCAGAATAATAATTTCAGCTAGGAAATATTGTTGAAATTCCTATGTCCTAGACACACAGGAGAAGTATTTCCATGTGTATTTCAATGCTTCCCTTGTGTTTTCCACACTAAGGAGGGCTCAAGATACTAGTAGCGACTGCTCGAGAAATGCAAGTTTTGACAAGTTGAGCATTGGTATCTTAGCCAAGCGCACGCGGAGCAAATGTATGTTTCATCAAAGTTATTTTGCCAAAGGTACCCATGAGCTAAAAATTCCAAGTGGTGTGAATGCAATCCAAATATAGAGAGGTTTACAAACAAATATCTTACAGATCGCCCAATCCAACTGCATCTCTCCTCGCAAAATAAATACATGCCCTCTACGCGTAGATAATAACACACAATTCTTTCTACATCATTTCCCAGCCAACAAAATTTCAGTGTGTATTTCAGAATGTCCCGCGCTTTTACAACACCAGGGAGCATATTCAAGATACAGGCAGCGCCAGTTTGACAATTGCATGTTCTAAAAAGAAATTAGATAGCGCTCAAGATATCCCATGTGTTTTCAACACTAGATAGCGCTCAAGATACTAGTAGCAACAGTTTGAGAAATGCGCACGTGGAGGAAACATTTGATAAAAGTTATGTTGCCAATGGATTACCATGAGCGAAAAACTGAATCTTACCTTTTCTATTGGGTGGTGGGTCCCATCAAAAAGAATCTTTCGTTAGAGCAAGAGAACCATCACGGGCATGCGAACTGTCGAACTCATGTTCTAAAATCAAACCGATGTTGCTGATGCGCACAGAGAAAATTGTTGGACTATCCCTCGACATGGAGGATTAACCTTGCTCTACAAATTAGCCCATAAGTCCAACACTTGTGAGTGTGAGCCATTGACCTTAGCAGAAATGAAATGTTGAGATCGTCTCACAAATTCCCAGTTTCAGATGCAAAACTTCCTCGCAAAAAAAAAAAAAAAAAAAAAAAAAAAGCACTTGATTGGGCCTAGTTGTAATGATACTGTTCTTTAAATTAGCTTGAATATTTCTCTCTTTTTTTTGAGTCACCTGGAACACTAATAAGTGTACTATCTGCCGTGTAAGACAGAAATACTCAGATCATTTGTACACGATGGTTCAACAAGGGTGGTCGCCTCTTCGTTAGTCACCCTAATATGGAAGTACGCAGGGTGCTTAGGCTCAGGTAGGATCATACTCTCGCTGCTTAGCATTCCAATGACATGTGACATGATAGGTCGATCAGCCGCATTCTCTTGCACACATAGCAGTGCAATGTTAATACATCTCATCATCTCCAACTTATGGCACTCGGTTACCAATTCTACGTCCACGAGCTGAAGATATAATCCATCTTTCCACAACTGCCATGCCTGCAAAGTGTATGATCACAAAATGCACAAAGATTCTTCATGAGAAATATAATACTGCCAGCGCCTCTAAAATAAGAGTGAAGCCTAGAAGGACAGAACTGTTTATGGTACAATGGGTGGTTTGATTGTGAGGGTGTGTTCAGCATGGATTCTCACCAAAACAGCTTCTCTAAAACACAGGTTCTATGCAAGAAGCACTTTTGGAAGTGTTTGGCAATTTGTCTTCTCTTATGACACCAATGCAATGATGGAATGAGAAGTCATGAGAAGCTCTGTTTTGGAGGATTTTGGATTCCTATACAATTTTGAGAATGCTTCTAGGGCGGGGGAGCAGAAATTGATTTGTTTTGAACTATTTGGCAAAGCTTCTTCAAGAATCCGAAGTAGAAGCACTCTTAGAATCCATGCAAAACAGCCTGAATCAGGAAATTGAAGTGCTAAATAGATTATGTTTTACACCTCTTTGTGACTCCCACATGCAGGTATACTAATATATAATATTTACAGATTTAAATATTGAACACACTTACATGCCCAAGAAGGTTGATGAAGTCTCCATATCGATGGAAATTCGATGTTCTCTTTCCACTGACAATCTCAAGCATTAACACACCAAAACTGAATACATCTGTCTTGACAGAAAAAAGACCTTCAGAAGCATACTCAGGCGCCATGTAACCACTGAAAAATAAAACATAACAGAGTCTGACGCAAGGTTGTTATATTTATGGAGCTTAAATGCATGTAATGGTTTATCTGAAAATCTTACTATGTCCCCACTATCCTTTTTGTGTTTCCTTCAGTATCATTTGTACTAAATATTTTTGCGAGACCAAAATCTGAAATTTTAGGATTCATATCACAGTCCAAAAGGATGTTGCTTGCTTTAAGATCTCTATGGATGACACGCAACCTGGAGTGCTTATGCAAGTACAGAAGTCCTTGTGCGATGCCATCAATTATGGCCAAGCGTTTTTTCCAGTCTAGAAAATTTCTTCTAACTTCATCTGCAAGCAAGTTAAGTTTTGATATAGCAGATCGGTAAGAACTGTTAGCACACCGAGAATGATACAGAATTTGACAAAAAGCTATGTTCTATGTTTGAGTATAGTACCAAAAATAAAGAAGTCCAAGCTTTTGTTTGGCAAGTATTCATATATAAGAATTTTCTCATCCATTTGCGCACAGCATCCTAAGAGCCTGACCAGATTTGTGTGCTGGAGGTTGGCTATGAGCTGGATTTCATTTTTGAACTCTGTGAATCCTTGTCCTGAATGTGAAGCAAGTCTCTTAACTGCTATCTCTGACCCATCATGAAACTGACCCTAAGAAGAAGTTCAAAAGAGGTTGATCAATGATGCTGTTTCGAGTTCTGTATCTTTATGTATGATATTGTTTGTGTCTTTTCCTCTTACCTTGTATACTGGACCAAATCCTCCTTGACCAAGTTTATTTTCTTCCGAGAAGTTACATGTAGCTTCTAATACTTCCAATAATTCATAAACCTTGAATTCAGAATTCCTTCCTTGCAATTCCCAGACAAGTGTTTCGTGTTCCTTCACAATCATCTTAGCCGCCTTGTCATGCAAACCTTTTCCTAAATTCATTGTTATAAATCATCCCGGTTAAAGATGAAGCTTATGGCATTAGAACCAAGCAAAAGAGAGGTGATAATTCCAATTGCTATTTCTCTATTTATTGCTGACCTTTTCTGTGCCTTTTGATATATCCATATAGAACAATGATGCATACAAATGAACCAAGTACAGGGACAACCAGGGCAACGATCAAAACTTTTCTGATGCGACCTAACATTGTATAAAAAAAACAAGTAGTTAAATGATTAGACAGTATGGAGACATGGTCAATGGACTTGAGATAAGAAACATATAATTTGCGTAATCACATGAAAGGCTCTCGGGATAGGCTCCCATAGTCTTGTCGTGATGTCAGAAACTCATAACAACATATATTTAGTGTGACACCCCGTGTCACCAATGCCCAACTGATGCACACTCACAAACTGAAACGAACTTGGAACCATTTCAAATTCAAATTCGAAATGCAAAAATTGAAATAATGGCCAAACACATGCTTGTGAAGCAACTCAAATTTTTACATAACAACTTGAGCAACCAAAAATACCAGTGGATAGCCCTACTCAAAAGATAATTTTGGAGAATTTTTGGTGATTTTTGAAATTCATTTCGATGCTCAAATAAATCCCCAAAGTTCCAAAAATGTCCAACTTTGACTAGCTGCCATTTGAATTCCTTTACGAATTGAGATGTGCATGTTATGTCACTGGAATCTGCGTTTCATGATCTTTCGCACAAGACTGGTTTCATAATTTGTGGAGTTTATTTGCTAGTTCAAATCGAGCGCCAAAGATTGGGGAAAATTCAGTTTGAATTAATACGGGAAAATGAGAAGATGCTGTGGGACCCGCTTGTCAGTGGCCATTGTCTCACTGCGCGCGTCGGAGCTTTGCCTCCACGTCGCCGACGACGAGCGGAGTCTCTCCGCGGCGCCCTGGCCCGCCTCCCGGCCGCGGAACGGCTGCAAAGGCAGCCCCGCTCCTCTCTCGGCCTCTCCCTCTCATTTCTCTCGCTCGCAGCACGAAACCCTAGCCGCCACTCCCACTCGCCGAGCTCGAGCACACCTCGTCGCCGTTTTCCCGCCGTCGAGCCGTCCCTAAGCGGAGTGACCGAGCAAGGGAGCACGCCTGAGATTCCTCGAGCTCCCCATGGCCATCTTTGCCCTCGCCGTGGGCTGAGGAGCTCGGATTGAGCTCTCCTTCCTCAAGTCCGGCCATCGGGTTCCGCCGCCGCATCGTCTGATACTCCCTCTCCGGTGAGTTCTGTGGTCAATGCGTGGTACCCCCAGCTTCGCAACTCGCGCGCGCACCTTCCTCATCCGGTGTTCCTTCGATTTCGCAGCTCGACCCCGTCGGATTTCAAGTTTTCCCCTCCGGCCGCCATTCACCGCCACGGTGCTTCCTCGTCGAACTCCGTCCTCCGGTCACCCTCGTCACCAGCTCGTTGGTCCCCGAGGCGCTCGTCATCCCTGTGAAGCCGGTACGCCAGCGCGTGAAGCTCCTCGTCGACCGTAGCGAGCCCGCGACGTCGCCGTACTTCCGCCAACCGTCGTCCCTCGCCGCCGAGCACCCTCCGGCCGTCGCCACCCTCTCCAACTCGTCAAGGTGAAGCCCCCGCCCTTCCCTCTTTCTTTCCGCGCTGTCGGCCAGCCCCGCGAGCCACCGGAGCTCCCTCCGGCGAGCTCCGCCGCCGCGCTCCGGCGCAACGACGGTCACCACACCGGTGACCACACGGACATGATCTCGTGTGGCCACGCGGGATCCGGTGTGATTGACCCAATGGTCCACCGTGTGCTTTCGCACGCGAGTGGCTGGATCTGGTGTGGCCAGCCAGATCTGGTGCGGCCCCGACTCTGCGGCCCAGTTTGTGGCCCAGATCTGAGTGGCTGGACCAATCTTTATTCTTTTATCGAATTCTTTAAATCTCCAGAAATTCACAGAAATTTGTAAAATCGATAGAAAATTGAATACATCTCAGAAAAATACAAATCCAATTTCTTTGGACTCCATGTAACATCCTCTGTACAGAAAAAATACCAAAACGCACTTTTGCAGATTGTGTATTTTCTGGAAAATACATCTGTCCAGATCTTGTTTAATTCATTATAAATTATCTGTTGCCCAATAAATCCTGAACTCTTGCATGCCTGTTAAGAATCTGATAACACACCTACAGAGCATTTTTCCACTGTCACATGTTGCCTAATTATTTTCTTATGATTTAAATCATGTTCTGCACTGTATAAATTATTATAAATAATCTACTCTGCAATAAATCATGAAACTTCACCATAAATTACTTCCAGTGGCACTCTTCACCAAAAAAATGCCACTGGACATAAATCAACTTTCAAAATCACATTATTCATTTAACTTGCCTAAGTTGATTAATGGTAAACTTAATTAAAAGTTAATGAAGGAAATACTCCAGACGAAATTAATTAACAAAGTTAATCATTTGCACTTACAATGTAAATGACTGTCCTATCAAGTAATTAAATCATTAATTGCATCATATTCTTGCATCTAACTTTGCATTATTTTCCTTATCATAACGTGTAGTGACAGAGACGACTCCGGAGCCACTGGACTTCCAGCTGCCGGAGGAGCAGACCCAGGAGGTGCAGGAGGAGCAGCCGCAGCAGGACACTGACCCCGCTGACCCTGTTAGCTACGCTCCTGAGCCAGGCAAGCCCCGGTGCATGCCTCCCTATTTAGGATTTTATTTTCGCACTTGATTGGGGCTAGTAATTGATTGTGCATTAGGTTTATTAGGAGTGGATGTGAAACCTTAGAACTGCAATAGGATTACCCTTTTTATATCCTACCTTGTGTCCTATTTTTGTAGATGTGGTCTAGGTTGCGTTAGAACTTGCTATGCTTAGGGACTAGCGAACGGTAGAAGTCGAGTGGTAGGTCCCACTCGCAAGTTAGGATTTATCCTGGATTGTATTAGATGGATTTAGGATTTGTTGAGACTGGACGGGGAATTGTTTGTGTAGGATGGTTGGAGAAGGCTGGGCCTTCACGGTGGTGTAGCCCCGTCTGTGTCGATTGAGGACCGTTCGTTGTTGGCCCTATTGAGCAAGTTCGAACGTACTGATCACATGCTAGTGTTTTTATGGGCCTAGTAAACCTAGTAGCCTGTGACGCCCTGATGTCTAGCGGATACTTGCACTTTCTATCATGGTACTTGGGAGAGAAGGGATGCCTCCCAATCGGGGCGTACGTCTGGGACGGAGACCGTGCGGGAGGGCCTTTCTCGGGAGGTGTGAGACCCAGCCAGCTTTAGGGGGGATCAGCGTAAACGGTTGCTGCATACGACTTTTGCGCGTGTGTGGCGTGTGGTCAGGTTTTTCTCCTGCAGGATGTACATCGATGCCGCCGCTCTCGGTCAAGAGCAACCTTGCTCAGTGCGCCACATCGTAGTGTGATATGATTGATGATGATGACTAGTACTTATATTTATTGTATCTCATTACTGCTATATTGATGATATGATGTATTGTTACTTATATCTGTTTTAGCTAGATGCACATTGCTTTATTGGTTAAGTACTTAAATGGGAATTAAAACTTGAAAGTAAGGACCAAGTAATTAGTGCGGTTTTATGCTATCGAGTCAGCCACCCCTTTTGTAGCCTTGCATATTAGGAGTCGGCTGTAGTTAGCCTTTTGACGGGTAAGTCTTGCTGAGTATTAGTTGCTCAGGGTTTCGCTCTTTATGATTTTATTGCAGGTAGCACCTTTATCCCCGACTCTACGGGTGGAGGTGGACAGTGGGATGGCCAGCTTCCCTATGGTTGGACAGCCCACTGGGAGACTGAGGAGTGATCTCCTCTCGAGTCCGCATCTTCATGGCTTTGAATGCGGGTTCTTGTGTATCGTGAGCGCGTGCGCTTGTACCTTTATTTCTAGACTTGTATCGTTTATTTCCGCTGTGCGACTCTGTGTTTTAAATGGATTAATGTAACTACTTAAAGACTTAATTTGTGCTTTTTATATGCTGTACTGTTGCGTCTGTTCATCAGCGCTTGATCGACTCGATCCTGCGAAAAGCGGAGACGCTTCAGCTGGTACCAGAGCCGTGTTGAGACAGTACATCATATAAACGGCCTATTTTCGAAAATCTAACCACGTACGTGTGAGGAACAAAAAGCCCATTATAAGGATGTTAGAGTAATCAGGTGGTAATAGGAGTTGATTGTTATTTGTCGGTGTTAAGAAACCGGCCGACAAGTAAATTTGTAACTACGGCGCCTAACAATCTTCTATGATGGCGAGGGTTTTGCGAGAGAGGCAAGGTTTATACTGGTTCAGGCAATCGATGCCCTACGTCCAGTTCGTGGGTGGTTCGTGTTTCGACTTGCAGAGGGGAGCTACAAGTATTGACGAGGGAGGAGAAAGACTCCAAGCCTCTTCGAGTGTATCTCTATGTCTGTGTGTGTTGTATCTCTGTTCGGGAGATCCCTCCTCCTCATGCACCCAGCTCTCCTTTTATAGTCAAGGAGTGAGCCGGTTTACAAATGGGAACGGGGCTTTCGAGTTGTGGGCGGCGCGGCTACACACCGCACTAGTCTGATCCCTAGCCGCTACTGTGGCTCTAGTCAGGCGGTGTCCTGTCAGCCTGGTCGCCGGGCAGGTGGTCGAGACGTCAACCCAGACTGTCGCGGCCGTCTTGTCGCCAGTCCGGTCTTCGTCCCTGTTCAGGGTGATGATGATGCCGTAGCCATCCCGCTGCTGTACTCGAGGTGTCAGGCGGCGCCGCGAGATGGGACGGGTGTCACTGTGCAGGTCAGATCGCGTGTCTGCAAGTATATGAGTTGCTGGGTAGAGTTAAGGCTCCCCAGCTACTCATCGTAAATGCCTGTCCTCCTTGCCAGAGGAAAATCTTCTCGACGAAGTCTCCCAACTCGGGGTCGGGCGAAGCGCGGCTTGTGGGCCCGCCCGACTCGGAGTCGGGCGAGGCGGAGTTTGTGGACCCCACCTGACTCGGGGTCGGGCGGGGCGGAAGTCGTGGGCCCGCCCGACTGGGGGTCGGGCGAGGCGGAGTCTGTGGACCCCACCCGACTCGGGGTCGGGCGGGGCGGAAGTCGTGGGCCCGCCCGACTGGGGGTCGGGCGAGGCGGAACTTGTATGTGCCCTCGGGGTCGGCCGTGGGCCCCTCGAGCGCTCTGTTGTCGTGCACCTGTTCCTGTGGGCCCTACACAATTAAGCTGAGACGGTTAGCGGGATTAAGTATCCTAGATCAGGATACCCTGATTTGGGTATCCGTCATTATTTTTCTGTAACGACGCACCGACGCCCAGGTAAGAAGGTAAGGAACTACATGGCGCTGGTTTTGGATATTGGTGGCGGAGTTTGTTCTGTTCCGTGAGCCATCGAGTTCACGAGGAGTTGAGGATGGTGAGGATATGTCATTGGGCCATGTATTATATTTTTATGAGATACGTCACCTGTGTAGGTTGGTTGAGGTGACGTTGTGTGCTTTGCAGGTACACTAACTCGCGCGTAGATCGTGTAGAAACGTTTGTGAGTGCGAAGTAGTTACCAACACTGTCTACGGCCTGCTATAATTGGGCAAATTTTATTTTGTGAGGACGTATAGGTCGTGCATGCATTGCATCATCAATTAAAACACTTCCACGAATTTCAGATCACCCAAAAATTTCAGACTGACAAGCTAATTTTAAAAATTCATAACTCCAAAACCGCTTGGCCAAATTCGATGAACCAAGACTTGCTGGAAAGCTTACAACAGGAAATAAAACTTTGCTTCAGAGTTCACCTTTCGATTCTGTCAGTATCACCCCCAAATCTGTCGACCAAGTGAAGTCAACTTTCAGCTTCGACTAGTTTTTCCAGAATCTGTCCACCAACTTCAAAAATCGATATCTCCAGTTTTACTGATCCATTTTGGGCGTTTGAGCACTCGTTGGAAAGATCTTGAAGTTATCTACAAGTTTCGTGTTCTGACATTTCTCGTTTGAAGCCTCCAGAAGTACCAGTTTTCGTTTTAGTGTCTGCTGTTCTTAGCGAGCCAGATTTGTTTTCAGCGTTGCAGTTTTTCGTTGCTTTCCTTGTGGGCTGTGTGTGTGGCTTTTGCTACTACTCTATAGCAGCCTGACCATGTTATGTTTCTTTCTTAGCATGGTTATTTTGTTCTGTTGGAAGAGATTGTGACTTTTCTCTCTCTTTTCCGCAGATGGCTGACCTAGACGACTTTCCGCACGCCGAGCTTGGGGAGGACGGTGCACTGCACACGGATGGTCTTTACCACGCCGGTTTTCCCTCGCTGTTCTGGGCTGAGTTACAGCGACTTGGCTACCCCGACCCTCCGCGCTACCGCGGACAGCCCAGCCAGGTGTACGGACTTCCCCGCTTCTCGATGTGGGTGGATGTCCCCTCGCACCCACAGCGGCCTGCATGGTCGCACTTCTCTCTTCGGGGTTTCGGTCAGGACTTTGACGAGACCCTGAACAGTGTTGCTCTTCAGGTGATGGTGCGTTTCTGTGAGATGCACATTGCTGATCTTGGCAACACCTCACTGACCTTGTTCCCAGTCAGCACCACAGGTCACCCTCAGTACAGGAGGCGTCTCAGGCAGCTTGACAGCGGCAGCTTGGTCCTCACCCCGACGCAGCTGCCTTCTACGGCTTGACACTTGTCCGAGCTGTACAGGGTTCTTGTGGCTTCTGACCGCGCAGGTGGGAGGACTTTGAGCCGTGTGGAGGAGTTGTCAGAGACAGTGGACGCTAGGAACGACAGGATTGCGCAGTTGGAGCACGCCTTGGCCGTGACTACCGCTCAGCGCGACCACTGTGCTGCTCAGCTTGATCAGTGTGTTGCACAGCGCGACCAGTGTGCCGCCCAGCGTGACCAGCTTGCCGGCCAGCTCACTGCACGTGGCCACGAGATTTCAGAGTTAGTCGGTGAGCTAGCTGCTTCACTGAACCACGCAGGACAGCTCGAGCAGCAGTTGCAGGTCGCCCAGCACCAGATAGTGGGACTCCAGGAGCAGGTTGCTGCAGCAGTTGTGGCACCTCCAGCAGAGGAGGAGGCACAGGAGGATGCCGTGTCAGAGATGAGTGTTGAGCTGTTTCCTTCAGAGATCCTAGACACCGCTTCCCACCGTG
Organism: Eragrostis curvula; assembly: GCA_007726485.1. NCBI lineage: Eukaryota > Viridiplantae > Streptophyta > Magnoliopsida > Poales > Poaceae > Eragrostis > Eragrostis curvula. The sequence continues at coordinate 17,470,167 of CM017440.1, read as the reverse complement.
GTAGGAGGCACCGTTAGTTGCCTTACTCGGCATTCGAAGCGTGACAGAGGCGCGCTGGATGCGATGTGGATGACGCATGTGCGTCATAGTTGTCGACAGGTCCTTAGTTAGCTTGATCTAGGAGCATCATAATAGTTGGTCGGGTGTCGTAGTATTTTGTTGGATGTTACACCCCTATGTACGCATGAGTGGATTGTACCATGATCTATGTAATGAATGCTCTGTAAGACTTAATTAATGTTATGAATGGATCCGTCAGTTTAATTATTTGGATCTGAGCTACTTTTGTTTCTGCCCGTGCATGTCAATTTAAATTTCCGCATGATAATGGTATTGTATCCTGGAGCTAACGGTGGTAATGTTTAATTGGTAGGATGCCGCCGCGTTGCCCGCCGCCGCCACCCCCGCAGCACACTCTGGCGGAGGCGATGCACAACCAGACAGAGCTGCTCAGGACTCTCGTTCAGACCGTCGGGGCCCACAGCCAGGCTGCACCTACGCAGACTTCCTGGCCACTCACCCGCCTGTCTTTTCCGGGTCCACTGACCCGATGGAGGCGGAGGCTTGGCTGCGCACTGTGGAGTCCAAGTTTGGGCTCCTTCCTGACTGCACAGAGGTGCAGAAGACACTGTTCGCGGCGCAGCAGCTTCACGGGGCGGCTGGAGGATGGTGGGCAGCTCACCTTGCCACTCTTCCGGCCGGTCAGCAGTTGACTTGAGCACAGTTCAGAGAGGCCTTTCGCTCGTTCCACATTCCGCCTGGCCTTATGCAGCGGAAGCTCAGGGAGTTCCTGGACCTCAGGCAGGGAGGCAGGAACGTGTTCGACTACGCCCAGGTGTTCAACCACCTGGCCCAGTTTGCTCCAGACCAGGTAGACACGCCCGTCAAGCGGAAGGCGTGTTTCTTGAGAGGCTTGTCTACCAAGCTTCAGTCCCGGCTGGTCCTGAACGCCGGTGGTACCTTTGACGAGCTTGTCAGTGCAGCGATAGTGATGGAGGATGCCATCAGGGCACACCAGGACGACAAGAGGAAGAGGAAGGCAGTGGCGCCACCGTCTGGCAGCTCTTCAGCCAGGCCACGCCTTGTGTACACCGCTCCCAGTGGACAGAGGTACCTTGCGCCTCCACAGTACCAGCGTCAGCAGCAGCAGCAGCAGTTTGCTCAGAGACAGCCACAGCAGTAGCAGCGTCAGCAGCAGCAGCGCTCGCAGCAGCAGCAGGCAGGCAGAGGTTTTCCGTGCTTCAACTGTGGACAGGTGGGGCACTTTGCGCGTGACTGCCGTGCAGCACCTAGGCAGAACAACGCGCAGAGGGCTCCAGTTCGGGCAGCAGGACAGCAGCGCCAGCAGGACAGGAACGCGCCAGTCAAGACTGGGCGCGTTAACTACACCACTGCAGAGGAGGTTCCAGAGGGTGAGCAGGTTCTAGCTGGTACGTTTTCTATGCGACACGAGCCCATGGTTATCTTGTTTGATTCAGGTGCGACACATGAGTTCGTCAGTTTAGCTTGTACTCGACGACTTGGTCTTGTGATTTCTTCCTTGGAGACTCCGTACGTGATCAGTACACCAGGAGGCCGCATTATGACGAGGCAGATAGTGCGTAATGCTCCTATTGACCTTGCTGGACAGATCTACCCGACCCATCTTATTGTGTTGGACGGTCAGGGTTTAGATGTGATACTTGGTATGGGATGGATGAGGGTCCAGAAGGCAGTACTTGATACTTCTCTCCGTCTTGTTCACTTGGATTCTCCTATGCACGACAAGGTCACTCTTCAGCTATCCTTGTTGGCCCCATCGCGACCGTCAGTGCACCAGGCCGTGGGCAAGAGTCTGGGTACGATTCCTGTGGTGCGTGAGTACCCCGATGTGTTTCCAGATGATTTGCCAGGCTTACCACCAGATCGTGATGTGGAGTTCCGCATTGACTTGCAGCCAGGCACAGCACCTATCTCCAGGAAACCGTACAAGATGGCCCCTAATGAGTTAGCAGAGTTGAAGATGCAGTTGAAGGAGCTATTGGACAAGGGTTTCATTCGTCCTAGCTCTTCACCTTGGGGTTGTCCAGCCTTGTTTGTGAAGAAGAAGGATCAGGCGCTCAGGCTATGTGTGGTTATAGGCCACTTAATGCTGTGACGATTAAGAACAAGTATCCGCTGCCTCGCATTGATATCTTGTTCGATCAGCTAGCTAGAGCTAAGGTGTTCTCCAAGATTGATCTCCGTTCTGGGTATCATCAGATTAAGATCCGTGCAGAGGACATTCCGAAGACTGCTTTCGCTACCAGATATGGACTCTATGAGTACTTGGTGATGTCTTTCGGTTTGACCAATGCACCTGCTTACTTCATGTACTTGATGAACTCAGTGTTCATGCCAGAGTTGGACAAGTTTGTCGTGGTTTTCATTGACGACATCTTGATCTATTCAGAGACAGAGGAGGAGCATGAGCAGCACCTCAGGATTGTGTTGCAGCGTTTGAGGGATCACCAGCTGTACGCTAAGTTCAGCAAGTGCGAGTTCTGGCTTAGCGAGGTGCCTTTTCTTGGCCATGTTATATCAGCTGAGGGTATTGCTGTTGACCCTAGCAAGGTGCAGGATGTTCTGGATTGGAATGCACCTTCAGACTGTCTCTCAGATTCGCAGCTTTTTGGGTTTGGCTGGTTATTACCGTCGGTTTATTCCGAATTTCTCTAAGATCTCCAAGCCCACCACTGAGTTGCTGAAGAAGAACATGAGATTTGTGTGGAGCTCGCAGTGTGGTGATGCTTTCCAGAATCTGAAGAAGCTTCTCACTACCGCTCCAGTTTTAGCTCAGCCTGATATCACCAAGCCATTTAATGTGTATTGTGATGCTTCCGGTACTGGTCTTGGTTGTGTGCTGATGCAGGATGGCAGGGTAATTGCTTATGTCTCTCGGCAGCTTAAGCGACATGAAGAGCATTACCCCACTCACGATCTTGAGCTTGCAGCTGTCGCACTTGCTTTGAAAGTATGGCGGCATTATCTGTTGGGAAATCTGGTGCATATCTACACAGATCACAAGAGCCTCAAGTATATATTCACGCAGTCGGATCTGAACATGCGCCAGAGGAGATGGTTAGAGCTGATCAAGGACTATGATCTGGAGATTCACTATCACCCAGGGAAGGCTAATGTGGTTGCTGATGCTTTGAGTCGCAAGGCTCATTGCAATAATCTCATCGCAGCTCCTTATGCAGAGGCAGCTCCTTATGGCTCCTTGGCCAATATATCACTTGTTCCGACCATGCGAGATGAGATTGTGGCAGCGCAGAAGAAGGATGAGAAGGTGAATCACCTCAGGAGGAGACTCAAGCTCGGGGAAGCTAGAGTCCAGTGTTTCAGAGAGGATGAGGATGGAGTCCTATGGTTCAAGGACAGATTGGTAGTTCCTAAGGGCTTTGAGTTGCGCAGGAAGATTCTTGATGAGGCGCACTTGTCCAAGTATTCCATCCATCCTGGCAGCAACAAGATGTACCAGGATTTGAGGAGTCGCTTCTGGTGGACCCGCATGAAGCGGGAGGTCGCACAGTACGTTTCTGAGTGTGACACTTGCAGGAGAGTCAAGGCGGAATACATGAAGCCTGCAGGGTTGCTTCAGCCTTTGAGTGTTCCTGCTTGGAAGTGGGAGGATATCAGCATGGATTTCATTGTTGGCTTACCTCTCACCTCACAGAAGCATGACTCTATTTGGGTGATTGTCGATCGATTGACCAAGTCAGCTCACTTCATTCCAGTGTATACCCGTTATAGTGTGCAGAAGTATGCCGAGCTTTATATCTCCCGGATTGTGTGTTTGCATGGAGTGCCTAAGACCATCATTTCAGACAGAGGACCCCAGTTTGTTTCTCGCTTCTGGGAGCAGTTGCATGCCTCTTTAGACACCACCTTGATCCGCAGTGCTGCCTACCACCCTCAGACAGATGGACAGACTGAGAGGGTGAACCAGATTCTTGAGGACTTACTTCGTGCTTGCGTGCTGACTCACACCAAGGATTGGGAGAAATGTTTGCCGCTAGCAGAGTTCTCCTACAACAACAGTTACCAGGAGAGCATCAAGATGGCACCCTTTGAGGCGTTGTATGGACGTCGCTGTCGCACTCCCCTTAATTGGGTTGAGTCTGGCGAGCGGTTCACCTTGGGGACTGAGTTGATAGCAGAGGCTGAGGAGACAGTGAGACGCATTCAGTCCAACTTGAAGGCAGCCAAGTCTCGACAGAAGAGCTATGCTGACAGGAGACGCCGACCGTTGGTTTTTGCAGTTGGCAGCCACGTATACCTTCGTGTCTCTCCCATGAAGGGTGTACGTCGGTTTGGTGTCAGAGGGAAGCTAGCACCCCGATACGTTGGACCGTTCCGGATATCTGAGCAGTGTGGACCTGTTGCTTACCGATTGGAGTTACCCTCCAACCTCTCTGGTGTTCACAATGTCTTCCATGTATCGCAGTTGGGGAAGTGCTTGAAAGCTCCTGCAGATGTGGTGGTCAGTGATGTTGAGCAGCTTGAGCCAGATTTGACATATCCAGAGCAGCCTATTGGTATTGTCGATCAGAAGGACTGAGTCACCAGGAAGAGCACTACCAGATTCTATAAGGTGCAATGGAGCAACCACTCTGAGGCCGAGGCCACTTGGGAGACAGCGGAGTTCTTGAACTCCCACTTTCCTGGTTTTCTACCTCCGAGGTGCGTTATTTAGTTGTTCCATTTTTGCATCTTTTTCTTCGCTCTTTCGCCATTCGATTTTTCCTCTTTCTCTTTAATCTCGGGACGAGATTTCTTTAAGGGGTGAGGGCTGTGACACCCCGTGTCACCAATGCCCAACTGATGCACACTCACAAACTGAAACGAACTTGGAACCATTTCAAATTCAAATTCGAAATGCAAAAATTGAAATAATGGCCAAACACATGCTTGTGAAGCAACTCAAATTTTTACATAACAACTTGAGCAACCAAAAATACCAGTGGATAGCCCTACTCAAAAGATAATTTTGGAGAATTTTTGGTGATTTTTGAAATTCATTTCGATGCTCAAATAAATCCCCAAAGTTCCAAAAATGTCCAACTAAGACTAGCTGCCATTTGAATTCCTTTACTAATTGAGATGTGCATGTTATGTCACTGGAATCTGCGTTTCATGATCTTTCGAACAAGACTGGTTTCATAATTTTTGGAGTTTATTTGCTAGTTCAAATCGAGCGCCAAAGATTGGGGAAAATTCAGTTTGAATTAATTCGGGAAAATGAGAAGATGCTGTGGGACCCGCTTGTCAGTGGCCGTTGTCTCACTGCACGCGTCGGAGCTTTGCCTCCACGTCGCCGACGACGAGCGGAGTCTCTCCGCGGCGCCCTGGCCCGCCTCCCGGCCGCGGAACGGCACCAAAGGCAGCCCCGCTCCTCTCTCGGCCTCTCCCTCTCATTTCTCTCGCTCGCAGCACGAAACCCTAGCCGCCACTCCCACTCGCCGAGATCGAGCACACCTCGTCGCCGTTTTCCCGCCGTCGAGCCGTCCCTAAGCGGAGTGACCGAGCAAGGGAGCACGCCTGAGATTCCTCGAGCTCCCCATGGCCATCTTTGCCCTCGCCGTGGGCTGAGGAGCTCGGATTGAGCTCTCCTTCCTCAAGTCCGGCCATCGGGTTCCGCCGCCGCATCGTCTGATACTCCCTCTCCGGTGAGTTCCGTGGTCAATGCGTGGTACCCCCAGCTTCGCAACTCGCGTGCGCACCTTCCTCATCCGGTGTTCCTTCGATTTCGCAGCTCGACCCCGTCGGATTTCAAGTTTTCCCCTCCGGCTGCCATTCACCGCCACGGTGCTTCCTCGTCGAACTCCGTCCTCCGGTCACCCTCGTCACCAGCTCGTTGGTCCCCGAGGCGCTCGTCATCCCTGTGAAGCCGGTACGCCAGCGCGTGAAGCTCCTCGTCGACCGTAGCGAGCCCGCGACGTCGCCGTACTTCCGCCAACCGTCGTCCCTCGCCGCCGAGCACCCTCCGGCCGTCGCCACCCTTTCCAACTCGTCAAGGTGAAGCCCCCGCCCTTCCCTCTTTCTTTCCGCGCTGTCGGCCAGCCCCGCGAGCCACCGGAGCTCCCTCCGGCGAGCTCCGCCGCCGCGCTCCGGCGCAACGACGGTCACCACACCGGTGACCACACGGACATGATCTCGTGTGGCCACGCGGGATCCGGTGTGATTGACCCAATGGTCCACCGTGTGCTTTCGCACGCAAGTGGCTGGATCTGGTGTGGCCAGCCAGATCTGGTGCGGCCCCGACTCTGCGGCCCAGTTTGTGGCCCAGATCTGAGTGGCTGGACCAATCTTTATTCTTTTATCGAATTCTTCAAATCTCCAGAAATTCACAGAAATTTGTAAAATCGATAGAAAATTGAATACATCTCAGAAAAATACAAATCCAATTTCTTTGGACTCCATGTAACATCCTCTGTACAGAAAAAATACCAAAACGCACTTTTGCAGATTGTGTATTTTCTGGAAAATACATCTGTCCAGATCTTGTTTAATTCATTATAAATTATCTGTTGCCCAATAAATCCTGAACTCTTGCATGCCTGTTAAGAATCTGATAACACACCTACAGAGCATTTTTCCACTGTCACATGTTGCCTAATTATTTTCTTATGATTTAAATCATGTTCTGCACTGTATAAATTATTATAAATAATCTACTCTGCAATAAATCATGAAACTTCACCATAAATTACTTCCGGTGGCACTCTTCACCAAAAAAATGCCACTGGACATAAATCAACTTTCGAAATCACATTATTCATTTAACTTGCCTAAGTTGATTAATGGTAAACTTAATTAAAAGTTAATGAAGGAAATACTCCAGACGAAATTAATTAACAAAGTTAATCATTTGCACTTACAGTGTAAATGACTGTCCTATCAAGTAATTAAATCATTAATTGCATCATATTCTTGCATCTAACTTTGCATTATTTTCCTTGTCATAACGTGTAGTGACAGAGACGACTCCGGAGCCACTGGACTTCCAGCTGCCGGAGGAGCAGACCCAGGAGGTGCAGGAGGAGCAGCCGCAGCAGGACACTGACCCCGCTGACCCTGTTAGCTACGCTCCTGAGCCAGGCAAGCCCCGGTGCATGCCTCCCTATTTAGGATTTTATTTTCGCACTTGATTGGGGCTAGTAATTGATTGTGCATTAGGTTTATTAGGAGTGGATGTGAAACCTTAGAACTGCAATAGGATTACCCTTTTTATATCCTACCTTGTGTCCTATTTTTGTAGATGTGGTCTAGGTTGCGTTAGAACTTGCTATGCTTAGGGACTAGCGAACGGTAGAAGTCGAGTGGTAGGTCCCACTCGCAAGTTAGGATTTATCCTGGATTGTATTAGATGGATTTAGGATTTGTTGAGACTGGACGGGGAATTGTTTGTGTAGGATGGTTGGAGAAGGCTGGGCCTTCACGGTGGTGTAGCCCCGTCTGTGTCGATTGAGGACCGTTCGTTGTTGGCCCTATTGAGCAAGTTCGAACGTACTGATCACATGCTAGTGTTTTTATGGGCCTAGTAAACCTAGTAGCCTGTGACGCCCTGATGTCTAGCGGATACTTGCACTTTCTATCATGGTACTTGGGAGAGAAGGGATGCCTCCCAATCGGGGCGTACGTCTGGGACGGAGACCGTGCGGGAGGGCCTTTCTCGGGAGGTGTGAGACCCAGCCAGCTTTAGGGGGGATCAGCGTAAACGGTTGCTGCATACGACTTTTGCGCGTGTGTGGCGTGTGGTCAGGTTTTTCTCCTGCAGGATGTACATCGATGCCGCCGCTCTCGGTCAAGAGCAACCTTGCTCAGTGCGCCACATCGTAGTGTGATATGATTGATGATGATGACTAGTACTTATATTTATTGTATCTCATTACTGCTATATTGATGATATGATGTATTGTTACTTATATCTGTTTTAGCTAGATGCACATTGCTTTATTGGTTAAGTACTTAAATGGGAATTAAAACTTGAAAGTAAGGACCAAGTAATTAGTGCGGTTTTATGCTATCGAGTCAGCCACCCCTTTTGTAGCCTTGCATATTAGGAGTCGGCTGTAGTTAGCCTTTTGACGGGTAAGTCTTGCTGAGTATTAGTTGCTCAGGGTTTGGCTCTTTATGATTTTATTGCAGGTAGCACCTTTATCCCCGACTCTACGGGTGGAGGTGGACAGTGGGATGGCCAGTTTCCCTATGGTTGGACAGCCCACTGGGAGACTGAGGAGTGATCTCCTCTCGAGTCCGCATCTTCATGGCTTTGGATGCGGGTTCTTGTGTATCGTGAGCGCGTGCGCTTGTACCTTTATTTCTAGACTTGTATCGTTTATTTCCGCTGTGCGACTCTGTGTTTTAAATGGATTAATGTAACTACTTAAAGACTTAATTTGTGCTTTTTATATGCTGTACTGTTGCGTCTGTTCATCAGCGCTTGACCGACTCGATCCTGCGAAAAGCGGAGACGCTTCATTTAGAGTTCAATAATTTTCAGCAACACGTTTGCCGATGCACAAACAGGAGGCCTCCAATGAAAGACCCTAAATTAGCACCCACTAAGTTGGCAATTTTTTGCAATTTAAAGATACATTCACAAACTTGACATCCTCATTGAAAGTTGAAACCTCCCTATTCGAAAGTGTTATAGCTCAAAGTTGAATCCCCAGTGTGTTTAGTAGTCTTGGGGATAAAACATCAATATAAAACATCAATCCAAAATTTGTCCACAGTTCAATTCAAAAGCTCACCCCAACATCTAAAAATGAAACAATTGAAACCTTTCCTAATGAAGAAGATGGGCTAACGCTACTAGTCTACACTGAGCCGGGCTCATTAACTAGTAATGCCTCTATTTCCTCAAAAAAGAAAAAAATAAGCAATGCCTCCATTCTTAAATATATGACACCATTTTCCTTTTTTGGCCTTCGGGTCTGTAACTTTTACGACCATTTACTGTTAACATGAATTTCAACATATAATAAAAGTATATTGTTACGAATGTATTTTTCACGATTTACCTTATTGTTTCTAAAAAAGGAGAAAATATTGATGGTCAATGTTTCAAAAGTTTGACTAAATTTGTCCAAGTAATATATGAAGTATTACACAAGGATGGTTGCAGATCAATGGTTTCGAGGAAGACTATCGTGACAGTAAGAAAATTTCTTGAACAAAAGTAAGAATAGGAAATGTTGCTTACTTTTAGGTTTCTGGTTGGCCACACCTGTCGGCTCCCGATGCGGTGGTGGTATAGCATCTCCCGGCATGCCGATGAGCTTCATGGGCTCATCGTTGAAGAAGTGATACGCCTCATACCTAAGACTACACCACAGGTGGTGAATCTGTACTCCTATTATGCCGGCGAACTTCTCCATTGCCATGTCGCTGATATTCTTGAGGCAGATCCAGCAGTCCGTAGCTGTCAAGTCTGGGGTGCACTGCGCCATGGAGTAGAGCACCGGGAAAGTGATCCTGACAACCATGCTGCCAGTGCCATACCTCCTCGTCGTGTTGGCCGCCAGCTTTGCCGTTGCTAACAGCATCATCTCGATGAGGCCGGTGTTGAAAGCGACGTTTTCTGGGTCACCGGGATCCCACCCAGGTATCAAGGGCTCCGTGATGTTTTTAGTGTTCCCTTGCCAAAGAAAATCATCCATTTCTGTCGAATTGGCAAACTCACGGAAGTCCAAATCGGAGAAACCTGCGGAGCACGCGTCATAGTAGTAGGCTATGTAACTGTAATTGTATGTTAACGAACGCAACCGTTAGAACACATCCATGAAGCAGGTGCTGCAGCTGGAGGCGTTGGTGTCTCCGCGGCAGAGTGCGAGGCCGTAGACCTTGTCCGGTACAACGCCCATGGAACCCTGAGCGTAGAGGAATGGTGTGGAGGAGGCATTCTTCTGGAGCGCGGCGAATAGGAGCTCGACGTTGGCGTGGTACGCTGTGGTGTGGTTGTCCGTGGCACGCCGTCTTGTGGGATCGGCGGCAGCGAACCGCGTGATGGCAAGAAGAAGGACGGCGATGGTCGTGGCTGGCATGTCGAAGTGGCTAATAAGCACTGGCGCGCGGCAGAGAATAGCTGGGTACCATCCGTTCATGTAGTAGCCCATTTGTATTTGGTCCGAGGTTTCTCGTCAAGCTTACCAGGTCAAGTCAACACATCACATCGTTTTGAAAAGGTAGCAAGTTCTTTAACCCATTTCTTGCCGGCCGAGTGAGAATAATTGTCGTTAACTCCAAACCGTTGCTTTCAAAGTAGATCTGGTCAAATAATACGCACAACAGACGGTTCCAAGTCATTTTTCAACCCTACATATGCACCATAGATATATAGTCGTTATAATATTTAGAAATTATTAAGAGCAAGTATGTAGCTACTAACTCCCTAGGATGCTTGCTTGGTTATATATTCATTCAAACCAGTCACTACTGGATTTTGCTGCCTCCAATGAGAAAGCTCCTCCTGTCAATTCATCATTATAGTCGATTTTTATATTTGCAATATTATATTTGTTATTTTTAGATAATGAGAAGATTGTATTGATCCCGGACTTGGCCTTTTAAAAAGTTACATCCGCACTGGACTTGACCTCCTAGAAAGTTAGAGCAACTCCAGCAGTTCTCCTGAAACTCATGCATCAAATCCTGGAATTCCAGGATTTGATGCATGAGTGCTCCAGCAGCTCCCCTAAACCTCATCCTCTATATCCACTTTCTTTTCTTTTTCTCTCTATTTATCTCTTGTACATGAGGATTCAAATGATCCAAATACACATCCAAATAATTTGAAACTTCATTATTCAAACAGGAACATTCCAAATTCAAATGTAAGTTCAAATTTTAAATTTCAAATTCAAATTTAAAATCAAATTTGGACAAGTTACATGGGTGAAGTGCTACAAACATGTGGCATATAGATGAACTACATCACACACTCTCATTGCCATTCTCACTTGGGGTTGCTTTCCTTGCAATGTCGGCACGCATAGTGAGAACCCATGCTCCTTATTGATCATCGAGGTCACCCAATGGCATCAACATGATCTTGCACTCTTGCTCCAACTCCTTCGCACTTGCCTCTTCTGCCTGCACTCTCAACTTCTCTCTCTCTCTCTCTCTATTGCCATCTTCGCACTTGCCTCCTCTGTTTGCAATATCAACTTTTCTTTTTGAATAGCCATCTTCACACTTGCTTTATCTGATTCCACTTTCAACCTCTCTTGTTCGATAGCCACCTTGCGCTCCTCGAGGGACTTGATGTACTCACATCTTGCATGGTCAGCGTCTATCTTTGCTTGCTTCTGCTCCTTCCTCGAGTACTCGATCTCCTTCTTGCTTGTGATCATGTCGTGAACTGCAGACTGGATGACAACAACATCTTGTTCTCCTCCGCCTCTCTTCAATCGTTCCTTCGATATCTTCCTCCCCGGTGGCCTCTGACTCGACAGCCAATCCGAACTGGGGGTAGTGCTCCTTCCACTCTCATCATCGTCATTATCTTCATGGGCGTCGGACTCCATGTCAAATGCAGCACGTTTCTTGAAAGGATGTGGATCATTGTTTCTGTTGATCCATTTTTCATTGTGTTGCAGCATTGTCCAACTGTGCAACATCCCAAATTGTCGCCCATTTGGTTCCCTTTGCTTGTAAAGCTCCTGAGTGGCATTTTGCTGCAACATCAGACATCTCAATTAGTTGACATACACGAACAAAATTTGACAAAGGAAAATGATCAGTGGTATGTTTCTTACACGCATCTGCAATGTTGTGCCACTTGTTTGCTGTCGCTCAACATTCTCAACACAAACCGACCACCGTATCACACATTCTGAGATTGAAGACCATCGATTGAGAGAGCCAATTGTTCTGTACGGGGTACCTTTCATGGTGTTGTGGAAATGATCTGAAATGCGCTGCCAGTATGTTCCTCCAGGTTGATCTTTAAATTTGCAACATTATATTTGTTATTTTTAGATAATGAGAAGATTGTATTGATCCCGGCCTTGGCCTTTTAAAAAGTTACATCCGCACTGGACTTGACCTCCTAGAAAGTGACAGCCACATACAATCATCGATGCGAGTCGACCCAAATCAGAAGTGCACATGCGCACACTGATCCACAAACAAGACTAAAACAAAAGAAAGAAAATCATTCCTACAATCTTTATGTATCTCCAAAAACGACTCTTGAGTACGGTCAGCTTCTTCGCAAGCGCCATCCACCAATGTAGGATAATTAGCACTTACGCAACTGCCAATCACAAGACGAATAATATATGTTGATTACAGCCAGACCACCCAGACCATAGTCGTTGGAGAGTTGATCGATGACTGCCAGAAGCAATCAAGTAGACTCCAACATGGCAATCAAGCCAAATATCAAACATCAGGCTGAAGCTGTGCATGAAAGTCTCAAGCCAAACAGATGCCTCCATGGAGGTCACGACAATGAAAATGCCGCCGTTGTCCATCCCAAGACGGGACTAGGTTTTCACCCGAAGGATCTTCAATCTGGAGAAAATTGGGTACCACGACAAAGCCTTCAACAAGGATAATGGTGCCATGGGCATCACCGTCATTGGCCCTTGCTTAAGCCAGGATAGGCTTTCGCCTGAGTCCAAACTCCAGATCAAAATTCCACACAACCGAGCCACCGCCACCGATCCTGCCTGTCGATGCCGCCGCAGTCGCCATTGTGGCTGCATCTGTGGCCAATATCAAACTGCGAGGCCACCAACACAACCAACACACCTGAGCAAACCACTCCCGAGCAATCGCCATCCGCGCCGCCAGAATGAGGTCCAAGGGAGGCGGCCATAGCAACACACCACAGACGGCAAGCCCGAGCAGGAGTCGATGAAGATCCGACGAGTGCGGCAAGCCCCCACACGCAGCCAGCAATCAAGGAAGGCAACTGCCCCCACCACCGAACATGCATTCAGATCTGCGGCCTAGCCGGGACGCTCCCGCCGACCCTCATCCGCCGCCCAGCCAGCCCAGCCATAATGGAGATCCACCAAATTGAAGGGGAAAGGCCCCGCCGTCGCTGTCACTGCCTTCGCCCGGGTTGTCCCGGCGTCGGGCTCCGGCGACGGCAGGGAGCAGGGGAATCGGAGGGTGGCCTCTAGGCGGTGGCGACGGATCGCCACCCGTGTTGCCAAAGGGGCAACGCGGGGGCGGCTAGGGTTACCAGGTTGTTGTTATTAACCGAAACTATACTATCAGGTTGTTGTTACAGAGTTCATTAATGATTTTGCCCCATTCTACTAACCAACACCAAGTACTGAACAAAACATCAGATTTTGAAACAAACACTTCTATGCATACCAGTTTCAAAGAGTTGGGATACTTTAGGCGCATGAGCTACATGAGGTCCCAATTAACTTCCGTTTCTGTTTTATTTGACCAGAGCACTTTCATATATGAGCTACTAGGTGACATTATTGATTTGTGAACTAAAAATGAGTTTTCATATCAATGCCATGTGCATGAAAAACTTAACGGGTCACGCACTAATGGGTTGGAACATTGGGAGACTTGTCTTTCTAGTGCAAATGGGAGATTGTTGGTTGCAGTATGTGCCTTAGAGACAATACAGATTGGACTCGTACGTGGGATTTACGAATATGTATCTATCAGGGATTAAAACACTCTAATCAACCAGTCCAAAAGCCTAGCCGCCGCTGGCACTCTCCCTACTATGAAACCATTGTTGTGTCGTTGGTGTGCTGAGGTACTCCATTGCAGCACTGGCTCATGGCGTTCTGCCCGTGTACATGTAGGTACAGCGAAGAGGTGTTGATGCTGCGATGCTGATCGGCTGGACAAGGAGGATACCGCTGTTGTGGTCGTATACTTCCTCTACATCGATGCGTGTTTACGTTGGACTTGGCTGCTCCAACTTTTCTGCTGCGCCTGCGCGTCGTGGTAACACTCCATGATCTCCCTCTCGCATGGTGTTCCTGTTCGAATGTGGTAGATAAAACTGTTTTATGCTAGTGTACCTTACCCATTTCCTAACACATTCTTTCATTTATAATGGTGCCTGATGTCCTCAAATATTAGTTCATGAAAATTAACAAACACAAAGAAGGCCTTCCGGTCGATTCTCTGGACTTTACTGCGCCCAAAATGAAGTGCAGCGGTTAAACAAACATTTTTGCCATGGCGGGTGCTTTTGGCCATGTAGTATCTGCAAAATACAGGTCCAGCGGGAAGTGTGTAGAAGAAAGACAGTGATCGTAGCTGGTTATCAGTGTGTGTGTACCTCTAGCAGCAACATCTGTGCTGTACTCTGTACACGAAGTTTCCATTCAGCTACCCGGTCTACTGGTCTAGTCAGTGTCGTGGTTTTAAAACGATGATAACATGTACAAGACACAGAGGTCCATTTAGGGCCTCGATGTTATTTATATGAGTGCGCTACAATCAAGAACACGATGATAACATGTACAAGACACAGAGGTTTATATATCCAGGTTCGGGCCGCAAGATGCGTAATACATACTCTACATTCTGTGCTGTGTGGTATATTGTCGAAAGAGTTTCAATAGATCCCTACTCATGCTATATAGCTGGGGGTCTAGGGTTACATGGGGCTAAACCTATTCGGCTACAATGTAATTCGTCTTGTAGTACAAGTAAGCTGTTGCTTATCTTGGGCCGAGTGACCCAACCGATGTTGAGTCTGCTGGGCCACCCGGATCTAATTGAGCCAATCCGACTACTATTACTGAAATACTCAGCCTTGTTGATACTTGAAGATACCCGGTTCTCATATCTTCGACAGTCAGTAGTCACTCCTATCAGCCACAGACAAGAAAAACGCTAGCAAATGGTGAACGGGGTCGTCAGAGGCCATGATATCCCCCAAATGTCCTGGCCTTGCTAGGTTTGTTAGAAGCTGTAGACCAGCATAACACCAATGATGACTAATTAAATTGTAGGCAACACTGACGTAGAGGTGATTTGTTGATTCAGAGTGAGCTCTGTTCCCGTGGTTAAACATCCGCAACATGATCATGCTAGGTGACTCTGGTACAGAGTTCAATTCCATGAAAATTATTTATGTTGTGTGATTAATGTACTAAAGTGTGGGAGCAACTGAAAATCTTGAGAGTAGCTGGACCATCACTAATGACCTAAGAGGTATACACAGATTGATTATGTAGTTAATGTACTACCGAAGTCTGCGTTGGAGCATAAGTGAATTGCACATCTTTTCTTATCAGTTTAAGCTTTTGAGTAAGTTAGTTGGTGTGCATGCAAATCAATATGCTATCAGGCTAGAGTTCTTGAGTTCGAATCCTAATTGACGCAATTTATTAAATAAATTACTGCACACTCTAATATTGGGCAATTAACTTATACTTCACAATCTGCTATGTGGCCAGCTGCGGATGACAGGCAAGCGCATATGACTCTGCTTTATCCCTCTTTCCTCAGGAATGCATAGCACGATCATGTTCTCCAGGACAACAACGGTGACAATTAATTTTGGGTAGAATGTTATATATAGAGGTAGTTATATTTGGGAGGTAACACATGCATTTCTATTTGTGTGGTAGAATCAAAAGTGTCATATACTAGACTGAATCAAAAGTGTCATATGCCAAACCCATGATGTGCGTGAACATGAGGACATACTGTTTGCGGCATGCCAAACCCATGATGTGCGTGAGCAAGGGGACCTGCTTTTAGCTATTGCATGCAAAACCCATGATGTGATTTTAGTTTCACAGCTAGTATACATCTGAATATTGCTGGTTATCACATTGAGCCACTTAATAGTCCAAACAGCTAACTGTAACGGAACTAGCTGGCAGAAAACAGAGGAGGTGCCCCTGTTTCTGTATATCATAAAGCATTCAAAGCAAGGTATTGCCGTAAGACCTTTGATATACCTTTTCTGTTTACCTAGGAAACTCCAGATGTTGTCCAAACAAGCTTACGATAACATGCATAGCAGAGAGAGAAACTGAGGTTGAGGTGCTGGAAGAAGCTGAAATGGCTGAGCCAAGTATGGTCAATTTGGAAAGCCGTGCCAGCGAGCAGAACATGTTGTTCATTGTACGCACCCGACCGGGCGGCGTCAACCGGCAAACTCGGCTCAGATGCTGAGATGGACAGACGCCGATGCGATTGTGTCCCAGTCATTGCCGTCTATATATAGAGCTGGATGGTCCTAGGGCTCGACTTGGGGATTGTCTTAGCTCGATGGCGGCGGGCGGACGGAAGAGCCGAGCAAAGTGGGGAGACAGGAGCCGCCGTCCTAAGAGGGGGCTATGTGAAAATATTTAGATTTTGCTGATTATTCTCGATATAATTTAGGGGGTATTGCGATAAGATTTGGATAGCGATCCAATCCAAATTTAAATTAGGGGTGAATATGTAAATGCTGCGGATCGTGATCTGAAACAGGGGACAGCCAGCGCCGTCGCGCTGGTGCCGCTCGCCCGCAACCTCCGCTCCCTTTGTTGCCACCATGCAACCTGTGCCCGCCTCCGTCTTCCCCGATGTGGCTCCCGTGGCGGCGTTGGTGCTGTCGGCAAAGACGATACCAGTTACATCTCGGTGAAGAGGCAAGCGACGACGTCTGCAGCGCTCATGGAGTTTAACTCATGCAGGAGGCCTACCTGGCCGCCATCAGAGTGCACCTCAACACGTTCAGGTTGGTAGTCCAATATATAGTCTCTCTTTTTCTCACTTGAAGAGCACCTTGTAGCTTCCTTGTTGGACCGACAAAAATCATCAGCTGCGCTGATGTTGACCGTTGGTACGCAGGCTGTTGCAGGAGAAGGCTTTGCCGCCGTTGATGGACCGGTTCGGGTGGTTCACGTGGGACGCCTTCTACCACATGGTGGACCCCTCCGGCGTGCGGCGGGGCGTGTCGGAGCGCGCCCCCGCAGTTCCTGGTCACCGCGGCACCCCAGCGCGGAGCAGCTCTTGACGGGACGGGAACAGAAGCGGCGATGGTGCCGCCGTCGTCGGGTAACGCCATCGCGGCCGTCGTGGTCTTCTGCTTTGCTGCGGCACGGTCGCTTTTCCTTCCGATCCGATTTCCCACCGCGACCTGTTGGCTTGGACGGTTCCCGCGGGGGGAACGACCTAGTCCACGGTCAGATAGGGCCGCACATGCTGGATCAGACGCCAACTAGGCACACAAGGGGACCAAGGGTTGGTCGCTATTTCAAATAGCGACCACCCCCGACCTGGGCTCGGCGCCCTCCTCTGCTTTCCTGTCGCTGCTTTCCTGTCGCTTCTCGCCTCCGGACCGACCCTGTAACACCCCAAAATTTCAAAGCAAATAAAAAGGAATAAAAATCACTCCAAATTTAAATTTTTGTCCAACTCTTACCTTGCCATGAATTTTCAAAACAAAATTCACCAAAATAATTCAAATATAGTTGGAATATGAAATTTCCTAAATAATTAAACTTGTGCTCAAGTGTTTTCTTCTCATTTAAAATTCACTAAAAGTTTGAGCTTTCAAATTTGCAACAAAATAAAATAATTGCTTGATTTAACTTTAGCAAATCCACCTTGAATTTAAAAACTTTCGGATTTAAAATTTGCACAAAGTCCACCATATGCATTTTTGGTTTGCTTGTTCTATTTTATGTGTTTGCTCTGTTTAAATTTCCTTTTCAAATTTGAATCTCCATTCAAATTTGATCAAATTCAAAGTCCAGGAAATGGAAAAGCCTTTTCTCCCTTCTTGGGCCGAAACCCCTCCTTCCGGCCCAGCTCTACCTTTTCTTTTCTCTCGCCGGCCGCAGCCCGCTCCGGCCCACCTCGGCCCAGCCTGGCCCGCCTCCACCTTGGTCCTCCTCCTCTCTCCGCGAGTCAAGGCGCCGCGCCGTCGCCCATGCCGCCGTGACGCCGCCGTGCGTCAACTCCACTGCCTCGTCCCGTCGCCCACGTGCAGCCCGGTGTCCAGTCGCATCCGAGCCGCTGTAGCCATCCCGAAGCTCCATCACCAGCATGGCCGTCCACCTCGTCGCGTCCCGTCCGCCATGGCAGACGACGACCGAGCCGACGACCGAGCCGGGCTCCCGTCGCGCGCTCGCTCTCGGCCTCCCTCTCTCCCACCTCGCACATAAAGAGGAAGCGCATGGACCTCCTCTCTCTCCCTGAGCCCACATCGCGCCTCCTCACCCACCGAGCCGCCCTGATATTCTCCCCTCCCTTTTCTTCTCCATCGCCGGCCACCGTGTCGATTCGTCGTCGGTGGAGCGTCCCCTCGTTCCTTCCCTCACGGACAGCTTCGCGCGCACGCCTCGCATCGTCCGAGCCCCTCCGCGCAGCACGGGAAGCACCGGAGCGCACTCCACGCCGCGCGTAGCCGTCCGTCGCCGCGCGAACTCGACGCCGGCCCCCTTCCCGGCCTCGTCCCGCTCGCCTCGTGCGCGCGCCCGCTTCGCCGCGTCGCCGCACACCTCCCCGGCCTACACAAACTCGACGCCCCGCGCCCGTCGTCCACTTCGTCTCGCGCCACCACCTGGGGCCGCCACCACCGCGCAGTGCGCCCCTCCACGTCGCCAACGCGTCTCGGCCACCATCCTTGGCGACGTCTTGCCGCCCCACTCCGCCTCGACATCGCGCACCTCGTCAGCCCGTCGAGACTCGACGTGCCTCGCTCCCTCGCCCTCGCCACCAAGCGCCAGAGCCGAGCACCGTGCCCAACAGCCACCACACGCGTCGTCGTCCCCTCCGTCGACGACGCCACGCGTCCGAGCTCCACGTCGACATTCCGCGCCTCCCAGCCTTCTTCTCTGCTCCGCTCCGCCACCGGAGTCCCCACTCCGTCAAGCGCCGCCGCCAAGCTCCGCCTCCCGTTGTCGCAGACGCGTCTCCACCCGCCCGCGACGTCTACGCGTCCCCGCGGTGAGCTCGCCGTTCTCCTCTCTCTCTCCCAGTCCAACTCCCGTCTCATTTGGCCCACCGGAGCGCCGGAGCGGCCAACTCCGGCGAGTCCGGTCATGGCGCCGCCGCGCCCGACGCCGCCGGCCACCGTGCCCAGCCGTGCGCCACCCCTGGCCGTCCATTCCTAACTCAACAGCTGAGATTAGAAGTTGCGTACCCTTTCAATTTCATAAAATCCAAGCCGTTCATCAGAGATCCAACGCTCCAGATCCGTCTGGCCCACCATGAACCAGATCCATGGACCCGGTCTACCTACCCCGTGGACTCGGTCCATGCTTTTCCAACAAAAAAATAAATCCAAAAATCCTAGAAAATCCCAGCCCTGTACTTTTGCAGATAAGCCCCTGATCTTTTGGTTAATCCTTTTTAGGTCCTGTCTTTTTACAGAAACAACCTTACACTTTCTGATAATTATCTTTTAGCCCCTGTCTTTTTTGCACCGAGGCCCCTAATCTTTCTATAATTACATTTAAGTCCCTAAAACCTTTCTGTAATTATATATATACCCTCGGTTTGTTTCTATAATTGCAAGTAAATCCCTAGAATCTTCAGATGTGCAT
The DNA here is from genome assembly GCA_007726485.1 of Eragrostis curvula. NCBI lineage: Eukaryota > Viridiplantae > Streptophyta > Magnoliopsida > Poales > Poaceae > Eragrostis > Eragrostis curvula. Next base: position 17,450,647 of record CM017440.1, on the reverse strand, counting down.
AACTTTTCAACCATAGCTCCGTTTTGGGCGATTCTTGCGCCCACGCGTTCGTAGAAACGCGTAGTACCCTTTGGTACTACTCTTGAAACTCTAGAATGGACCAGCAAGCCATCAATACCCTAAAACTCCTCTCTCTTTTGATGTATTTCATATCGGCATTTTTGCGACGTCAATCTTGCATGTTGTAGCTACCCACTTCATCGTTTAACGTTGAACCGAACCAGTCATGCAATATCTTTTCACCTTAAATGCTAGTACCTTCCTCATCGCAGCACATCTCACGCTAATCTTGTATGTCGCACATACACCCTCACTCGCTAGCACTAAACCTACCCAATCTTTCGTAATGTATCGCCCCGAAATCTAGTATCCTATTTACCATGACGGCAAATCATGTAGCGTCGATATCGCTTGTCGCCAATGCTCATTCACCTCCTAGCGTGAGTCTAACCAATCTTGTTGTATCATCTCACACCAAAACCTAATATTTTTTTTATCGCAACTCAGCTACAAGTCTAACCTATCTCAACTATCGCTCTATCAACCTTAACCTATTGATTGCCATTGATCCTTACCAAGCTCTGTTATTTATTACTATTCTCGTATTTATGTGGTCTTTCATTGGAGCTTATTGGATTTATTGATTCAATTGCTAGTTAGTCTTATCGATTGATCCTTGTCTTTTATTCGCAACCATGCATTCATGCCATGCATAATCACGTACACGTTCCATCGTCATGCGCTTAGCTCATGACAAATAATTAATAGCTTGATCTTAGTAATTAATCAATTTAGTAAGTAATTAATAGCTAATCACCATTAGTTAATAACCTAATATAAGTATGTAATTAAAGTGACACACCTTGCACTTGTACGTTTGTTGCATGAACCTTTATATAGGTTACGACCTATATAAAGCCGTAATGCTGCCAATGTACAACTAACACATGCACACGCCCTTTCCACCTACACACACAAGCATGCACTTATCATGGTTTAGCATCTTTCATACACATCAAAAGCCCTAGTGCTCGATGCACCGTCCCTAATAGCCTCTCTTAAGATAATAATACCTCCCAAAAGTAAAACCTAATGCATCATGCATAAATTGTGTCCTTTGTCTTTTCTCGGTGTTCTATCGATTCTTTTGGAGTTAATTGGATCTTATCTGGTTCTTCTCAATCTTTATTTCCTCTGCGGTAGTTTGTTTATATGGTATCTTTTTATACGCTAGCTTACGCGAGATTCGAGGAAGAACTAGAGGAAGATCCAGAAGATACAAGCTTCAAGGACGAGCTTCGAGGAAGGACATGAAGACATCGACCCGGACATCTGAGTTAATATACGAGCTTCTAGGAAGGATCTAAGGACCCGGATTACGAGGACGTGAAGAAGAAGACTTTAGTGAAGGCAAGCTCTACATCTCTTTGATCATGATTGAACCTACTGTTTTCGCAATGCACCTATAGAGTCTACTCTAGTATTATGCATCACTTGTTATTTTACTGCTTGTGTAGCTATAGACCTACTTGCTTATTGATATTGATGTCTGTTACTTAGGCGTTAATATCTGAATCCTTATTTACCCCTTTGTTTACCTGTCACCTTGATAACCCTAGGATAGTTCCATCATTTCTATGATGGCACTTTTACCTTGCTACTAGAATGCTTAGGACCCCTGCAATATTTCTACATTGCTACACCTTCTCACATATATATTCTTTACAACTGTGTTAAATGAGTTTGGTGGTGTGTGTGATATCTGGGGTGATGATGGTGACGGTGATGATAGTGACGGTGATGATGGGATGGGTTGGATTGCGGGCAAGGCCACTAGTGGAGTGTTGTTGGTGTGATAGACCCCTAGTATGGGATATGGTGCTTGCCCGGCCATATAAGGACCGGTTCTGACGCCCGTAAACATAATGATTCTCGTACAACCACGGAACCCCTATGGGAAGGACCTACCCTATCTTCTTGGTACTCTTGCAAATGCCATCTGGAGGCCAGTCGAGGCAACGAAAGCTTAGAAAAAAGACATAGGAAACGTACCTATGATCCGGCTCGCGGAACCCGCTGTAGGTTACGGGAGTGCCGCCCGTCCTGCTATGTGTTACAGGATCCTGTTATGTGTTACAGGAGCACGACGTACCCTGTGTACAGTGCCAGATGTGACCTTCATGTCACAAGCCCCTGAGTGTGATTTCGTGGTGGAATTGTGAGACTACTCGGAGGAGATGGACTAGGCGTTATATACCCCGTTGCAAAGGGTGCATAGCCCGTGGGAAAAGATGTACAACCTCTGTAGAGTGTAAAATTCATCCGGATGGACGTTGTCACGGCATATGACACATTATTGTTACGCACATATGGATTAGCCACCTTTCCCTTTCCTTGGCGTGTGAGTGGGTTGTAGTCAGCCCGTGTTTTGGAAGTGATGGCAAGTGTGCTGGGTCGGTATGATCCTTGAGGTCAGAAGGCCCAACTAAAACTTGGGAACTGGCGGGAATGCCCATACTCCCCCAGGGCCAACCAACTAAAACATTGACAATCAATTCCCTGTTTTATCTAGGAATCCTTGTCTTGCTTTAGTGAACCCTGCATAAAGTTTGCTTTGCTGCAAGTAAACCATATAGCCTCCTCCTTGCTAAGACCAAGTATGCATGTATATATACCCTTGTGTAGTGTAGGGATTGCTGAGTACCTTATGTACTCACGCGTTTGCGATTGTTGGTTTAGTAGGAAGACCTTGTAGAAGACGACGACGATTGGGTTTTCAGTTCTGCTTCTCAAGTCTGCTTGTGGCTTTGGGCCAAGGCTTCCGCTGTCTGCTTCACCTTTAGTCGGTTGGAAGGACTTGGACAGTTTTAAGTCCTTGTCGTACCGCTACTAAGGGTCCTATATCTCAGGTATTATACTTATTTACCTATTCGAAGTATGCTTTTGATTATCATATCTGTGTTCTTGTGCGTATCAGCTACTGATCCAGGGACTAATACAGGATGCACAACATATTCCAGAAATGGGGTATCACAGAGTGGTATCAGAGCTATGCTTGACTGTAGAACGAAAACCTAGAATTTGTTACGTGCAAAAATGACTATTTTCAAAACTAGTTGCAAAACCTCTCCATAATAATTTTTCCCTCTTGTTAAAAACCCGTTGCTTCCTTCTCTCCAACAAGAAGAAGTATCTGATCTGGAAACGTCTGTGTACAGGAATGTTCAACCCAATGGACAATGAGGACTATGTGACCGTAGAAGTGGAAGGCAGCTTATACCAGGTTTACCGTGCACCGGATATGGTTCCAAAAAGGAGCAATGTCAAGGTCGCTAAAAGCACCAAACCACCAAGAACATGCTTCTATTGCCGTAACCCTGGACACAAGATTGCCAACTGCCCCTACCGTGAATTCAATGAAACAAGAGCTACAGTTACCCACATAGAGAATGAAGTATCTCAAGTCCCAGCACCACCTGCACAGATTCAACCTGCAGTACAACAAGAACATCAGGAGCAAGAAGATTTGAATGACATGGATGGCACGTACCTGTCACCTCCTGTCATCGCAGGTATACTTGAAAGGTTAAGTAACATGAAAGAGTCAGTGAAGAAGATCAATGAAGAGATCAACGATCTCACGAAGCTGCTGCAACCAAGAGAAGCCAATAAAAGCTCCAGCAAGAAGAGAAAATATGGCATACCAGGATCTGGTCAAGTTATGTCTGAAAAGCTCAAGAAGCCCATGATCGCAGCAAAAGGACATACCTTTCATCAACTGACCAATATGCATGAAGGTTCAAGCAGTGCAAATCTGCCACCTGTGGTCAACCGAAAGGTACCACAAGCAAGTCAGACATGCTTTTCCTGCCGAAAGCATGGGCACTTCATAGCAGATTGCCCCAAATTCCTCGGGCAAGGAAACAAGGATGGAAATAACTAATGCCAAACATCACAATCTCCAAGCTGGCAAAGTATGTCAGTATGCAGATATGCTACTTGTGCCAAGATATCCCAAAATAAGTTCCTCATGAAGGATGACTTGAAAGAATGTTATCGGTTTCAAGTGAGGCAGCTTATCACAATGAGTAATGGCAGTACTTGTAAGGAGTTGTAATCTTGATAATCTCGGTCGTACTAGTGATGTAATTCTGTTTGTGAGCAATAAAAGTATCAGTGTTGCTATGAAATAATGTATTGAGCCACCCTCAGAGCAAAAATAGAATACAGGTCCAGAAAATCAACCTTGTGGAGGGCAATGATCATGAATACATGTGTTTAGTTAGCACTAAACACCAAGTCAGTGAAGCCCCACCAGTGCAGAAGTGTGAGCAATGGTTCTTGTTTATCTGACCAGGTCATATGACCCTCTCGATTCCTTTTCGGTCAAGGACTATTGGTCGAGTTTTTGAGGACATTCAAGATCGATAGTCAGCATACCCTCGAGCCTTAAACCACGTTGTAGTACGATCACACTCGAAGCCACAACAAATAAATCATGTTGTTTGTGTGATTCGTTGCTTTCTTTTGTTGTTTTTGGCTCCTTGTTTATCCATGATTGTGTGCTCTTAATCAACTTAAACAATATAAAAACAATAACAGCAGTCTAATAATTAGAATAGAAGCTTAACAATAGCTTAAGGCCAAACCATTTCCCTAACCCATGCCTAAACCTCTGCTGCTGCAATCAGGATGCCGCCGAAGAAGTCTACCAAGACTCAGAACCGCCAGAAGCGCAAAGCAAAAGCACCTGGAAGAAAGGGCACCGTTGGAAGAACTGCAAGAGGTGGAACTAACAAAAGAAAGATGCTAACAACTCAACAACGCCGTGAAACAAACCAAAGAAGACCCACCGCAGCCCACGACCAAGAATCTGAGACAAGTCACCACGATGAAGAAGAAATCAACCAAGAGACCGTCAACAATGACAACGACGATAGTAATGTGATGCCTCAACCACCACCGGTCAACCTCACAGAAGTGATGGCCAAGCATAATCGACTCCTGGAAGTAATTTCTCGGGAACAATAGAGCAATCATGGGACGAGTTCTAAGATAACAGAGTTCATGAAACTCAGGCCACCTGCCTACGACAGCATTGATGATGACCCGTTAACTGCTCATGATTGGCTCAAAAATGTTACCAAGAAGCTCGATACAGTCGCAGCCAGTGACAAAGAGAAAGTTATATTATCCACTCACCAACTAGTTGGAGTTGCCGTAGAATGGTGGAATAACTTTAAAGAAGCAGTTGCAGACCAAGATGGTATTACATGGGATGAGTTTCAGCAAGCTTTTCGTGAATATCACATCCCAGAAGGAATCATGGACATGAAAGCAGATGAATTTTGTAACCTAAAGCAGGAATCTATGGCAGTGAATGAATACATTAGGAAGTTTATGAAGTTAGCCTGATATGCCCTAGATGAGGTCAACACAGATCAGAAGAAGCAGAACCGTTTCAGAAAAGGTCTCAACCATAACCTGAGAGTACATCTGGTCACTCACAATTATCCAGACTTCAACACACTGATGAATAAAGCCATTTTGCTTGAAGAAGCTCTGACAGATCAGGAAAATGACAAAAGCCATGAGATCCAGCCATCTATGCCAGCAAGAAAAAGTGAAGTAAAAGAATGGAAGCATCCCAAGAAGGAGGGATATCCAAGGAGGAAGAAAAACAAACCACGTGCAACCCCTCCTGACTCTAGGGTTCCCAGTACTCGTAAGCAGAGCAGTGAAGGCAAACCACTAGGACAGAAGGTACCAAGAGCAAATCAGAAGTGCTACTTGTGTCGGAATCATGGCCACTTCGTAGCAGACTGCCCTGGAGCTGTCACACAAGGAGACAAGAGTAACAACCTCGTTTGAAGTGCAAATCTACTGTGTTCTGAGTTTGGGTGTCAATGGTTAGAAACTTTATGTAAGGGTGTTGTAATAAAAGCAGTCTGTTGAACTCCACGCTTTGCTTTGATAATCAAGTGTTGTATCGAGAGTTGTATGGTGATGAAGTAGGTTGTTTATCTATCTTGGATAAGAGCTGACTTCAAGTGACCTACCTCTTAAGTATGATAAAGTGCATAGTAAACCAACTTTTGAGGATATTTTGGAAATAAAGGCACTTGGAAAGGCCGCCCATGGAACAATGAGATAAGTCTAACTCTTTTGGATAAGATAAGCAGAGAAACAACCGAATGTTATCCTTGGTACCCCAATTTAAAATCCTTTTAAGTGGGGTAGAACCCCATACAACAGTGAAGCATCGTCTTCATCAATCTGCAGCACCGAAGACCACTGCGATGACAAGAACATGCTATCAAAGCCACCACACCAAGAAGTCTTCAGCGAAATTTTGGATATTACCACCGTCGAGCAAGAAGACGCAGCAGAAGTTCTACACTGTCCAGAAGCTCGTTCGAATCTCGAGGACGAGATTCCTTTTAAGTGGGATAGCTCTGTAACACTCCAAAATTTCAAAGCAAATAAAAAGGAATAAAAATCACTCCAAATTTAAATTTTTGTCCAACTCTTACCTTGCCATGAATTTTCAAAACAAAATTCACTAAAATAATTCAAATATAGTTGGAATATGAAATTTCCTAAATAATTAAACTTGTGCTCAAGTGTTTTCTTCTCATTTAAAATTCACTAAAAGTTTGAGCTTTCAAATTTGCAACAAACTAAAATAATTGCTTGATTTAACTTTAGCAAATCCACCTTGAATTTAAAAACTTTCGGATTTAAAATTTGCACAAAGTCCACCATATGCATTTTTGGTTTGCTTGTTCTATTTTATGTGTTTGCTCTGTTTAAATTTCCTTTTCAAATTTGAATCTCCATTCAAATTTGATCAAATTCAAAGTCCAGGAAATTGAAAAGCCTTTTCTTCCTTCTTGGGCCGAAACCCCACCTTCCGGCCCAGCTCTCCCTTGTCTTTTCTCTCGCCGGCCGTAGCCCGCCCCGGCCCACCTCGGCGCAGCCTGGCCCGCCTCCACCTCGGCCCTCCGCCTGTCTCCGCGAGTCAAGGCGCCGCGCCGTCGCCCATGCCGCCGTGACGCCGCCGTGCGTCAACTCCACTGCCTCGTCCCGTCGCCCACGTGCAGCCCGGTGTCCAGTCGCATCCGAGCCGCTGTAGCCATCCCGAAGCTTCGTCACCAGCATGGCCGTCCACCTCGTCGCGTCCCGTCCGCCATGGCAGACGACGACCGAGCCGACGACCGAGCCGGGCTCCCGTCGCGCGCTCGCTCTCGGCCTCCCTCTCTCCCACCTCGCACATAAAGAGGAAGCACATGGACCTCCTCTCTCTCCCTGAGCCCACATCGCGCCTCCACACCCACCGCGCCGCCTTGATTTTCTCCCCTCCCTTTTCTTCTCCATCGCCAGCCACCGCGTCGATTCGTCGTCGGTGGAGCGTCCCCTCGTTCCTTCCCTCACGGACAGCTTCGCGCGCACGCCTCGCATCGTCCGAGCCCCTCCGCGCAGCACGGGAAGCACCGGAGCGCACTCCACGCCGCGCGTAGCCGTCCGTCGCCGCGCGAACTCGACGCCGGCCCCCTTCCCGGCCTCGTCCCGCTCGCCTCGTGCGCGCGCCCGCTTCGCCGCGTCGCCGCACACCTCCCCGGCCTACACAAACTCGACGCCCCGCGCCCGTCGTCCACTTCGTCTCGCGCCACCACCGGGCGCCGCCACCGCCGCGCAATGCGCCAGTCCACGTCGCCAACATGCCCCGGCCACCATCCTCGGTGACGTCTTGCCGCCCCACTCCGCCTCGACATCGCGCACCTCGTCGGCCCGTCGAGACTCGACGTGCCTCGCTCCCTCGCCCTCGCCACCAAGCGCCAGAGCCGAGCACCGCGCCCAACCGCCGCCACACGCGTCGTCGTCCCCTCTGTTGACGACGCCACGCGTCCGAGCTCCGCGTTGACATTCCGCGCCTCCCAGCCTTCTTCTCTGCTCCGCTCCGCCACCGGAGTCCCCACTTCGTCGAGCGCCGCCGCCAAGCTCCGCCTCCCGTTGTCGCAGACGCGTCTCCACCCGCCCGCGACGTCTACGCGTCCCCGCGGTGAGCTTGCCGTTCTCCTCTCTCTCTCTCCCAGTCCAACTCCCGTCTCATTTGGCCCACCGGAGCGCCGGAGCGGCCAACTCCGGCGAGTCCGGTCATGGCGCCGCCGCGCCCGACGCCGCCGGCCACCGTGCCCAACCGTGCGCCGCCCCTGGCCGTCCATTCCTAACTCAACGGCTGAGATTAGAAGTTGCGTACCCTTTCAATTTCATAAAATCCAAGCCGTTCATCAGAGATCCAACGCTCCGGATTCGTCTGGCCCACCATGAACCAGATCCATGGACCCGGTCTACCTACACCGTGGACTCGGTCCATGCTTTTCCAACAGAAAAACAAATCCGAAAATCCTAGAAAATCCCAGCCTTGTACTTTTGCAGATAAGCCCCTGATCTTTTGGATAATCCTTTTTAGGTCCTGTCTTTTTACAGAAACAACCTTACACTTTCTGATAATTATCTTGTTGTATCATCTCACACCAAAACCTAATATTTTTTTTATCGCAACTCAGCTACAAGTCTAACCTATCTCAACTATCGCTCTATCAACCTTAACCTATTGATTGCCACCGATCCTTACCAAGCTATGTTATTTATTACTATTCTCGTATTTATGTGGTCTTTCATTGGAGCTTATTGGATTTATTGATTCAATTGCTAGTTAGTCTTATCGATTGATCCTTGTCTTTTATTCGCAACCATGCATTCATGCCATGCATAATCACGTACACGTGCCATCGTCATGCGCTTAGCTCATGACAAATAATTAATAGCTTGATCTTAGTAATTAATCAATTTAGTAAGTAATTAATAGCTAATCACCATTAGTTAATAACCTAATATAAGTAGGTAATTAAAGTGACACACCTTGCACTTATACGTTTGTTGCATGAACCTTTATATAGGTTACGACCTATATAAAGCCGTAATGCTGCCAATGTACAACTAACACATGCACACGCCATTTCCACCTACACACACAAGCATGCACTTATCATGGTTTAGCATTTTTCATACACATCAAAAGCCCTAGTGCTCGATGCACCGTCCCTAATAGCCTCTCTTAAGATAATAATACCTCCCAAAAGTAAAACCTAATGCATCTGGGGTGCGAATAGCACAATTGTGTTAGGTGATGATGATGATGGTGACGGTGATGATGGGATGGGTTGGATTGCGGGCAAGGCCACTACTGGAGTGTTGTTGGTGTGATAGACCCCTAGTGTGGGATATTGTGCTTGCCCGGACATATAAGGACCGGTTATGACGCCCGTAAACATAATGATTCTCGTACAACCACGGAACCCCTATGGGAAGGACCTACCCTATCTTCTTGGTACTCTTGCAAATGCCATCTGGAGGCCAGTCGAGGCAACGAAAGCTTAGGAAAAAGACATAGGAAACGTACCTATGATCCGGCTCGCGGAACCCGCTATAGATTACGGGAGTGCCGCCCGTCCTAGTATGTGTTACAGGATCCTGTTATGTGTTACAGGAGCACGACGTACCCTGTGTACAGTGCCAGATGTGACCTTCATGTCACAAGCCCCTGAGTGTGATTTCGTGGTAGAATTGTGAGACTACTCGGAGGAGATGGACTGGGCGTTATGTACCCCCTTGCAAAGGGTGCATAGCCCGTGGGAAAAGATGTACAACCTCTGCAGAGTGTAAAATTCATCCGGATGGACGTTGTCACGGCATATGACACATTATTGTTACGCACGTATGGATTAGCCACCTCTCTCTTTCCTTGGCGTGTGAGTGGGTTGTAGTCAGCCCGTGTTTTGGAAGTGATGGCAAGTGTGCCGGGCCGGTATGATCCTTGAGGTCAGAAGGCCCAACTAAAACTTGGGAACTGGCGGGAATGCCCATACTCCCCCAGGGCCAACCAACTAAAACATTGACAATCAATTCCCTGTTTTATCTAGGAATCCTTGTCTTGCTTTAGTGAACCCTGCATAATGTTTGCTTTGTTGCAAGTAAACCATATAGCCTCCTCCTTGCTAAGACCAAGTGTGCATGTATATATACCCTTGTGTAGTGTAGTGCTTGCTGAGTACCTTATGTACTCACGCATTTGCGATTGTTGGTTTAGTAGGAGGACCTCGTAGAAGACGACGACGATTGGGTTTTCAGTTCTGCTTCTCAAGTCTGCTTGCGGCTTTGGGCCAAGGCTTCCGCTGTCTGTTTCACCTTTAGTCGGTTGGAAGGACTTGGACAGTTTTAAGTCCTTGTCGTACCGCTACTAAGGGTCCTATATCTCAGGTATTATACTTATTTACCTATTCGAAGTATGCTTTTGATTATCATATCTGTGTTCTTGTGCGTATCAGCTACTGATCTAGGGACTGATACAAGATGCACAACATATTTCAGAAATGGGGTATGACAGACCCCTACGGCGACCTCGCATACACTGGCCTACCAGCCCATGGCCGCACACCTTGCCGGCAAACGAGGTCGTCAACGTTGAAATGAAAGCTCCCCGAGTGGCGGCCTTGGGACATTGTGATCGCCGCATGGTTGCCTTAACATGCATCCTTACACAGATCGAGGCGTTCATCAAGGGCCCACGCACCATTACCGGAGAGCGACGCCGCATAGATGACGGCCCGAACACTGACTACCCCGTGACCGTGGGAGCTACCCAGCGAACTTCGACCACCAAACACGCGACAGGAACGCTCTCTCCATGACCATGAACGCTCCTCTGCTTTGGCCAGAGCGCTGCCACGTTACTGCCCCTAGTACGATGCGCTCCAGCAAAACAAAGCACCGATGCGCGTTCCTGTTTGCTCTGTCCCGGTTAAAATAAAATATCAGCGTCTTCGTCTTTGAATCATAATCTAGGTCTGTTACAATTACTGAAGCGTCTCCGCTTTTCACAGGATCGAGTCGGTAAAGCGCTGATGAACAGACGCAACAGTATAGCATATAAAAAGCACAAATTTACATCTTTAAGTTATTACAAGTCTTAAATGATTTAAAACACGAGCGTAGCACAGCGGAAATCTACAAATACAACCTCTACTAAACTCGATGATACATGGCCGCACATCGAAGCCCTGCGATGTGGACCCGCTGAGGAACTCCACCAAGCAACAGCGGAAGCAAAACTATACCTGCACAAAAACATGAAGAGCCAAACCCTGAGTACTAGTTACTCAGCAAGACTTACCCGTCAACGTGGCTAACTACAGCCGACTCCTAGAATGCAAAGGCTACAAGGGGTTAGGCTGACTCACTTGCATAAAAGCGCACTAATCACTTGGTCCTTACTTTCAAGTTTTAATTCCAATTAAGTACTTAACCAATAAAGCAGTGTTCATATATCTAGAACAGGTATAAGTAACAATACATCAACGGTGACAGTATATATAGCAATGTAAATAACAGTAATGTAATAGACTAGCATCATCATCTCATCAATCATATCACACTACGATGTGACGCAGTGAGCAAGGTTGCTCTTGACCGAGAGCGGCGGCATCGATGTACATCCTGCAGGAGAAAAACCTGACCACACGGCATATGCGGCAAAGGCCACATATGGCAACCGTTTGCAAGGGTCCCCCTGAAGCTAGGCCGGATCCAACCCCTCCCGAGAAAGGTACCTCCCGCCACGGTCCCCGTCCCAGACGTACGCCCCGTTCGGGAGGCATCCCTTCTCTCCCAAAATACCATGATAGAAAGGGCAGGCTTCCACCGCACACCAGGGCAACTCGAGGTACTAAGTTTACTAGGCCCATAAAAACACTAGCATGTGATCAGTACGTTCGAACTTGCTCAACAGGGCCAACAACAGACGGTCCTTAACCGACACAGACGGGGCTACACCACCGTGAAGGCCCAGCCTTCTCCAACCATCCTATACAAGCAATTCCCCGTCCGGTCTCAACAAATCCTAAATCCAGCTAGTACAATCCAGGGGTCCCTATCATGCGAGTGGGACCTACCACTCGACTTCTACCGTCCGCTAGCCACTAAGCCTAGCAAGTTCTAACGTAACCTAGACCACATCTACAAAAATAGGACACAAGGTAGGATATGGAAGGGTAGTCCTAATGCAGTTCTAAGTTTTCACATCAACTCCTAATAAACCTAATGCACAATCAATTACTAGCCCCAATCAAGTGCGAAAATAAAATCCTAAATAGGGAGGCATGCACCGGGGCTTGCCTGGCTCAGGAATGACGCTATCACTAGCACAGTCAGCAACAATCAGTCAGTGGCTCCTCCTGAGCGGCTCAGCATCCTGGTCCTCCACCTGCTCCTGAATCACCTCGAGAGCTATATGCCATGACAAGGAAATGCAAGTTAGATGCAATAACATGATGCAATCAAAATTTATTTATTTATAGGACAGTCATTTACACTGTAAGTGTAAATGATTAATTTGCTTAATTACTTTCGTCTGGAGTATTTCCTTCATTGACTCTTGTTTAAGTTAACCCTTTAATTAACTTGAGTTGATTAAATAAATAATTTGATTTCGAAAATTAATTTATGTCCAGTGGCATTTTTCTTGTGAAGTAAACCACTGAAAATGATTTATGGTGAAGTTTCATGATTTATTGATGAAGGTATTATTTATAATAATTTATACAATGCAACATATGATTTAAATCATAGGAAAATAATTAATTAACATATGACAGTGGAAAAATGCTCTGTATGTGTGTAATCAGTAGCTTAACAACTATGCCAAAGTTCAAGATTTATGGGGCAACAATAATTTATTTAGAATTAAACAAGTCTTGCATCCATTATAATTTTTGGAGTTGTATTCGATTTACTATGAATTTTACAAAGTTCTGGCAATTTCTGGAGAATTAAACAAATACGAAAAGGATTTCAAAAGATGTGGACCACTCAGATCTGAGCCACATCAAGGGCCACAAGATACCGGCCGCATCAGATCCAGTTCCGGCCACAACGGATCCGACCACTCAGAATCGAGGGCACACGAGTGGACACATGGTTCGGCACACCCGATCTCCCGTGGACGCAGAGGATCCCTACTCTGCAGCCCATGGTGTGCTGGCCCGGACTGTCGCCGGAGGGCGGCGGCGCAGCTCACCGGATTAGGGTTCCCGGCGACCAAATGATGAGGGGTGAGGTCGGGGAGACTCAGCGAGGGACGGCGAGCTCACCTCGATAGCTTGGAGCCCGCGGGGACGGACGGAATGTGGACGGCGACGAGGAGAGGCGGGTGTGGAATGGCCGGCGACAACGTGGGAGCGGAGCGAAGTTTGACGGCGGCTCGAAAACTGGACCGGGAGGTTCCTCGTGGCCCGGGGAAGATAGGCACGGAGCATGTCGACGAGGAGGGAGGCCCGAGTGTGGAGTTCACTGGAGGAGCTCGACGGAGACGACGACGGGGGAGAAAAACCGTTGCTCCGGGGACCTGGTGGCGGAACCAAGGATGAAAGAGGTCAAACGGTGCGCAACTTCATGAGGAAGCTTCCCGTTCAAGGAATCGACCGGGAGCTCACCGTGGTTGGCGGATTTCGCGATGAGGTCGAAGAAACTCGCGGTGGTCGGAGTTGGAGAAGAAGGCCCGATTCGCGCTCCTCAGCTCGGAGAAGCGACAACGGGCGCCATGGGGAGTTGGAGGTGGCCTTGGGAAAGCTTTGGGCTGAGGTGCCTTGGCCGGGACAGCTCGGCAGAAGCAGTCCAGTCGAGCTCGATGATGGTGGCACGGAACTCGCCCGAAAGAGGGAGGGGAAGAAGGACGCGCGCGACGGCTCGGTCCGGAAAGCGATGAAGCAACGAGGGAGAGGAGCGGGGCTGCACTTTGTCCGAGCAGGGCGGTCGTGGGCGGTGCGGCGGAGCCGTACGACGCCGTCCACGCGGCGCGCGTCGTCGGACGACTTCAGTGAGAGCGACGAGGATGACAGGTGGGCCCTCGGGCATCTTTTCTTTTTCCGTCGAATTTCTTGTTAGGGATTTTCTCCTTGGTTGTGCACACAAAATAAAATACCAAACGTGCTCCAAAAATTCTGAAATTGGTCTCTTCTGAAAGCTCATGAACTGAACTCCATGCTGACCAACATGCACATCTGGAATCCCATTATATTGCAAATTGAAGCTGGTCAAAGTTGGCCACTTTTTAAGATTTAGGGATTTATTTGGGCATCCAAATGAATTTAGTAAATCACCAAAAATTCTCCAAAATTCTATCTCTCTGACCTGCATCGACTGGTATTTTTGTTTGCTCAAGTTGTTATTGAAAAGTTTGAGTTCCTTCACAAGCCTTGATTTGATGATTGTTTGAATTTTTGAATTCGAATTTGAAATTGGCTTGGATTTGTGTTCTGTTCAGTTGGAGTTCTTTGCACCAGCTAGACTCGAGTGACACGGGGTGTCACAATTACCAATCATGTATGTTTCATGTATTGATTTGGAACCGACCAAAATCTGGTCACATTTTTCTGCTGATGGGGAAGAAGCAAGTGGCATGCCGTTCACGATTTTCCAATTGCTACGTGCAAAAAGCTGCAGAACACACACCACATGGTGAGGAGAAAAGGGCAATATATATAGGAAGCTAGATGTAGGCAACATACTTGCAATTTTACAGATTTTAGTAAGATTAATTGGGTCTGTGAGTGGAACCATCGTAGGTGCAATGTGTGTTTCTCGACTGCAACTTTGCAGATCGAAATGAGTGAGACGTTGGTGGAAGCTGAAATGACCCAGGCACCCCGCAAACCTAAATAGGAGTATCGATTCGAAGCACCATATTGATGTGGTTCTGTGAAAAAGCTTGTCTGTCCAAGATGAAGGTTTAGCTGCTGTCGTCAAATGTCAACAGTGTAGTGCCCAATTCCTAATCAACATAACTATCTTGCCCAGTGTGCAGTAACCACATTTTGCATGCACAAATCAGGTTGAGCGAACTATTTTAAACAGCTAAGGATCTATGACTTATGTATATGAACCCCGCCAATTTGCTGTACCTCGGAGCTACTAGGCTGCTTCTTTCCTTTTACTTAGGTTGACACGGACAGGTTTACAAGTCTCAATTGGCAGGTTGACATGATAGAGTGTTAGCCGTGTTCTAGCCTGCAATATAAATATGCATCTTGTCTCGTGCGCAACCGAGTAATATCGTTTAATCACCAGTTCAGGCTAGCAGCATGTTTCATCGGCAAAACATATGCAGGCTTCGAATATTTCAGGCCAGCAAGACGACTAACTTGATCGATTGGAACTATCATTTAAACCTAACTTGCAATTAATGGGCAGTGACTATTGAACACCAAAACTGTGTTGGTAATTAACGTACGTACGGGGCGGCTGCGAACGAGAGCGTTCCTGATAGATGCTGCGACCCGCGACAAGTTCGCGCACGTACGGCCGCGCTGCGGCATGTGGCTGCTCAATCTCGTTGACCACAGCAGCACGGGGTTGAGGCGACACCGCCGGCACGCGTTCCGCGTGCACCGCGGCGGAAAAAAAAAATTCTCGCTGATCTCGCGGCATCAACGACGCGCGGAGCATCGCCACCGGGCTCCGCTGATATATGCTTGGACGGGTATATATCATCCCTGGAACTCTCGACACCACGCGGCTGGCCCGCGGCATCGCGTCGCCGGACGTGGCCCTGCTCGAGGCCGTACGTACAACATGTTCCCGTGGGGAGCACGGATGGGCCGCGCGGCCTCATGAGGAGCTCTTAGTCCTTTCGCAAAAAAAAAAAAAAGGAGCATCTCTAAACGGTAAGCGACAGGTCCATACTGCTGAGATATGCAACTGAGACATGCAACAGACGGCGTGCGCTCCTGAAAGATCGTGGGGCATCTCTAAACGGTAAGCAACAGGTCCATACTGCTCAGATATCCGTAACGATCCAAGGTACCTCGGTGCTAGTTTCTCTCTAACACCGAACTGACATACACCCTTCACGGGGGGAGACGCAAAGGCATATGTGATCTCCGACTGCGAAACTAACCCTCAGTGTCTCTTATCTGCATAGCTCTTCTGTAGAGACTGGCGGCTCTTAAGTTAAACTGAATGGTGCATTATCTCTTCTGCAGCTGCTATCAATTCTGGTCCTACGGTGATTCTTCCCACGGACTCGGTCCATTTCAGTGGAGGACGACACCGGCGTCCATACAAAGCATCGAACGGTGTCATCTTGAAACTTTCTCGATATCTGCTATTATTAGAGAACTCTGCTGGCGGCAGGCACTCATCCCACTTCCTGCTGCGAGTCCTGGTATATCTTGTTGCTGTCGAGGAGGATAGAGTACTTGGGGTAAGTGGGTTTCGTCAATATCCTTCTGGCTTAACTCAAAGCCCTTCGGAAAAACCATACTGTTCTTGAACCACATGTTTTCTTCTGTGCGGCAACAATATCACCACACAAGGCTGGAGCGAGTGATATGTTGGCCACGGTACCAGGAGGATATGCGTGAACACGAGACTACTTTCTTCTGTGTGGCGGTTAGCGGTGAAACAACGAGGCTTGGAATTCCTTTTCTTCCGTGTGGCAACGTGCCATTGACTCGATTCAACAGGTCATCGTCCTTGTTCAACTCCAACCATCGCCTCTGACGCTTAAACGGTTCTTACTAAGTGAAGATGTGTTGAAAACTCTTGTCCCATTGGTGGGTCTTGATAGCATTCCTTGCGGTGATTATTGCACTGATAACGATCACTTTGGAGCTGGATCAAAAGTCTTCTTCGAAAGCAGGTCAACATCGTTCACCAAGAGTGTTGCATATTTGAGTCTTCTGCTCAATGAATCTTCTGCTCTTCTAGCTCGTTGGGTGACATTTCCTGCGGCCTTTCTGAAATTGGTGTTGTGCTTCTTGAATCTTGATATTGAAACTGAACATCCGAGTCGGGTATGCGTTCTTGACTATTCGCTTAGGAAACTTGGATGAATCACGAACCAGGCCAACGACTTGGTGCTAAGATCTCGATGCGGTCAACGAAAAGAGGCAGAACAGAACTCGGTCGTGAAATGGTGATTCGAGACGAATGACACCTGAAGGATATCAAGACTGACAAGAGCTCAAGGATGGGCCAACCATATGTTACTTAGGATTGCTAGCGATATTCAAGGAAGAAGTCAAAGTCATATTCAAGGAGGGGGATTCCAAGGATTTGCAAGCACAAGATTGCGGGTAAATGAAGGTAGTCAAGGTACAATTCCACATCCTTGCTCTTTAATGTGAGTATCAATGCATCAAATTATCCTATGCTAGAATGGTAAGATGCGTAAACATGGTGCATTGCGTGCTTAAATGATGCAATGCACAGATGTGATGGTGCCCATGCAATGGTGCAAGTGCATTATGTCATGTCTCATGATGCTCATTGCATGGTGCATAAATGATGCATATGACGTGATGAAAATTGTTGACGGTCGTTACGGACCAATTTCGACCGTCAATTAGCTCAATAAATAAGAAGGACTGAGCATTTCTTACCCGCATTTTATTTAAGAATAACCTATTTCCACATGTACCTCTAGATTTTAGTGTGCAGGTGGAATAAGGGAGAAATCCAGGTGAAACCATGCCCCAAGGCGACGAAACAACACTTTTACAAACTCGACGTTCGCCGCGGGAATACAACTTCAAGACAAAAGGCCAAATATCGTCAAAGTCCAACACAACCAAGGCCTAATGCACCAGGACCAGAGAAGAAGACCCAGAGGGGGAGCCACCTGCCAAAGCCCAGCCCAGGTGGGGCCAGGCACAGGTCGGCCGACCCCCCTTGGCCAGGTCGGCCGACCTGGCAGGGTGGCCCCCTGGGCCCATCTTTTTGTGGCGGTTTGTAACCGATCTCTGGAGGTCGGTTACGCCTGCATTAAATGCCACCGACCTCGGGAACCGCCTCAAAGTTGCCGACCTTCAAGGACTATATAAGGAGGGGTACCCCCCCTCCTTTCAACACACACACACACACCACAACAGAAGGATCATTCCCTCCTCTCCTCACGCTAGAGCTAGAGACTCTTCTAGGTAGTGCTAGGCTGAGTAGTGGGCTGCCTCATTGCTCCCAAGGTCTTGTGGAGAATTGGGTATAGCTCTTGTATCCTCTCTTTGTAAGACTTGTTCTTCGTCTAATGGAATACATTCGTTCGTATAGTTGTTATGTGCTTAGTAGTTTGATCATGATCTTGCATGAATGTTCATCGTTCGTTCATGTTTGTTCATCGCTCGTTCATGTTTGTTCATCGTTCGTTCATCGTTCATCGATGATCGCTAGTAAACATACATCGAGCGTTCCTTGTTCGTTCATGCTTGATTATCGATTATTCTTGCACGTACTTAATTGATCGTCGTTCGTCACTCGTTCTTGAGCGACGAACGCTTATGCATAACTTCGTGCTTGCTTTGACCCTTTCGTTTAACTCATGCTAGTTAGGCTAGTTGTTCTTATGTTTTGGCATCGGGCTCTCTGTCCTGCAAAGGTGCTCTAGATTTATCACCCCGTCGATCCGAAGGGTTGGGGGTGCCTCGAGGGATCTAGAGTTGTGGTTAGTGACGCCGGCATGGTGCTGGGGTTGTCTCTCCACCCTTGAGTATGTGCGTGTCCCACGGTTTGTAGAGGTAGGTGGCAGGAAGTGACAGCCCTGTCCATCCAAAGGAACCCTCCACGTTCGGGCACGGCATAGGAGTATGTAAATGCGCCGGAGTCGCGGGGCAGACCCTGCGTATGCCGGACCTCCCGAAGTTGCCTAGACATAAGACGCTTGCTTGTGCTTGCATGATCTTAGATGATAGGTAGAGGCCTTGCACGCTCTATGAATGTTGTACTTTAGGAGTAGTAGCTCACTAGTCTAACTTAGCATTGCTTAGAATTGTCTCTCGCCTTTTATTAGAGAGAGTGGGATACCTTTGTGTGTGTCACACTATCCTCAACTATTGAACCTTACCCCTGCTTTGGAATGTGGTTATATCATCTATCATTTGTAACACCATGAACATAAGTACTCTTGTCAACCATGTCTTCCCTTGGGAAAATATAAATACGATACCCTTGGAATACTCTCGGGTGAAATGCTACAACGGGTTATCCGTCCGCTTGCGGATATTCAATTAACATGATAAACCTTATAATACATATCTAGTACTTGTTACTAGACGTGGATTATTTGGTTAATAGTGCAAGTGACTCAAACCATAACCCCCGGCGTCTCCCGCGGTCGTGTATTTTCTGCGTGACCGTAAGAGACGCCAACAAGCATTTCTGGCGCCGTTGCCGGGGAAGACATTGGTTAATAAGAATACGATGATTGTTCATGATTACTCTTGATATGATCTAACCATTGCCCATGCAGGCTAACCTTGATCTGTTTTCTCTTTGATGTGAAAACAGGATAGTGTATGCGTGGATTCGACTTGCCGCAAAACTTCGTTGACAATCCTGAGTCACTTGTGAGGAAGACTCGACCTCGCGTCATCGTCTCCCCTCAAGAACTCACGACAAGCGAACCCGCACCTTCCGCACCATCAACTTCAACAAACATGGCTAACAGGACCCTTCGTGAGTACTCCGCGCCCTCCGTCGCCAACGTGCCCGTTGGACCCACTGTCAACGTGGGTGACGAAGGACTCGACATCAAGTCCAGCCTCATCACTATGGTGCAGGCCATACCCTTTTGTGGGAAGGCCCACGAGGACGCCAACACTCACCTTCAACAGTTCCTAGAGATATGCAACACATCAGCCACAACCGGAGATGCCATCAAACTCCGCCTGTTTCCCCTCTCCCTCCTTGGGAAGGCGAAACAATGGTTCTACAACAACCGTGCAAGCATTGACACTTGGAACAAATGTTGTACAGAGTTCCTCGCTAAGTTTTTCCCGATGGGCAAAACCAATGCCCTTCGTGGAAGAATCTCAAGCTTCCAGCAAGCAACAAATGAATCCATACCCGAGGCGTGGGAGAGGTTCCAAGAATACATATCTGCCTGCCCACACCATGGGATGGAAGAATGGCTCGTTCTTCAACACTTCTACAACGGGTTGACATCAACAGCCCGTGGACATATGGATGCCGCTGCTGGTGGAGCTTTCTTCTCCATGACCGTGGCTCAAGCAAAAGAGCTCATAGAGAAGATGGTTTCAAATCAAGGGTAGGGTGACGATCGACTCCAAACACGCTCAAAAGGCATTCACCCTGTCAAAGAGGTGGACATGTTATCCGCCAAACTTGACCTCCTCATGAAGCGCTTGGATGAACACAACTCGAATGGCAGTGTTCGTGCATTGGACTCACGCATGACGTGTGAGGAATGCGGGGACACAGGCCATATGGGGAAGGATTGCCCCCACACCCAAGAAGATGCATTCTACATGAACAACAACAACGGGTACCGTCCAAATGGAGGCCAAGGATATAATCAAAACCGACCATCCTATTAAGGAGGTAACAATTTTTCTGGCTTTAACAATAATCAGCCTTCCTTGAAAGACTTAGTTTTTGGCCAAGCTAAAATTAACGAATCAATCAATAAAAAGTTTGCTGCCAATGATAAAGTTCTAGAAAATATAAATTCACAGTTAGAAGGTTTTTCCTCTGCTTTCAAAAATCAACTGAGCTTTAATAAAATGATAGAAACTCAAATTGCTCAGCTTGCTGCTCTTATTCCTGCCTCTAATTCTGGGCAGATCCTGGGGCAACCCGAGGCTTCCTTAGAAAATGTTAATGCGGTTACCACGAGGGGAGGAAAGTCCACTCGGGATCCGCCATATTCTAACCATGCAGGTAAGAAGAACAGAATTGAACAAGAAGAAGAAGGCCCATCTAACACCCAAGAGAAGGAACATGACGAACCAAAGGCAGCCGGTGGGGAGGCAATAGAATTCTGAGACACCAACTTCATGCCGTTCCCACACCGAAACAAGAAGCCAAAGGTGGATGAACAGTTTGACCGTTTTGTTGAGGTCATCAGAAAAATTCATGTCAACGTGCCTTTGATGGACATGATACAAGTGTCCACATATGCACGTTACCTCAAAGACATCCTCAACAACAAACGACCACTACCCAACACAGAGATGGTCAAACTCACCGAGGAGTGTAGCGCAGCTATACTCAACCGGCTTCCAGAAAAGAAAAAAGGATCCTGGCTGCCCCACCATATCATGCTCTATCGGGGCATGACCCAAGGATGTTCACTCCGCAACAACAATGGGAGGAACACTCCTCCGACTCTGGTGCGACTCAAGGTTTCCACCTTGAGCAAGCGATGAACAACCTCTCCGAGCAAATGGGAAGGCTCGAGACCACGGCAGAAAACATCGACTACACGCTCAACCAACACATCCTGCAAACCCATCAGTGGCAAGAGCGCACCGACACCCAGCTCACCAACCTCACCAACATGACGGAGCGGGGACAAGCCGATCTTTCGGCTTACTTTCGCCACATGGGGTTCAATCCACCAAACCCATGAGGAAGAACAAGCTTGGGGGAGGCGCCATACTCCCCACTAAGGTATCATGTATCGCAACTTGTATCCTTTTTCTCTCTTTGTTTTTGCTTGTTCTTGCTCCTCATATGAAAAACAAAATAAAAATGACAAAACTAAAAAGAACAAAAATAAGTAGTGTAGTCTCTTTATGCGCTGTAAAAAAATGTTCCTAGTCTTTCTATGTTGAGATGATGAATAGTTGCTCTGCTTTATCTCTCTCTTGTGCCTAGTTCATAACTTGGTACTCTCCTAGTTTTGAGTTTGTTGGCTAAATAAAACTCGCTTAGAACCTGAAACTTGTGGGTTGCATACGTTTGCGCTGAACCTAAGTTGTTGTGAGAGATGATATGGTAAAAAGAGCTACTCAATCTTGTTCCAAGTTAAGCTTGAAAACTCCGGAGCTTTTGTTTTCGAAAATCATAAAAATTTATAAGTTCCTCAGTGATGTTAATTTCCTACCAAAGCCATATGTAGTACTTCATGTAAAACCTTACACATATGCTGCTTGCCATTTCGTTGAGCTTTATCAAAATTGTGCGACCCTAGTGAGATGCTCTCCATACTCTCATGATCAAGATCACGTACACATTCCACCTCATATGCTATACTTCTACTCCGGAAGTTAGCAACCATGTCATGCCATCCACCAAAATAAATACGCTCCTCATCATATATCACCTCTCTTGAAATATCAAAAGTAGGCATGGCTATGCAAAAGAAAGTAAGAAAATAAAAGATGAGCATGATGAAAAGAAAAAGAGACAAAATCTGCTCTCATTTTGAGCATGGAAAAAGAAAGAAGAAAAGATAGCCATGCCCAAAATACAAAATAAAGAGAGGTGAACAAAAAGAGGAGTAGTCACATACACCACCATCCACATATACACACTTGCACATCTTGATCTACGATTGTATGGCTTGCTATCTCCGTGGATCCACTCTTTTGGTTTTGCAAAATATGAATGCAAGTATGCCTCTTTGCATATCCTACCTTGAGCTCCACAAAGGCTTATTAGATATAGCATGAGGCAACACACATGCCTTGGTAAGGGATAAAAACACCACTTGAGCGACTCGAGAGTATCACTAGAGGAACTTAATTTTATTCTTGAAAATCTTTTTGAAAACCTCCGGAGAATAAAAGCAAGACAAGGGATGAGAAAATAATGCTCCATACACCATTCTCTCTCTCAACCGCCCAAGGTAAAGCATAAAGCAAAAGCCCCATAAGGATTAAGGGAAAAGGGTGAGTTACCATGGCCAACTTATTCAACTCAAGGATGAGTATCTCTGTTATAAACTTGGTACCTTTGAGAAGTAGGCATTGTAGCAACTCCTGATCAACAACCTAAAGTCATACTTCTTGCTCGGGACGAGCAAGGGGTAAGCTTGGGGGAGTTGTTGACGGTCGTTACGGACCAATTTCGACCGTCAATTAGCTCAATAAATAAGAAGGACTGAGCATTTCTTACACGCATTTTATTTAAGAATAACCTATTTCCATATGTACCTCTAGATTTTAGTGTGCAGGTGGAATAAGGGAGAAATCCAGGTGAAACCATGCCCCAAGGCGACGAAACAACACTTTTACAAACTCGACGTTCGCCGCGGGAATACAACTCCAAGACAAAAGGCCAAATATCGTCAAAGTCCAACACAACCAAGGCCTAATGCACCTGGACCAGAGAAGAAGACCCAGAGGGGGAGCCACCTGCCAAAGCCCAGCCCAGGTGGGGCCAGGCACAGGTCGGCCGACCCCCCTTGGCCAGGTCGGCCGACCTGGCAGGGTGGCCCCCTGGGCCCATCTTTTTGTGGCGGTTTGTAACCGACCTCTGGAGGTCGGTTCCCCCTGCATTAAATGCCACCGACCTCGGGAACCGCCTCAAAGTTGCCGACCTTCAAGGACTATATAAGGAGGGGTACCCCCCCTCCTTTCAACACACACACACACCACAACAGAAGGATCATTCCCTTCTCTCCTCACGCTAGAGCTAGAGACTCTTCTAGGTAGTGCTAGGCTGAGTAGTGGGCTGCCTCATTGCTCCCAAGGTCTTGTGGAGAATTGGGTATAGCTCTTGTATCCTCTCTTTGTAAGACTTGTTCTTCGTCTAATGGAATACATTCGTTCGTATAGTTGTTATGTGCTTAGTAGTTTGATCATGATCTTGCATGAATGTTCATCGTTCGTTCGTGTTTGTTCATCACTCGTTCATGTTTGTTCATCGTTCGTTCATCGTTCATCGATGATCGCTAGTAAACATACATCGAGCGTTCCTTGTTCGTTCATGCTTGATTATCGATTATTCTTGCACGTACTTAATTGATCGTCGTTCGTCGCTCGTTCTTGAGCGACGAACGCTTATGCATAACTTCGTGCTTGCTTTGACCCTTTCGTTTAACTCATGCTAGTTAGGCTAGTTGTTCTTATGTTTTGGCATCGGGCTCTCTGTCCTGCAAAGGTGCTCTAGATTTATCACCCCGTCGATCCGAAGGGTTGGGGGTGCCTCGAGGGATCTAGAGTTGTGGTTAGTGACGCCGGCATGGTGCTGGGGTTGTCTCTCCACCCTTGAGTATGTGCGTGTCCCACGGTTTGTAGAGGTAGGTGGCAGGAAGTGACAGCCCTGTCCATCCAAAGGAACCCTCCACGTTCGGGCACGGCATAGGAGTATGTAAATGCGCCGGAGTCGCGGGGCAGACCCTGCGTATGCCGGACCTCCCGAAGTTGCCTAGACATAAGACGCTTGCTTGTGCTTGCATGATCTTAGATGATAGGTAGAGGCCTTGCACGCTCTATGAATGTTGTACTTTAGGAGTAGTAGCTCACTAGTCTAACTTAGCATTGCTTAGAATTGTCTCTCGCCTTTTATTAGAGAGAGTGGGATACCTTTGTGTGTGTCACACTATCCTCAACTATTGAACCTTACCCCTGCTTTGGAATGTGGTTATATCATCTATCATTTGTAACACCATGAACATAAGTACTCTTGTCAACCATGTCTTCCCTTGGGAAAATATAAATACGATACCCTTGGAATACTCTCGGGTGAAATGCTACAACGGGTTATCCGTCCGCTTGCGGATATTCAATTAACATGATAAACCTTATAATACATATCTAGTACTTGTTACTAGACGTGGATTATTTGGTTAATAGTGCAAGTGACTCAAACCATAACCCCCGGCGTCTCCCGCGGTCGCGTATTTTCTGCGTGACCGTAAGAGACGCCAACAAAAATGAAAATGTTTATGATATGATATGGTGCCCATGTCGTGGTGCATAATGATGCAATTGCCATGATGCATTGTTTATGGTGCAGATGTGATGATGCATCATTCATGGTGCATATGTGATGATGCACCTGGTATGACATGCATAATAGATGTATATGACGATGCATTGTAAAACGCTTGTGCAATGCAGGTGGTGTATTGTCATGCATATGGAATGGTGCGTTGCACATGCCTAATGTTGTCAAATTTTAATTTCTGAGCAAGAGCGAGGATCACAAAAGCAAGGCTAAGGAGAAGATTATCAAGATCAGGCATAACCTTCTCCACATTTGGTGGGCAACTAGCAAGGATATCAATCACAGGGAAGACAATTTCTAGTGTAGGACTCATTAACAACGGTATACAACAGCAAAAGAGGGGCTTCACACGAACATGACAGATAAGAGTGCAAAAGTAGTCATGACGAAAACGAACGGGGACAGGGCTCAACATGAATACTACTCCATCCATCGAGGTAAGTCAAGGTCATACAGGACATCAACATGTAGTTCCAATGGTACAACAATAATGTAACAACGCCGCACAAGAGTAGTGCCGCCTAACTACGATACTGCAACTCTAGCTCTTATCGAACAATAGGGGTACATCTAAACGACAGGCTACACGATGAATCTGGTCAAGCTAACTACAACTATTCAAGCATCTTCTTCACTGTCCAGTTGCTCTCCATGCTTACAGGTCGATGACGTCTGTTGGTACTTGTTCTGCAGGTGGAACGGTTGAACTTGGGCCGCCATTAGTTGTGCGACCATCTGCTGGGCTGCATCTCATTCTTCAATAAGTCCCGCAATCTGGTTGTCTTGGTTCCGCACTTGTAGCGCTAGCTCAACAATCTGGGCGTCTCTCATGTCAAGTAGAGCATCCTTAGCTTCATCTCGCTCATTGCCAAGTCGTATCGCCTCTAAATACCTGCTTCTCTCCTCTTCCTGTTCACGGTTCAAGGCATGGAGGGTTGCCAAGTAGTACGCGGGCACAGCCAAATAAGGGTTGTATTGTGGGTGTCTAACATCCAGTAGCATACCCATGCGATGTCTCCAAACAGGGTTAGCTCGGTCATTAACTGGCAGGAGGGCAAACGGGGTTCCTTCCATCTCATTCTGATGATCTTCGCAGAATCGCGTGAGAGTTGCGAGGGCAGCGACATCCAAAGTGACATGTAATTCTGCTCCACTCACACACTGTCCATGGCTCTCAGGCTGGGTATGTCGGGGCTGCGGGGATGGTTACAGGTATGATGCACGAGATTTCTTCTTCAATCCAAATTTGCTTTTCCACTTCCGTGTAACCAAGATGCTAGAGAACACGCCAAAACAGGGTAGCGAAGCCTAGTCTATTAAGGCAAGTTCAAAGCATCCAATTATTATCATCATACTTGACGCCCTCAGCCATCTGCGGAAAAAGCGACGGAAAACGTCGTAATCCTTCTCAAAAGAGTAACCAAGCCAAGCCAAAATGATAACTTGGCAGAGGGCTTATGAACAGTCGCAGCAAGAAGCTGAACGGTCGCAGCAAGAAGCTATCCATAGTCATTTTGGCAAAACAAGAGAGCAATGTTCCTTCAAAGTAACAAGTCAAAATCTGTCTTGATTTCAGGCAGCAGTCACAAAACTGAAATCTGGCACTTCTGGAGACGTCAAACGAGAAAACTCAGAACACGAAACTTGTAGATAACTTCAATATATTTCCAACGAGTGCTCAAACGCCTCAAACGGATTAGCAGAACTGGAGATATCGAATATTGAATATGGCAGACAGATTCTGAAAACTTGTCGCGGCTGAAATTTTAGTTCCATTTGGTCAACAGATTTGAAGGAGATACTAACAGAATATAGAGGGCAAATATGAAACAAAGTTTTAGTTCATGTTATGAGCTTTCCAGAAAGTCTTTGTTTGCAATTTTTGGCTTAGCGGTTTTGGAGTTACGAATTTTTGAAGTTAGCTTGTCAGTCTGAAATTTCTGGGTGATCTGAATTTCGTGGAAATGTTTTAAGATGAATATGCAATAGATGTTCGACCTATACGTCCTCACAAAATAAAATCTTGCCCAAGTATAGCAGGCCGTAGACATCGGTGGCAACTAAGTCGCACTCATGCACGTTTGCTATACTATCTACACGTAAGTTAGTGTACCTGCAGAAAACATACATCGCCACCTCAAGCAACCTACATAGGTGACGTCCACCAAATCCGTCGATGGACAGCAATAACAGAAAAGTAATGCATGGCTCCCCACATCACAAATCACATCTCAACACCTTCATCTCCTCCATCCTATAACACCCCCCACAATCTACACGAGTTAAAACTCGTATCACTTGAGCCATGCATGTTACTTACCTTCTTACCTGGGCGTCGGTGCGTCGTTACAGAAAGTAAACAAACAACTCCTATTACCACCTTATACTCTAACATCCTTATAATGGGCTTTTCGTTCCTCACTCGTAACGTGGTTAGCTTTTCGAAAATAGGCCGTTTATATGATGTACTGTCCCAACACGGCTCTGATGCCAGCTGAAGCGTCTCCGCTTTTCACAGGATCGAGTCGGTAAAGCGCTGATGAACAGACGCAACAGTACAGCATATAAAAAGCACAAATTTACATCTTTAAGTTATTACAAGTCTTAAATGATTTAAAACACGAGGGTAGCACAGCGGAAATCTACAAATACAACCTCTACTACACTCGACGATACATGGCCGCACATCGAAGCCCTGCGATGTGGACCCGCTGAGGAACTCCACCAAGCAACAGCGGAAGCAAAACTATACCTGCACAAAAACATGAAGAGCCAAACCCTGAGTACTAGTTACTCAGCAAGACTTACCCGTCAACGTGGCTAACTACAGCCGACTCCTAGAATGCAAAGGCTACAAGGGGTTAGGCTGACTCACTTGCATAAAAGCGCACTAATCACTTGGTCCTTACTTTCAAGTTTTAATTCCAATTAAGTACTTAACCAATAAAGCAGTGTTCATATATCTAGAACAGGTATAAGTAACAATACATCAACGGTGACAGTATATATAGCAATGTAAATAACAGTAATGTAATAGACTAGCATCATCATCTCATCAATCATATCACACTACGATGTGACGCAGTGAGAAAGGTTGCTCTTGACCGAGAGCGGCGGCATCGATGTACATCCTGCAGGAGAAAAACCTGACCACACGACATATGCGGCAAAGGCCACATATGGCAATCGTTTGCAAGGGTCCCCCTGAAGCTAGGCCGGATCCAACCCCTCCCGAGAAAGGTACCTCCCGCCACGGTCCCCGTCCCAGACGTACGCCCCATTCGGGAGGCATCCCTTCTCTCCCAAAATACCATGATAGAAAGGGCAGGCTTCCACCGCACACCAGGGCAACTCGAGCTACTAAGTTTACTAGGCCCATAAAAACACTAGCATGTGATCAGTACGTTCGAACTTGCTCAACAGGGCCAACAACGGACGGTCCTTAACCGACACAGACGGGGCTACACCACCGTGAAGGCCCAGCCTTCTCCAACCATCCTATACAAGCAATTCCCCGTCCGGTCTCAACAAATCCTAAATCCAGCTAGTACAATCCAGGGGTCCCTATCATGCGAGTGGGACCTACCACTCGACTTCTACCGTCCGCTAGCCACTAAGCCTAGCAAGTTCTAACGTAACCTAGACCACATCTACAAAAATAGGACACAAGGTAGGATATGGAAGGGTAGTCCTAATGCAGTTCTAAGTTTTCACATCAACTCCTAATAAACCTAATGCACAATCAATTACTAGCCCCAATCAAGTGCGAAAATAAAATCCTAAATAGGGAGGCATGCACCGGGGCTTGCCTGGCTCAGGAATGACGCTATCACTAGCACAGTCAGCAACAATCAGTCAGTGGCTCCTCCTGAGCGGCTCAGCATCCTGGTCCTCCACCTGCTCCTGAATCACCTCGAGAGCTATATGCCATGACAAGGAAATGCAAGTTAGATGCAATAACATGATGCAATCAAAATTTATTTATTTATAGGACAGTCATTTACACTGTAAGTGTAAATGATTAATTTGCTTAATTACTTTCGTCTGGAGTATTTCCTTCATTGACTCTTGTTTAAGTTAACCCTTTAATTAACTTGAGTTGATTAAATAAATAATTTGATTTCGAAAATTAATTTATGTCCAGTGGCATTTTTCTTGTGAAATAAACCACTGAAAATGATTTATGGTGAAGTTTCATGATTTATTGATGAAGGTATTATTTATAATAATTTATACAATGCAACATATGATTTAAATCATAGGAAAATAATTAATTAACATATGACAGTGGAAAAATGCTCTGTATGTGTGTAATCAGTAGCTTAACAACTATGCCAAAGTTCAAGATTTATGGGGCAACAATAATTTATTTAGAATTAAACAAGTCTTGCATCAATTATAATTTTTGGAGTTGTATTCGATTTACTATGAATTTTACAAAGTTCTGGCAATTTCTGGAGAATTAAACAAATACGAAAAGGATTTCAAAAGATGTGGACCACTCAGATCTGAGCCACATCAAGGGCCACAAGATACCGGCCGCATCAGATCCAGTTCCGGCCACAACGGATCCGACCACTCAGAATCGAGGGCACACGAGTGGCCACATGGTTCGGCACACCCGATCTCCCGTGGACGCAGAGGATCCCAACTCTGCAGCCCATGGTGTGCTGGCCCGGACTGTCGCCGGAGGGCGGCGGCGCAGCTCACCGGATTAGGGTTCCCGGCGACCAAATGATGAGGCTCGCGGTGGTCGGAGTTGGAGAAGAAGGCCCGATTCGCGCTCCTCAGCTCGGAGAAGCGACAACGGGCGCCATGGGGAGTTGGAGGTGGCCTTGGGAAAGCTTTGGGCTGAGGTGCCTTGGCCGGGACAGCTCGGCAGCAGCAGTCCAGTCGAGCTCGATGATGGTGGCACGGAACTCGCCCGAAAGAGGGAGGGGAAGAAGGACGCGCGCGACGGCTCGGTCCGGAAAGCGATGAAGCAACGAGGGAGAGGAGCGGGGCTGCACTTTGTCCGAGCAGGGCGGTCGTGGGCGGTGCGGCGGAGCCGTACGACGCCGTCCACGCGGCGCGCGTCGTCGGACGACTTCAGTGAGAGCGACGAGGATGACAGGTGGGCCCTCGGGCATCTTTTCTTTTTCCGTCGAATTTCTTGTTAGGGATTTTCTCCTTGGTTGTGCACACAAAATAAAATACCAAACGTGCTCCAAAAATTCTGAAATTGGTCTCTTCTGAAAGCTCATGAACTGAACTCCATGCTGACCAACATGCACATCTGGAATCCCATTATATTGCAAATTGAAGCTGGTCAAAGTTGGCCACTTTTTAAGATTTAGGGATTTATTTGGGCATCCAAATGAATTTATTAAATCACCAAAAATTCTCCAAAATTCTATCTCTCTGACCTGCATCGACTGGTATTTTTGTTTGCTCAAGTTGTTATTGAAAAGTTTGAGTTCCTTCACAAGCCTTGATTTGATGATTGTTTGAATTTTTGAATTCGAATTTGAAATTGGCTTGGATTTGTGTTCTGTTCAGTTGGAGTTCTTTGCACCAGCTAGACTCGAGTGACACGGGGTGTCACAATTACCACTCATGTATGTTTCATGTATTGATTTGGAACCGACCAAAATCTGGTCACATTTTTCTGCTGATGGGGAAGAAGCAAGTGGCATGCCGTTCACGATTTTCCAATTGCTACGTGCAAAAAGCTGCACAACACACACCACATGGTGAGGAGAAAAAGGGCAATATATATAGGAAGCTAGATGTAGGCAACATACTACAGATTTTAACACAAAAACCAGAGCTCCGGATTTCGCGGATCGGCGATCCAAGGCGATCATGGCGATCACCGGCGAATTGCCAATTGAAGCCGGGAAACATCCTCTGCGGCCTTGATCCCCGAGGCCTCTCGTCATCCCTGGTGCCCCTGCTTCATCGCACCAGGGGGTGACAACCAATTCGGTATGTCTTCCTCTTCCTCCCAACCCCCGGCTCTTCCTGGTCTGGATTTTCAACCTGGTCTGGATCTTCAAGCTGCGATATGGAGAGAATTAAAACTCCCGGTCAATCATTCAGAAGGAAATGACCGGCGGCAATTTTTTCTATTGGCCTCTTTTGGGCGATGCAAATTCCGACTAAATGAGGATTCTGTTGGTGTGATTCTGCAATCTTGCCTTGGGGGCAATGCAAGGGATTTCAAACCAACACAAATTGGTGACAGGGTCTTTCAGTTTGTGGTCTCGTCAAAATCTGTGGGTTTTCACATTTATAATTTGAAGTTCTATCAGTGTGCTCTGTTTAAAGTGTTCTTTAATCTCTGGAGTGATGGTGGGCCGAGATCGGAAAGTGAAGTGGAAAGATGGGAAAAGGAACAGGAATCAGAGTGGATTCATGTCATCAATAAGAAGAAGCAGAAGCAGATGGAAAAAAGGACATTTGTTGATGTTGTCAGAAGGCCAAGGCCAAATCCTCTCACGGGTGCTAATAAAGTTCAAATCAAACAGAGCAGCATTCCAGTTTCAAGAGCGTTCCAGAGGATAAATTCAATGCTACCACAGTCTCAGGCTCAGACTAAATCAGTCTTTGATCGGATACAATTTCCCAAGGTTTCTGTTTTTGACAGGATCCAATTCCCTGACAAGGAACAAGCGAAGAACACGGAGACTCATGTGGGTCAGCGGAGTCAGATTCCACAGCACGAAAAAGAGGGATCAGACTTTCAAAATTTGAGAAATCCTGGGCCGAGTATGAATATTGGTAAGCAGGGACAAGTTGGGCCAAAGCCACCAGTACAATTCTGCACGCGTTGCCTGAGGGATAACCATACAAGGCCCAACTGCCGTAGCAGAATTAAGTGCTACAATTGTGAAAGGTGGGGACATATTGTCAGTCAGTGTAAGCAATCTAAATCCCATCCTAGAAATACAAACCAGAGTTTACCGCAGGCATATCGTGGTCAGCAGAGACAAGTTAAAGTCTACAGGAAAAAAGAGACACAGACAAGTAGGACCGAAGTCAATGGAACAAGAGACCTGGTGCAAAGGGATGAAGCTAGAGTCAATGTAACAAACGACTCTTCTACTTCCGAACTCTGTCTTGATCTTCATCTAGCCGCAAACAACCCTGGAAAGCCTCGCAAAGTAGCGATTCTGCAATCAGCCGCCGCCACGATTGAGAGCCCTCTTCCCCAACCAGAAACCAGCGAGGCAACCATGGCCTACAACCACATCGACCCTGATCCCTTCATGCCGTGGGGTTTTGCGCGCACGGTGGTGCCTGCCCGTCACCCGATGGTGCGTGTTGTTGGTCCAAAGCCGCCGCTGCGCAATGAAGACATGGCCATTGTGGCCATTGATCCGATGCCGCTCCATGCAGTGCAGTTTGCCAACATCAGAGATGTTCTCGGTGAGTTCTTCCATGACCGTATGCGTGTCAGGGTGATTGATATACAACCATGTCCTTTTGCTCAGGCCTATGTGCGGTTTGATAGATTCAGTGATAGAGACAGATTGATAGACATGAGCCCAATTCCGTTTGATGATGTAGATGTTTACATTGCACCGCATGATAGAGGTCCTAATCATAGAGGTGTGGATTTTAATCATGAATGCTGGCTGCTGTTGATCGGATTCCCATTAGACTATTGGACTCGTCAACATATAGAGACTGCAATTGCTTCGTTTGGTAGGTTACAGGCTTGGGAAGAGGATCGTTCTAATATTTCTCGTGTGCTGATTAAGGCAAGAGTGATTGATCTGCCATCCGTGCCTAAGTGGATTGTCATATCGCAAGGTGACAATTTTAGAGGTGATACTTGGACGGTTCAGTGTGAAATTGTTCACAGAACCATGCTCGGGAATGGCCCACAGGACGAAGACCCTGCCCCTGCGATTGAGGATAATGTTGATCTCCTGGAGTATGATTTCTTTGGTTTCGGTCAAATGGAACCAGGTTTTGTTTTTGGCAATCCCATACCAGAGCAAGTGAATGAGGATGAGGGTCCTGCTATGGATGGATGGGGCATGTGGCCTGATGATCAACCAGATGCTGCCCCAGCAGCGCACAATGATGCACAGAACATTGATCTGAATGCACCAGTAATTGCTGACAATGGTGCTCCTGTGCTAGAACAAATCATACCAGAACCAGATATCCCAGAACAAATACATGAGCCTGCACCACAGATGAATCTGGATTTTTCTTCTGGTTCAGATGACAGTCAACGTTCAGAAAATAGTGTTGATGGTAATCTCATTGTACCTCTCCCTGCACCAGGTGTGGTTCTTGCACTGAATGCTCAGCCTGTAGAGCAGATAAATCAGGAATATGCAATTCCTGACCTGAATGAGGATGTCGACGCCAACATGGTTCAGCCTGTCGATGATGGGCCTGATTTAAACCAGCATGTTGATAACCAATTGCTAGTGCAGGAAGTTGGTAATGGTCCAATCTTAAACCAACCTGATGGAATTGACCATGCTCTGAATCAACCTGCTGATGTACAACTCCCTGATCTGAATATGGAAGACAACATGCAAGTTGAACAAGGATTCATGCATCAGAACCCAGTTCTACCTGACATGAATCTAGAGGATTTAATTGGAGAAGAAATGGCAGTCCCCAATGAACCTGTTGAAGGTAATATGCAGGATGCTCCACAAGGTCAAGTTATTATCAACCAGAATATTCAGTTAGGCTTTGTTCATATAGAAAATGAACCTACAGCTGACCCTGTTTTTGAGGCCTTTACTAACTCTCAAGGTGCAAAGACTTATCTATCAGCTGATAGCATCAGACTGTGGGCTAGGCATTTTTCTCCTAATGGGTCAAAGGATCCCTTAGTAGATATTCCTGATGAGTGGGCCTGGTTTTTCACCAACATCCTGTTATCCCCAACTCATTTTAGCTGGGCCAAAACCTTCCTCACTTCCAAGGCATGGGAATACTTTCAAGGTCAATCACTGAATAATGCCATGACATTCTGTCTGCTGAAGAAGTGTCCTGTTTCTGATGGCCCTAAGTGTTCATACATTGAAGATATTACTGAGGAATCTGATATGGATAGTGATATGGGTGAACATACTCCTGAAAAGAGTACCATCCCAGCTCTAGGATGCAGTGTTTCAACTTCTGCCTTGCATAGAAACAGGAAGAGACAGAGACAGCCACCAGTGGTTGAAACTGATGTCAAACGTAGTGACCGACTAAAAGGCCAGAACAAGGGATACAGGAGGAATATATGTCCACATAAGGACTGCCATGCTTGCTCAGGAGCACCACCTACATTAACAGAGTCTGTAATCAAGAACCTGGGTACAGCTTTCTGCAACATGAAGCCTGAGGCACTCTCTACTGCTGCTCTACATAAGAAGAAGACCAAGAAAGTTGTCATCAAGAAGATCACAAAGAAGCAGCCAACTAAAGATGAAGATAAGAAGTCCCCCAATGGAAGGAAGCCATCCAAGAAGCATGGGAACTAGGACATCTAATTGTCCTAAGTTTTATTTTGTTTTTAATCAGATAATGATTATTATGAACTATCAGTATCATCTAGGCTTGCTGTATTCAGACAATTGGATTGGGTTATGTTATCAAGTTTCCTATTACTGCCTCTGTCAAAATTCCAGTGCTCACACTGGTCCTAGCATATCTATTGATTGCTCTCCAGTCCAGTACTGGTCCATCTGGCTTTCATCTGCATATGTTGTGCATATGTGCTGTGGAATAATTGTCTGGATGTTTAATGGATAATCACAACATGAGGAAAAATAGGGACTGGAAAGTTTTATGCTGGAATGTTAGGGGAATCAATTCGGAACAGAAATGGGACTTGGTTAAAAGCAAGGTTGTTGAATCACAATGTGATATAGTGTGCTTCCAGGAAACCAAAAAGGAACACTTTGATGATAATTTTATCAAGAAGATTTGCCCACCAGGTTTTGACAAATATGAGTACTTACCATCAGTGGGAGCCTCAGGAGGATGTATTACCATTTGGAAAGGAAGCAAATTTAGTGGGACAGTCTCTTTTGTTAATAATTATAATATTTCAGTGGAATTCACCTCTATTCAGTCAGGCGCTAAGTGGATATTAACTAACATCTATGGACCAAGTGACCATGAGCATAAGGAAGCCTTCATAAACTGGCTACAAGATATTGAAATGTCCACAGAATGGGATTGGCTACTAGTAGGGGATTTCAATCTTATAAGAAGTCCTGAGAACAGGAATAAGCCAGGAGGGAATGTGAATGAAATGCTAATGTTTAATGAAGCAATCAGCAACTTGGGAATTGTTGAAATACCTCTGAAGGGAAATAAATATACCTGGAGTAATAAACAGGAACACCCACTCTTAGAAAGACTTGACTGGTTCTTTACATCTAGAAGTTGGCTCTCCTCATATCCTGGAACAAAAGCTTATACCCTGTCAAGAGATACATCAGATCACATTCCATGTGTTATTTCAATTGAGACTACAATACCCAAAGCAAGAGTGTTTAGGTTCGAGAACTATTGGATGGAGCATGAAGATTTCACTCAAATTGTGCAGCACGCCTGGGCTATACCAGTCTATCAGCAAGACAAAGCAAAAAAATTGGTGGCTAAGTTTAAAAATCTAAGGAGAGTTTTGAGGGCCTGGCAAGCACAAATTTCAAATCTCTCAGTAGTAATATCCAATGTGAAACTCCTAATATCTTTTCTGGAGGTAATTGAGGAATACAGAGACCTTACAGTTGAAGAGTGGAACTTTAGAGCACTTTTGCAAGAACACCTGGAAATTCTGCTACATAATCAAAAGATATATTGGAAGCAAAGAAGTACCATCAAATGGGTAAAGTTTGGGGATGCAACGACAGAGTTTTTTCATGCTAGAGCAACGATAAACCACAAGACAAACTCTATAATGTCATTAGAAAATGGCCTGGGAGAAACAGTTTTTGATCATGATAGGAAAGCTGCCATTCTTTGGGAATCATACAAAGAAAGACTAGGCACTTCTGAATATTCAAGGATGCTATTTAATCTCTCGGATCTTCTTGACACACAGGACAATTTAGAATGGTTACATGCTCCTTTTACTAAGGAAGAGATTGACAAAGTTGTGTCTGATCTACCACACAATAAATCACCAGGCCCAGATGGGTTCAATGGAGACTTCATCAAGAAGTGCTGGCCAATTATAGCAAAGGATTTTTATGAACTTTGTGATGCCTTTTATGAAGGGGAACTCTGTCTTCAAAGCATAAATGGATCTTATATCACCTTGGTGCCCAAGAAGGAAGCCCCATCATTAGTTGGTGACTTTAGGCCCATTTCTCTTCTGAATTCATCAATTAAGCTGATAACAAAGCTGTTGGCAAATAGATTACAAGCAGTAATTCTAAAGTTGGTGCACAAAAATCAGTATGGGTTCATAAAGACAAGAACTATCCAAGATTGTCTGGCATGGTCATTTGAATATCTGCATCTTTGTCACAAATCAAAAAGGGAGCTAATTATCTTGAAGTTAGATTTTGAGAAAGCATTTGATAAGATTGAGCATCAAGTCATTCTTGAGATACTGCAACATAAAGGACTGGGAGATAGATGGCTCAAGTGGATGTCCCTAATAATGCAGTCTGGCACATCAGCAATTTTGTTGAATGGTGTTCCTGGCAAGGTATTTCATTGCCGAAGAGGAGTTAGGCAGGGGGATCCATTATCTCCCTTGCTATTTGTGCTTGCTGCTGATTTGCTCCAGTCCATACTCAACAAGGCAAAGAATATTGGTCTATTGAAATTACCACTACCTTTAGGAGCAGGAACAGACTTCCCTGTGGTCCAATATGCAGATGACACATTGCTTGTAATGGAGGCATGTCCAAGGCAATTAATTGTTCTTAAAGCTCTACTAAATACCTTTGCAGAATCAACAGGCCTTAAGGTAAATTATTGTAAGTCTATGATGGTCTCCATAAACACATCAGATGAGAAGATGGACATCTTGACACAAACCTTTGGATGCAAAAGAGGGGAAATGCCTTTTACATATCTGGGGTTACCACTAGGACTGACAAAACCGTCAGTGCAAGACTTCTTACCAATAGTGCAGAGAATAGAGAGGAGGCTAATTTGCTGTGCACAATTCCTGACACAGGCTGGAAAATTAGAAATGGTTAACTCGGTTATCACATCTCTGCCCATGTACATCATTAGCATTATTAAAATGCATGCTACTGTGATCAAGCAGGCAGACCAATACAGAAAACACCTACTATGGAGAGGCTCTGACTTAAATAATAGAAAGCCACCTCTGGCTGCATGGAACTTGGTTTGTAGATCCAAGGAGGAAGGTGGTTTGGGTGTTATTCAGTTTTCTACCCAGAATGATGCTATGCTCATGAAATTTCTGCACAAATTCTACAACAAAGCAGACTTGCCATGGGTACACTTGATATGGGACAATTACTATAAAAATGGTGTAATGCCTGGACAAAGCAAGAAGGGATCCTTTTGGTGGAGAGATATTATGAAATTAAATGACCAGTACAAAGGATTAGCAACAGTTAAACCAGAGAATGGAGCAACAATATGGTTCTGGAAGGATCAATGGAATGGGATTGTACCAATGCAGGTTTTCCCAGAATTGTATTCTTTTGCAAAGAAACAAAATCTTTCTTTGGCAAAAGCCTGGGACACACCGAATCTTGTGGATCTTTTTCATCTTCCTTTGTCTGAACAAGCATACACACAAATGCAACAGTTGCTGGGTATTTTAGAGGGTCTTAATCTAGAAGGTGGAAAAGACATATGGTCATATATCTGGGGCAATGGAATCTATTCGACATCTAAAGCTTACAAGGTAATGAAAGGTCATGGACAGGTGGATAAAGCATTTAAATGGTTATGGAGATCATCTTGTCAACCAAAGCACCAGGTATTTTTTTGGTTGCTAATGGTAGATAGAGTAAACACAAGAGGAACGTTGAGAAGAAGGAATATGTTCCTGGATTCATATGTGTGTGAGATGTGCATATTGCAAAGAGAAGAGACCCTTATACACCTGTTTGTTCGGTGCAACTTTGCAAGGGCGTGCTGGGATTCAATTGGCATTAACATACCAAGGCATCTGCAAATTTTACCACTCATAAAATGGATTAAAAGGAGACTCAATGAGCCATTTTACATGGACATAGTTATTTTAATGACCTGGAGCATTTGGAAAGAAAGGAATAATTGGATATTTCAAGGTATTGATCCAACTGTCATCAATTGTCGGGCAACATTCTTCAGTGAGCTGCAAATGGTTATCCATAGAGCTAGAAAAGGAATTGCTGATCCACTAAAGTTATGGATTCAGTCAGCCATGTAGTTGTTTTTTTCTTTTTCTTGTCTTTATTTTTCTTTCATGTAACTTTAAGCTATATCTTTCAATATATTAATCTGTAGGGGATTTACCCCTCCAGTTTCTTCAAAAAAAAAAAAAAAAATTTACAGATTTTAGTAAGATTAATTGGGTCTGTGAGTGGAACCATCGTAGGTGCAATGTGTGTTTCTCGACTGCAACTTTGCAGATCGAAATGAGTGAGACGTTGGTGGAAGCTGAAATGACCCAGGCACCCCGCAAACCTAAATAGGAGTATCGATTCGAAGCACCATATTGATGTGGTTCTGTGAAAAAGCTTGTCTGTCCAAGATGAAGGTTTAGCTGCTGTCGTCAAATGTCAACAGTGTAGTGCCCAATTCCTAATCAACATAACTATCTTGCCCAGTGTGCAGTAACCACATTTTGCATGCACAAATCAGGTTGAGCGAACTATTTTAGACAGCTAAGGATCTATGACTTATGTATATGAACCCCGCCAATTTGCTGTACCTCGGAGCTACTAGGCTGCTTCTTTCCTTTTACTTAGGTTGACACGGACAGGTTTACAAGTCTCAATTGGCAGGTTGACATGATAGAGTGTTAGCAGTGTTCTAGCCTGCAATATAAATATGCATCTTGTCTCGTGCGCAACCGAGTAATATCGTTTAATCACCAGTTCAGGCTAGCAGCATGTTTCATCGGCAAAACATATGCAGGCTTCGAATATTTCAGGCCAGCAAGACGACTAACTTGATCGATTGGAACTATCATTTAAACCTAACTTGCAATTAATTGGCAGTGACTATTGAACACCAAAACTGTGTTGGTAATTAACGTACGTACGGGGCGGCTGCGAACGAGAGCGTTCCTGATAGATGCTGCGACCCGCGACAAGTTCGCGCACGTACGGCCGCGCTGCGGCATGTGGCTGCTCAATCTCGTTGACCACAGCAGCACGGGGTTGAGGCGACACCGCCGGCACGCGTTCCGCGTGCACCGCGGCGGAAAAAAAAAATTCTCGCTGATCTCGCGGCATCAACGACGCGCGGAGCATCGCCACCGGGCTCCGCTGATATATGCTTGGACGGGTATATATCATCCCTGGAACTCTCGACACCACGCGGCTGGCCTGCGGCATCGCGTCGCCGGACGTGGCCCTGCTCGAGGCCGTACGTACAACATGTTCCGGTGGGGAGCACGGATGGGCCGCGCGGCCTCATGAGGAGCTCTTAGTCCTTTCGCAAAAAAAAAAAAAAAAAAGGAGCTCTTAGTCGGTGACGAGGCTGCCCGTCGTCGGGCACGCCGCCGAGCTCCACGTGTTGGCCTCGGCCGTCCGTGCCCTCCTCCAGTTCTTGAGGGGCGAAACCAAAGGGTCGGTCGCTCTTTGCTCGGCTCTCGAGGGTCGGCGGCATCACGTCGCCGGATGCAGCTCTGCTCGAGGCCGTACGTGCTGGCGGCGGCCTAGATGCTCTTGACGGAACAGCGGAGGCGAGAGGCGGAACAGTACTGTGGACCAAATCATGTCATCTAACTGAAGCGTTTATTTTTATTTTTTTGGAAGAGCAAAACAGTGTGTGTGTGTGTGTGTGTGTGTGTGTGTGTTGGGAAGAACAGAACCATGCTTGCGTGGTGATGTGGAAGGAAGTGGCATGCTACTCATGATTTTCTGCAGCTGCTACATGCAAGAGGGGTCACATGATGTACCTGGACTGAAGACGTGTAGTATATATAGATAGTACATGTTGCTTGAACTAATAGCACAGATGCCAAATCCCGATGAAGTTGCAGATAGGAGGCAAGTTTGAGTTCACACAGATAATCCAAATTAGGTTAGTTGGCCCCGTTGAGAATTAATAGTTCCCTAAAAAATGATTGAATCATCCGAGATAGTGTGCAGAGTGAGATGTTGGTGAAAGCTGAAACTACAAGACAGCCCAAAGCCACGAGGGGGCGATTGCCCATACAAGTGGTAGCGGTGCTTGCAACGGACAACTGGGACTTGTTGTTCATTATTGAGTAGGATTTTAATGCAAATCTTGTACCAAGTAGTTTAAAGTACAAAGATGCAATCCACCTTGAGCCGCCCCACAAAGTCATCCACATTTCAATAGCAAACACCAAAGCTATTTTCCGGCAACTGAAACCTTCCATTAACACCATAACATAGCAGAAGAGCATTTGTTTAATTAACAGTCTGTTTCATGTTGCTTATTGGCCACCATACATCAATTTGATGCATACCTGTATATGAAAAGGTTGAGGTATTCTGGCAAACAAGGTGTACAAAGAAAATGGATTTGTGACCAATTTGTGACCAATCATAGAGATACGAACTCTGGACCAATCTTGTGCGCTAGTGAAACCATGTTCCAATTCAGTATCATAGCCTTAGGCCTGACATGGGAACACTCTGCTGTGCAGAGTTGCATGACTCCAAGTACAACATAGCAGTGTTTTTTTTTTTTTCTTGAGGTTAGTTTCTTACAACATGCATGACCGCATGACACAACAATGCCTTTGTGCTTTTGAACCAACCTTAAATATGAACTTTTGCATTACACACGACTTACATAAGTAGTGAAACTCTCCATATTTGATTCGTCAGTTCCGTACATCTGTAACTGAAGTTAATTTTGACACTACTGCATCTATTTTCAGGCTTATTTTCTTTTTGCAACTCGATCCAAAAAACTTATCCATTGGTTACTCATTTAAATATTGCGTAAATTCTATTTGAGGGTATCATCTACACAACGAACGAAGATCAAGGATCATCCAAAAGTCATGCTAAACAAAAAATGAACCGAGTTAATTTTGACGATGTTTAAGAATGTTCAGTTTTAGCCTTAGGCATGTTCCATGTACCGATTTCGAAGCAATTATAATCCTGGTACAGATGCAAGTGGAATATTGCTGCCACCAAATGCATACGTTTCTCGTGTTGTGGAAGGAACAAGTGGCATGCGGCTCACGATTTTGCAGTTGCTACATGCAAAGCTGCAAAGTGCATAACACTTGGTGGGGGAGAGAAAGGTGGTATATATAGATGCTACATGCAAGCAACATACTTGCTACTTTGCAGATGGAAGTAAGGTTAATTTAATTTATTGGGTCTTTGAGTAGAATCATCGGAGTTTTCATGTGTGTTTCTTGACCGCAACCTTGCAGATTGAAATGAGTAAGATGTTGGTGGAAGCTGAAATGACACAGGCATCTCACAACCGGAATCAAGAGTATCAAAGCAGCATATTGATGCGGTTCTGCGGAAAAGCATATCTCAGCGTAAGTATCACCCTACATATCAATCCAAGATAAAGGAGTGTATCACCCCACATAGCCGTCCGAGATAAAGGTTTAGATGCTGCCCTCAAATGTCGTCACTGTAGTGCAGTGCCCAATTCCTAGATATACAAGGGCCATGTCAAACATTGCAATCTTTATCTAGTGTCCAGGAAACCACGTTTTGCATGCATAAATCAGGTTGAGTGACCGGTTCGAAGGATCTATGGCTTAGATTGCAATGTACACAAATTATGTTGTCCTGTACTTTACCAGCACATTTTGGTTTTCACAAGTCCCTGCGAATTCAATGTCGGCTGTAAGCTGTAGTTCAAATTGGCCAAGTTATTAATTCGTCCTGAAACATTAATTCTCGAGACCAACAAGCATGCATGGTGGTCGGCGGCAATGCGGCATCACGTCGCCGGAGTGACGCGGCCCTGCTTGGGGTCGTATGTGCTGGAGGCCGAGATAATATTGACGGAACAACAGCGCGAGGCGGCCGGCGTCGTCGGGCATCGCGGTCGTGAACGACGGGCTCCCACGGCTGCGCCGTGGTCCCTCGTGTTGGGTTCCGATCGACTTCCGTCCCGTCCCGGGGCTCCCGCAGGAGGGGACGACCGAGTCAAACAAGGGAATCTCGGCCGCAGGTGATGGATCGGATGTCCACCAGGTATCCAAGGGACGGTCGCTATCCGAAATAGGGGAAAAAAATTCTGTGCGACCCGTCCGTAAATGCGCATGGTGCGGCCCCGCCCCAGATGGTCGACGCGTGGACAACGTCAAGGCATCCAACGGAGCAGCGATCGGCTTCCCATCCGCATGCGGCACCACGTATCGGAAGGCTTGGCTCTCGCATGCATGGCGCAGCTCCAGCCGTTCGGCTCCATTGAAAGCCCGATGAGATCGCCGGCGAGACCCGGATCCCAGCGGACACGGACGACGCCGTCATGAAGATGCGCGCCACGCCTGGCGGCGTCTGCTCCTGCTAGGGCCGCTGCCGGGGCTGCGCGCTCCGCTTCGTTGCCGAGCGGCTGTGCGACGCCGGGCACAACAGCGCCATCCACAGGTCAAGTGGTCGCACGCCATGGACAAACCTTCAGGTAAATATCATCCCTCAATCGTCGGGCGATCGTACTGGTGGTGAATGGATGACATTAATTCAGAGCCATACAGATTCACGCCGCGCGGAAATGGATGCTGCGACAGCGCAGTGCAAGGTCGTGCTGTCTCCGGGGGCCACTTCGTCGACCTCGGCAAGCACGCGCAC
Source organism: Eragrostis curvula (assembly GCA_007726485.1). Lineage (NCBI taxonomy): Eukaryota > Viridiplantae > Streptophyta > Magnoliopsida > Poales > Poaceae > Eragrostis > Eragrostis curvula. Next base: position 17,407,937 of record CM017440.1, on the reverse strand, counting down.
CTCAACAAGGATGCAACCGCCAAGCCATGGGTGCCACACGACTGGAGGCTGGAGCCGCGCCCGTGTGAGAGCCGAGCCGTGCGGAAGCATCGTGTGGACGCGAAGCAGACCGCTCTTTCCTTGGATGCCTCCACGCAGTCCACGCGTCGGCAATCGGGATGGGTCCGCAAAGGGAGCGTTTGCGGACGGTGCGCACCAAATTTTTTTCCGAAATAGCGACCACCCCTGATCTCGGCAGCGCGCCTCCCCTGCTTCATGTCTCCTCTCCTCGCGACGGGGCCGGGGCAGGAGGAGCAGGATTAGAGCCGTGCTGGAGCTCACTGCCTGTGTTTGGCCCGCCCAATATCGCCTTCGGGTCGACTCTGCGAACCATCTTGCGGCTGGTGCAGGCGCGGCACGGGCAGCCGCAAGTTGCCGTGCAAGCGGCCAGTGCCGACCGGCGCAACCTGGAGCGGGCGACGAGGAACTATTGCTCTTGGAATCTCGCAGATCATGCAAGCGGCAGACGCGCGCGGCTCATTTGCGGCAGCCCGCCAAGAGCAAGCGACGGCATGCGGGCCGCCGCATCAGCCCACTTTGGCCGTTGCGGCGGATGCGGCACGCGGCGCGGGCAGCCGCAACCTGCCCCGCTTACGTGCCTACTTGCGGCCACCAAGGTCGACGGGTTGCCATTCTTCCACGGGCCACGCTCCGGCGGCGTCAATAATATCAGAGCGCGACGCCACGGCCACCAAGGTCGAACCGCGAGGCTGCCGTGTACGGTCAGGTTGCCGACCCGAACACGGATCAGCCGCCGTGAGAGCTCGGCGACGCGCTCGAACAGACGGGCAGGCTCCTCTGCTTTGGCCAGAGCGTTGACGTGTTTCCGGCTGCTCTTACGATAGATGCGTTCAAAGGTTCATTCTAGCAGACTCTAAGTCTATGTCTACATATCTTTTCTTTTCTAGCAGCAACTTTGCAGAAAGAGATGAGATGTTGGTGGAAGCTAAATGGGCAAAAAAAACATGCAGAAAATCGAAGTTGGAGTATATATAAGTGTGCAAAGTTAGTTGCAGCGTTTTTTTTTTGTTGTTGTTGTTGCTAATTTTCAGTTTGACCTCCCACCACTGGTATTTGCTCGTACCAGTCAATACTGGCGGAATGAAGTAGATTAACTTTTGAAAATTATTATGAAATTACTACATTTTAGTGATTTCTTTCTGAAGTTTCAAACAATTTGGAACAAATATTACTTGTTTTCAATCTTACCGTTGTCTGATGGTATTTTCTTATACTCAAGTTTTTGACTACGTACTACTCTCATGCAATATTTACTCTTTCCCCGCATTTTTTTATTCATATTTCCCTTTCAGAAATAGATGTGTGAAAGTTTGTACCGCTCTTTTTGTTTCTGCACAAAATAACGCCGTCTCGCTGGCGAGCGGGCTCCACCGGGACGAGAGGATACGGCCGTCGCTTGCCGTTCCAAACACGTCGCACTGGCAAGGACCACTCAGCGGGGGGAGAGGAGGCATGTCGGGTTCGCCCAGATTCAAAAGCTTCCGGTGTGACGCGTGTCACCGCGGGAGAGGAAGCACGGGCGGTCGCGCGGGGCCGTTCTTTACACGTGCGAAACTTTGGCCCACACTCAATAACAGGCCGGGCCGGCATTTGGACCCGCGTGGCAGCTCTTGCTGAAGGCGTATACCGAGATTTACGCTTTCGTTCTTCCATTGCAACAAAACCAGACGCCTTCACGTGCCGTGGTTTGGACCACGGCTGGTTTGGACCCGTCGCAGTTGCACCCTCGCGGGAGCAGTCGGAAGCGTAATCGCGTGAGCCGCCTTCACGTCCCGCGCGGGCGCGCTGCGACGCGCTGAGGTTTAGCCCCACATCTTCTGCCCAGCGTGCGCCACACCTACTTAAAAACGGAAGGGACTGACATGCCGCGAATTCACTTGGGGTCCGATTGGTTGGCTGTTTATTCGCTGCCCAGGCCCGGCGCATGTAACTTACATTTCTTCGGTTAGCTGCGCAGGTTCGGCCATGCTGTCTCGCTCGGCTCGGCCTGGCTTCGAAGATTCCTGGCTCGCGCACTGCTTGATCTCTTCCTAGATGCTGTCTCAAGTCTCAACTGATGATTGATATATCTTGCTCGATCAATTCCGCACTCGCAGCCGAGGCCGCGGTTGTGTTGATGATGGGCGGTCCGCACAGACAAACTTTTTTTGTACCTTTTCCCCCCTCTGATACTGATAATGGCCATTTTTTTTGCCATTTTTCCCCTGCCACTGTTATATTAACATGAAAAACAAATAATGTACAAAATAACACATGAACAGCAGAAAAATGTATCTGGACAACATATCCAACAAAAACACAAGCTAAGAACATAACTTAGGCAAACATAAAAGCTTCACATCAAGCATTCCATGCTGACGGCCAACATTATCACACCGATTGGTTTTGTTGTTGCCGATATTGTTAGTGACAATGACCGCTAATTAGTTGACAACTTTAAAGATTCAAGAAGCGCGCCACAGCTACTAGTCCAGCCTGATGCGTCCTCGGTTCTCGGCGCCGAAGAAGCGACGGCTGCGCCTTGCCACAGATGTGGCCCCGTCGACGGGGTGCCGTTCCTCCACGGACTACGGCGGTGTCAGTATCCGAGCGCCGATGTTTACGAATTTTCAGTTTTAACCTCATGCATGTTCCATGTACCTGGCACAGTTGCAAGTGGAATACTGCTGCCACATGCTTACGTTTCTCGTGATGTGGAAGGAACAAGTGGTATGCTGCTCACGATTTTTCTGTTGCCACATGCAAAGCTGCCGAAAACACGTAACACTTGGTGGGGAGAAAAAGGTGGTATATATAGATGCTACATGGAAGCAACATACTTGCAGCTTTGCTGATTGAACTAAGGTTCATTGATTGGGTCTTTGAGTAGAATCATCGGAGTTATCATGTGTGTTTCTCGACTGCAACTTTGCAGATTGAAACTAGTGAGATGTTTTTTTTTTTTTGGGAACGCAATGAGTGAGATGTTGGTGGGAGCTGAAGTGACCCAGGCATCTCGCAATGGGGATCAGCAGTATTGAAGCAGCATATTGTTCTGGTTCTGCAGAAAAGCTTGTTTCAACGAAAGTATCACACTACATAGGAATCCAATATAAAGGTTTAGATGGTGTCGTCAAATGTTGTCAGGGTAGTGCACAATTCATAGATAAGGGTCATGTCAAGCATAGAAATATTGGTCTAGTTTGCAGCAAACCACGTTTTGCATGCAGAAATCAGATTGAGCGACCAATTTGAGACAATAACAAGGATCTTTTACTTGTATGTATATACACCCAAACAACTGCAGTGCCTCCAAAGCTAGCTATTTGGTTTTTTTTTTTTTTAGATTGAAGTGGCGCAACAGTTTGTGTGGATGACATGGTTTTGTGTCTCGGTCCATTAAGTCTCAATTGGCAGGGGTCAGGTCAAACTAGTACTCGTTTGCATGATATTCTTATGTGCAAACTGAAAAGTATCGTGCAACCACCAGTAGAAGCTGTATGTTTCATCGGAAAAAGATACGCATGCTTTGAATATTTCAGGCCAACACTAAACTTTTTAGGGCCCGACTAATTTTCAGCTGCCTGAAATCAGGGGGTTGTTTCAGTCGACAACCACAGCCTTCTGATCCCAATCGGACGGTCCATGTTTATGTCAAATTTGTTCCATGTATTAAATCTACAGTCAGGACTAAAACAAAAATGTTTTTGATTGTGATAACATAAACAAAATTCCTGACATGAAACAAATATCCGACGACAGAGACGTTGCCTGAATGAAACAGAGAATTCAGTCACCCGAACACAAGTAAATATGAACTTTTTATTAGGTTTGCTACGGTGCTTGAGGGGAAATAGAGGTTCCTCTCCTCTGAATTCATCCTAACCGTTGACATTAAAAACGTCAATTACGAACCTAATTAATCGTAACTAATGGTACTTTGGTAACTGCTTGCTGGGGTCTCTCTCCTCTACGCCTCACGAACCGAAATGCTCGGATCCAACTGCTCCTGCAGTTCACCGCCGTGCTGCCTCGAGGTGCCGTCGGCGACGCTAATTTGCTCGATCCATCGCGGCCTCGTGGCCCTTGTCATCATCAGAACGGCGTATAAGCGCTAAAAGAGGTGTGGGTGTGACACCCCGTGTCATTGCAGCCATAAACCTGCAGAAAACACTCCCAAAACCTGAACCAAATCAGATCAAACAAGAATCTGAATTCAAAACCAACAGTTCAAATAAATGTCAAACTAAAGCTTGTGAAATAACTCAAACTTTCCAATAACAACATGACCCAACCAAAAATTCTGTAGCAAGAACATCAGAGCAGAGAATTTTAGAGAATTTTTCAGAATTTGTACAATTCTGTAAGTGCCTCTAAATATTCGGTGAAGCTCATGCAAATCCTGCTGTTCTTCGATTTTTAAGTCGACTTCTGTTGATCAATCCCACTTGGTCCCAATGGGAACGTTGGAGCTGGATCTGTGCTCTATCAACTCACAAATTCTGGTGTTTTGTGGAGCACGCTGAGTACGCTGAATAATGGAGTGAAGTTTGCTCGATTTAAATCCTGGAAAATGTGAAAGTCGGGGCTACTGTCAGAACTTGGCAGCCACGTCGCCGCCGGCGACCGAAGCCACGCCGCGCGCCTCCGACCGTACGCCGCGGATAAGATTTCCCCTGGCCTATCTCCCTCACCCGCTGCCTCCCCAAACCCTAACCCCAGCGCATCTTGTTCCCCGAATCCCGCCGCCATCCCGCTCTGCTCGCCATTGCCGGTCGAGCTCGAGCTCCAAATCGCAGTCTGCCACCGAAGAGCCATTTCCGGCGGAGCTACGCCACCAAGAGCTGTGCCAGGGCATCCTCAAGCTTCACCATGGCCTTCAACCCCTCCCCTTCCCCGTGAGCTCATGATTCGGCACGTCTTCTTCGAGTCCGGCATCCCGAGCCGTCGTCGCGCCGCCGTGCGATTCGAACTCTCTGGTGAGCCCCGCTCAAATCCCTCTCGTCTCGAGCTGTACAACCGCTCGCACGCGTTCCTGACCCCACCATTCTCCTCCTTTCGCAGCCCATGGTCACCGGAATTGACCTTTTTCCCCGTCGTCTGGTGTAATGCGTGAACCACCTCGTCGGCGAACTCCTTCTTCCAGTCACCTTCGCCGAAAACTACAACCGTGCCGAGCTCTGGTGTGTCAAGGTGAAGCTCCCCCTCCTTTTGACCCATCGTTTCGTGCCTCTGTTTGTGCGTGGGTCGTCGCCGAAGGTGGCTGAGCCGCTGTGCTCGCCTCCGGTCGCATTCTGGTGGTCCCCGTCGCCTCCAAGCAGCTCAAATGGGTGAGAAACGCGACGTGCAGGGACCCAGTATTTTTATTGCAATTTTTGGTCGCCGTTTGCGTAAGTTCCGGCGAGCCGGCAAAGCTCCGGCGAGCTCCGGTCGCCATGGCTGGAGTTCGATCCAGCCTTGATCGATCTGTGGCCAAGTGATGATCCGGTGCGGCCAGCTCTCTGTGTCTCTCATGTGGCTGCAATCTCATTGGCCGGCTCTTTTCTCCAATTTCGAATTTCCTTTAATTCACAGAAAAGTCACAGTAACTTGTAAAATACATAGTAAATCGAATACACCTCAGAAAAATGCGAATCAAATTGTGCTGGCTTCCTTGTGACCTTATCTGTCCAAATAAAATGTCAAATTGTTGCAAATCATCTTCTTGTTTCCTGTATAAATCCTTTTGTGTTAATCTTTGTTTAAATCATAGTAAATTTTCTGTTGCTCAATAAATCCTGCAACTACACATGCTTGTTAATACACAGTCAATATACTTACAGAACAATATTCACCATCAGATTATGTCTCATTCATTCTTATGATTTATTTTCTCGTCTACACTCTTTAAATTGTTGAAAATAATGCAGAATGCAATAAATGTTCAAACTTCACAGTAAATTATTTTCAGTAAAACTTAACCAAATAAAAATATCTGTGGACCCTAATTAACTTTCAAAATCATGTTATTCTGTTAACTAAATCAAATTAATTTGATTTCATCATATCATTGCATCTAACTTGCATCATTTTTCTTGTCATGACGTGTAGCATACGAGGTGATCCAAGAGCAGGAGGAGGATCAGGATGCTAAGCAGCAGGAGGAGATATCAGCTGACTTTAGCTAGTAGCTAACACTTGAGCCAGGCAAGCCCCGGTGCATGCCTCCCTATTTAGGATTTTTGTTTATCACTTGTTTGGGGTTAGTAATTGTTTGTGCATTAGGTTTATTAGGAGTTGATATGAAACCCTAGAACTGCATTAGGATTACCTTTTTCATATCCTACCTTGTGTCTATTTTTGTAGTAGTTGGTTTTAGGATATCGTTAGAATCTGCTATGCTTAGGGTCTAGCGAACGGTTGAAGACGAGTGGTAGGTCCCACTCGCATGATAGGGATCATCCTGGATTGTACTAGATGGATTTAGGATTTGTTGAGACCGGACGGGGGATTGTTTGTATAGGATGGATGTTGAAGGCTGGGCCTTCATGGTGGTAGCCCCGTCTGTGTCGATTAAGTACCGTTCGTTGCTGGCCCTGTTGAGCAAGTTCGAACGTACTGATCACATGCTGGTTTTTATGGAGGCCAGTAAACTTAGTAGCTTAGCAATCGTGGGGAGCAATCGTGGGGACGAACCTTACCTTGCTGCTTCGGGGAAGTGGGACCACAGGCAACGGCGGGGCCGGGTGTCGTGTGGGGACCGATGTTTCGCCGTTAGCAGCAGCTAGATTTCGACCTTGCGGGGGCTTTGTGAAAGGTTGCCATATATGGTGCCTTTGTGTTGCATATGTCGTGTGGTCAGGTTTCTCCTGCCGGATGTACAACGATGCCGCCGCTCTTGGTCAAGAGCACCCTTGTTCACTGAGTCACATCGTAGTGTGATATGATTGATGGTGATGACTAGTACTTTTATATTTATATCTCATTACATTTATATTGCTTATCTGATGTATTGTTACTTTATACCTGTTTTAGATATCAGTGCACTGTTTTATTGGTTAAGTACTTAATCTGAAATAAAACTTAAAAGTAAGGACCAAGTAATTAGTGCGGTTTTATGCTATCGAGTCAGCCTACCCCTTGTAGCCTTTTCATATTAGAAGTCGGCTGTAGTTAGCCACGTTGACGGGTAAGTCTTGCTGAGTATTAGTTGCTCAGGGTTTGGCTCTTTATGTTTTTATGCAGGTTTGTTCTTGCTTCCGCTGATCTTTAGTGGAGCTTTCAGCAGGTCCACATCGCAGGGCTTCGATGTGCGGCCTTTGTATCGTCGAGAGCAGTAGTTATTTATCTATCTTCAAACTTTCGCTGTGTACTCTCGTGTTTTAAATCACTTATACTTGATGTAATAACTTAAAGATGTAAAATTTGTGCTTTTTATGTGATGTACTGTTGTGTCTGTTCATCAGCACTTCGGACTCAATCCTGTGAAAAGCAGAAACGCTTCAGTGGGTGTGGTTCGGCGGCCGCGGGATCGATTTGTGTAATGTGTAAGATGCAGGTGTGGATACAGGTGTAATCTCTTCCCTCGCCAAGTCCCAATCGATCATACATTAGCTCGTTTGATAATCATTCAGATCAACTAGGTAAATACACTAGACAAAGGCTTGAATTGAAATGTCGAGCCGCACCATCCCATTGGCGTCCGTATGACCAGCAGTTCCATGCTTTCAGCGCTGCCGCTGGGGAGGCGGGGAAGCTCTTGTAGTCGTTGGAGTCGGCAAATGGGATGTCGTCTCCGCTGCCGCATCAAACGTTTCCACGGCGGAGACCAAATCAGAGGGCTCGCCGGCGGCGCGCGCCCTCAGCGCTGCCGCGAGGAGCAGGGGATGTCGAATGACTGTCGTTCGTACCGAATGCATATAGTACTTGACATTGAGTTACTAAACTGCCCTTTATCTAATTAGGAAAAATGAAAATTATTAGTACCGGATCCACTAATTTTTGGTATCGGTCCACAATTTAAAGTTCCTTTTGTTAGATTTCTCCCTATTTGTAACTATTGGATCTGACCAAACGAACGGTTACAATTAACTTCAAACACTAATTTGATCTACCGTTTAAGGATGCGGCTTGCCTGCTCCCGCTGCGTGCTCCCATCCCTGCTCCCTCCACGTGGCTTCCTATGATTTATTCCTTGTTTTTGGTGGCCCCGCAAAGGGAAACGCTTCCCGTTCGCACCCACGACGTCTGTTATCTGCCGTCTCCTTCCATCCTCGCTGACCCCTTCTTCCATCCGACATTCTTTCTCTCGCTGACCCCTAAACCATCCTCCCATCTCTGACTCAACTGAGCACGAATCCATCACGCAGATTGAAATCCAGCGGAATCAAGCTCCTTGATGCGAGGATGCTCTCAAACCATGTACCTGTTGTTGCTCGCGTCGAATCATTCATGGTTTCAGAAATCAATCTCCTTGCGGCTCCGATTGCCCACATTGACCTTCAAATAAGCTTCGCATGTGGCTGCATCAGAACCAGCTCATCCGCACCAAGAGATGGCAATCCTCTTAGACTCGTAGACCCAAGCTGCCGTATCGAGTTCTCATGTTGATGCGCATTCTATTTGTTGTTGGAACTTGGAACTTGGAAGCTCTCAGGTTTACATGGAGGAATGGCCGAATGGGGTGTCCCGTGTCCACATGAGGAAGGAGAAAGAAACAGCACAGCAACCTTTTGCCGTTCGTAGCAGGCAAGTGACGGAATTAAACACACGGACGTTACATGCGGACGGAGGCGCTCCACCGCGCTGGCCCACGAGAGACGTGCAGCAAATTGGAGGACGACGCGTGGCGGGAGCAGGCACGGGAGCACCCAGCGGGAGCAGGCAAGCCGCGTCCACCGTTTAAACCTAAGTTGCAATTGGCAGTGGCTAGTGAAGACCAAAATGCGTCCGGTCAAAGTACTAGGTGCCGATCGATCCGTGACCCGGCCGGCGGCCACAATGGGTTCGCGGCCGCACGCGTCATCCCGCGGGCGGCATCTTGATGGAGCTCCTTGGCGACAGCGCCTTCAACCGCGTGCGTGGGCGTTCCGTCGCACGCGCGCACCCCGGCAATAGATGCTTGACTAGCATCATCCCTGTAACTCTCGAGACCACGCTCTGTCGGCATCACATCGTCGGCCCTGGTGCTGGCGCGCACCATGTTCTCTTCACGAGCACGGGAGCGGCGCTGCTCCCGTGCTGAAACCGGTCGGAGCAGTCTGGTTTTTCTTTGGGCTGATTTTGGTTGGGCCGAAATGGGCTGAGATAGACAGATAGTTTGGTTTAGTTTGGTCTAGACAGAAAACGGCTTGGTTTCAGCTTGGTTCGGGTGCGAACGGTTCGATTCTAAAACGGTTTTAACCCAGTTCCAAGCCCGGTTCCCAGACGTAGGGTGCAGTCCGAGATCGACTAGCGGCGGCGCTGGGCGCCGGCGGCCATCCTCACCAGTCGGCCAGCGGACGTCGTTCCCATTTGCCACAGCACGAGCAGAACCCTCACCTGCGTCGGCACCGGCGGTGAGCACTTGCAAACCCACTCCCGCCTCTAGTCTGCGCGTCAAAGTGACCTTGAAGAGGAGCCCTCGCCGCCGCTGACCCTCCCATCCTCACCACGCGGCCGTCGACGGCCATCCCAGCACTTGGCGTCGAGTTCGTGACGCGCAGCCTCCAGATCGACGGCAAGGTCATCAAGGCCCAGATTTGGGACACCGCTGGACAGGAGAGGTAACTGTTCGATCTGCTCGTACTTTCTTGGATTGCTGCCACAGTGCATTGATGCAGATTTGTTGGTTGAAATGTGATCATAGAGTGTTAGTTTGCTTGATCTAGCATTGCTGGGTAACCGCTGCTCATATGCTTGCTTACATTTTCCGTAGGATGAATGCCTACCTTTTCCTCTCTGATTGAGACTTCTCCATCTCGGATTCAGTCCTTTAATTGGAGCTGCACTTCATATATTTGAATCATTTTATGACAATCATATTTAAGTTGTTGCAAGTCTGATTCCATATACTTTTTTTTTCAGCAAAGCTAGTGATCATCTCTAACAACTGCAAGTCTGAGAAGTATGCTCCTGTTGCCATTGTGACTTTGTGGTGGTAGTCTGAGAGGAGCATCCCATAGGCAACAACCCACAAGGTAGTTTCTTGTGACTTTGTGGTGGTAGTGTCCACTGAACATATCTTTGTCTCTAATCTGAACCGTATGGGTTTCTTACTGCCACTAGGATATTTTGGTGTTTGTGAAGTTTCACTTTAAATATTTTTTTTCTGATGGAATTCCATATCTTTCTAATGGAATATTTGCTTGATATAGCTTAAAAGAAGTCTAGGAATTGAGACATCTATTTTTCTACAGGTTTGAGCATCGAGGAAGTCCAGGAAGTCAGAAAAAGGTACTCAAGGTTTTTGCTTCAATATGAATACTCAACTCTGAACCATTCAACTGAAACATGACTCTAAACAGTACTCAAGTGCCTTTCTTATTTTCGGCATAGTTTCTTCTCTGTTTATAAAGTTTCAACCCTGAAACAATAGTGTGTATATCTTTCTATGTCTGATTCCATATACATTTTTTCAGCGAAGCTAGTGATCATCTGTAACAACTGCAAGTCTGAGATTGAGCACTGTCCCACCAATTTGGAAGTCTGAGATTGAATGTTGCCGAATGTCACTGTCCACCACTTTGGAAGTGAGAGATTGTACACTTTAATTTATAGCTTCTCTTCTGCAGAGTTATGCTATTACCTGGATGATTACCCTGTAAAAGACTCATGGATGAATACTTAGTTATCATCCCCAGCAGGCTTAAAAGCTCTTGACTAGTAGTAACATTATGTGCATTGCTGGTTCAAGCATGCACATCCATATATGACTGAACTCTGCTCCCCTTAACTCTGAAAACCAGAAAACTACCAACTGATGTGGACTCTCTTAGCTTAAGTTGTTATGGCCTCTCCAAGACATTATTTATTAGCATGTTCTGCTGTTGTAGAGAATATCTAAAACTATTTCTGTATTAATGTTCAGTGATGAATTAGGCAAGCATTCTATATATTTGTCCGTATCAGCCAGTATTGGCTATTTTCATGCTAGTATGTTCAGTGATGTTTTTAACAGCCAGCCTTCTTTTGTTTCAGCTGTACGTTGCCAAGATATTATATATTTTTTCAGCCTTCTTTTGTTTCAGCTCTCGTCGGTTAGCTCCAGATTTGTTACCAATACAATAATGCGCGGGGAGAATGTGGACTTGGACGTGACATGCTAGCTTTGCCGCGAGGAGTTGGAGTGGCAGAGGCCGCGTACGTCGAGGAGTGCGAGGCTTCGAGTGGGCGGAGAGACCTCACGCTCGAAATGGTTTTGAAATGGTGTGGAGAGCTGGTTTGAGACGTGTGGTTTGGTTCAGTTTGAGTTTAAAATTGCAACGGTTTGGTTTGGTTTGGGTTTGAACTAAGGAGTGGTGGGTTTCTTTGATATGGTGGCAAATGTTTGGCAGTCAACCAATCAGGGAAGCACCAACCTTCAGAGGTGGCAGAACAAGATTAGAGTTGTTCGAAAACACCTCCGAGGTTGGGCAAAAAACACAGCGGGCCATTACAAGAAGGAGAAGAAAAAAATTACTTGCTTTAATCGACACGCTCGATAAAAAAGATGAAAATTCTCCTCTGAATGATAATAAAATTAATATGAAATTGTACCTCAGGGAAAGATTAGCTACTTTACTGAGGGAAGAAGAGATTAAATGGTACGAACGTGCTAAAGTCACTACTCTATTGGAAGGTGATAACAACACCAAATTTTTCCATTTAGTGGCTAACGGCAGGCACCGCAAACAACACATTGTCAAGTTAGAAGAAGAAAATGGAGTTATTGTTGGTGATGAAGAATTGAAATCGTACATAACAAGCTATTATAAAAGCTTGTTTGGTCCTCCCGAGGTGAGTAACATCTCTCTGAGGGAGGACAATGTACAAGATATTAACCAGGTAACAATGCTTGAAAATGAGATCCTTATGGCACCGTTTATTGAGAAAGAGGTTAAGGAGGCTGTGTTCAAAATTGAACATAATAAGTCCCTTGGGCCAGATGGATTTCCAGCAGATTTTTATCATGTTTTTTGGGATGGTCATTAAAGGGGACTTACTCGCCCTTTTTAAGGACTTTCATGAGGAAAAGCTTCCGTTGTACATTTTAAATTTTGGTATAATTACTCTTTTACCAAAGACAAATGACGCGAAGCAAATTCAACAATGCCGACCCATCTGTGTGCTGAATGTCAGCTTTAAAATTTTTACTAAAGTTGGCACAAACCGAATTAATACAGTGGCAGGATCGTTTGTGTTCAACCTTCACAAACGGCTTTTATTCCAGGGAGAAATATTATGGAAGGAGTGGTAGTCTTGCATGAGACTATTCATGAACTTTATACTAAAAAAACTGAATGGAGTCCTGTTTAAAATAGACTTCGAAAAGGCCTATGACAAAGTCAAATGGTCTTTTCTTCAGCGAGCCCTTCATATGAAAGGAGGTAGTGTCGGCATCAAATTAAATCATGATATCGGCTATTACTTCCAAACGAAAAAGGGTCTCCGTCAGGGAGATCCAATGTCCCCTACCTTGTTCAACATCATCGCCAACATGCTGGCGGTGCTCATTAAAAGGGCAAAAGATGATGGACAAATTAATGGCATTATACCCCACCTTGTGGATGATGGTCGGTCTATTTTACAATACGCGGACGATACCATCTTATTTATGGACCATGATCTAGAAAAGGCAAAGAATATGAAATTGTAACTCACCACCTTTGAACAATTATCAGGTCTGAAAATAAACTTCCACAAGAGTGAGCTATTCTGTTATGGCGAGGCCACTGTAGTTGAAAATGACTATATGGAGCTGTTTGGTTGCAATGTGGAAGAATTCCTGTTTCGATATCTGGGTATCCCGATGCACCATAGAAGACTCTCCAATAGTGATTGGAAAATGATAGAGGAAAGATTTGAACGGAAATTAAACTGCTGGAAGGACAATCACCTTTCTTATGGTGGATGATTAACTCTGTTGAACTCTGTCCTTAGCAGCCTTTCAATGTTCATGATGTCTTTCTTCGAAATCCCGAAAGTGTCCTCACCAAACTGAACTACTATAGGTCTAGATTCTACTGGCAAGGTGGTAAAAATACAAACAAGTACCGACTTGCCAGATGGGATCTTATTTGTCGCCCTAAGGACCAAGGTGGCCTAGACATCATTGATCTCGAGATCCAGAATAATATTTAGGTTATTCAAATTGCTTAATGAGGACGGCATGTGGCAACCATTAATACGGAACAAATATTTAGGTTCCAAGACTTTTGTCACATGTTGGGATCAAACAAGGTGACTCTCATTTTTTGAGGGGTCTCCTAAAGGTCAAAGATGAGTTTTTATCATGTATATCTGTCAATGTTAAAGATGGCTCCCAGGTTAGATTTTGGGAAGATACATGGTGTGGAACAAGGCCGTTCAGTGAGTTATATCCTAATCTATACCATGTTTCCTATAATCACAATGATACAGTTGCTCGAGTTATGGGGGGGTGCATGTTATAATTTATCTTTTAGACGTACCTTGGTAGGAATAAAGCTCACTGAGTATTATGACCTTATAGCTAAAATCTCAACTCAGTCTATTTATATTTTCTTAATGAATCAATGCACTCCTTTTCGTCATAAGTTAATTTGGAAGTTGAAGCTACCTTTAAAGATAAAAATTTCCCTTTTGTATGTGGTAAAGGATGTTGTTTTAACTAAGGACAACCTTACTAAGCGAAACTGATCGGGGAGCCAAAAGTGTTGTTTTTGTAATTATGATGAAACAATCCAACACTTGTTTTTTGACTGTCATCATGCTAAAACCATTTGGAGGGTAATTCATACAGTTATGGGGATCAGCCCGCCTAGATCTTTAACTCATATTGCAGGGGATTGGCTTGCTCATATTAACTCTGACAAGCGTAGAATTATCCTAGTAGGTGTGGCTGCCATGTGCTGGGCGATATGGCGATGTAGGAATGAGATTTGTTTTGATAATGTAAAATATACATCGTACATGCAGGCACTTTTCAGATGAGCTTATTGGTTACAGTATTTGGCGCTGCTGCAGCCTGAGGAGGTTCGTGACCACATTCGTGGAGTGAGCGCAGCGGTGGAGGTCGCTGCATTGGAGCTTTATGCCTCTCACGGATGGAGATTTAATAATAGACCCGGTCCTCCATAGTTGCATTACTTTTGTTTAAGCTCCTCTTGTCAATCTTGAGATTGACACATTTTTGCAATAACTAGTAAAAAAAGATACAAACTTTGGACTGCGTGATGTGCAGAGGCCGAGAACTTTTGAACAGTTTCCATTATCTCAAAAAATAAGTTCAGGGCAATGCATCCTCAGTACTCAGTGCTGATCAATAGATGACCCGGACAGTGGCCAAAATGAGCGTTCGCGGTCATTTTTGATTGGGAATTTGGTGTTTTTACCCCTGGTTTCAAAGCTAATTGCGATTTTACCCCTCATTTTTTAACTTTGCGATTTTACCCCTGGTTTTTCAAATTGAAGCGTGACTTTGCCCCTACCAGGGGTAAAATCGCAATATTTTTATTGCGATTTTACCCCTAATAGGGGCAAACTTTGTCTTCGTTTTGAAATTTCAGGGGTAAAATCACAAAGTTGAAAAACGAGAGGTAAAATCGCAATTAGCTTTGAAACCAGAGGTAGAAACGCCAATGCCCCTTTTTGATTTGCAAGTCTCAATTGGCAGGGGTCCGGTCAAACTAGAACTCCTTGACATAACATTGATTTGCGGTATCTCGTTAGCCGACTACCCATGTACTGACAGGGCTATATTCTGCGTGTTCGGCAGGCTGCAGCTACGGTTCTAGAAAAATAACTGCAAACACTGTAGCTGCCGCCGAAGAAATAACTGCGAACACTGTAGCTGCTGCTGCTGACTGCTGCAAAACCTCCAACCGAACAGGCTGATTAGTTCATCTTTTCTTGTGTGCAGTCTGAAAAGCATGTTGATCCGCGAAAGATACGCATGCTTTGAATGTTTCAGGCCAAAATTATAACTTGGCCAATTTGAACTACCGTTTAAACCCGACTTGGAATTGGCAGTGACTATTGAGTAAAGACCAAAATGCGTTGGTGAAGTACAGGACACCCCGGCGATGGTGGCGCCGCTCGGCGCACCATCAACGGCGCGAGAGCGAGGACGAGACGATGTCCGGCGATAGATGGTTGGACGCGTCTCCCTGAAAGGAACTGGCCACATGGCGATGGTGGCCGCTCCGTCGGTGTCGTGCCGCCGGACACGGCCCTGCTGGCGCTCACCCTGTTCCTGTCGCCGAGCAACTCTCTTGACGGGAACAGCGGCAGCGATATATGATGATGATGCTGTCGACGAGCAAGAGCAACACGGTCACGGGACTCGAGGTGCTCTGCTTTGAGGCGCCGTGTTCGCTCTTCCTTCCGACGTCATGTTGGCCTCAGAGTCAGACGGGTCCCGCGGGAGGAAACGACCGAGTCCGTCTTCGGATCTGGGCCGCACGTGCCAGATCGGACGTCCACAGATACCCAAGGAGCCGGTCGCTGTTTGAAATAGCGACCGCCCCGAGTCCCCCCGACCTCGTGTTGGGTTTCGACTTCCGTCCCATCCCGTCCCATCCCGTCCCGGGGCTCCCGCAGGAGAGGACAACCGAGTCCAACAAGCGAATCTGGGCCGCAAGTGAGGGCGCCTCCCCTGCTTCGCGGCCGGGGCAGGCGGAGGATCAGAGCCGTGCTACTGCACTAAGCAGGGACAGGGACGGCCGCGCCGCCACCGCGCTCGAGATCACTGCGTCTTTGGCCCGTCCAATATCGCCTTCGGGTCGACTCGGCAAACCATCTTCCGGCTGGTGCGGACGCGGCGCCACCCGCCCTGATTACATCCCTACTTGCCGCCGCACGGGGTGCCATTCTTCCGCGGGACACGTACGCTCCGGCGGCGTCAATAATATCCCAGCGCGACGCCACGGCCACCAAGGTCGAACCGCGAGGCTGCCTCTGGTGAAGCAAGGCTTCCGTGTGCGGTCAGGTTGCCGAACCGAACACGGACCAACCGCCACGAGAGCTCGGCGGCTGGCCGACGCGCGCGCCCAGGCCCGTGGGCGCCGGCCCCTCTGCTTTGGCCAGAGCGTTGACGCGTTCCCGCAGCTCCTAAGATGCGTTGATTCGGTCTTTTGAGACTGAAATCTTCAGAGTCCACATATCTTCTTTTTTTCTAGCAGCAACTTTGCAGAAAAAGATGAGATGGTGGTGGAAGCTAAATGGAAAAAAAAAAAATGCAGAAAATCGAAGTTGGAGTGCATCTAAGTGTGCAAAGTTAATTCCAGCGTTTCCGTTTTTTTTTTGGGCTAATTTTCAGTTTCACCTCCCACCACTGGTATTTGGTCGTACCAGTCAATACTGGCCAAAGTAGATTAACTTTTGAAAATTATTAAAAAATTAGATCATTTTGGAACAAATATTCCTATTTTCAATCTTACCGTTTGCCTGCTGGCATTTTGTTTTTTGCGAGGATCAGCTGTTATTTATTTATCCTGAAGATTTTTAGTGCTACTCTCATGCAATATTTACTCTCTCCCCGCATTTTTATTATATTTCAGTTTCAAAAATAGATGTCTGAAAGTTTGTACCGCTCTTTTTTGTTCTGCACAAAAGATTTCCTCTTAATAATCAATGAATTTGAAGGGGAATAGTTTTAATTTGTTCGACTGGGTAGGCAAGTTATACCATTAGCAGAGCAAGTTTACAAGTCCGGTTTCGCACGGTCCGTCCCGCCAACGGTGAGTGAAATTTCTCCCAGCCGGCGGCAGCCTGGCCAATTACCAGTGGCGAGTTGTGACACACAGCTTAAGACTTCCTTCCGGCCGCCATATCTATCAGTCACGTTTTTCTAGTGCCTCCTGCTTTCTATAAATACACGAGCCCTCCGCTTAAAATCTTCAAATCACCACCACCATCAGCACGATGGCGTTCCAGCGCCGTCCAGCGTTCTTCCTCCTCCTGGCACTTCTTCTCACCCTGCAGCTGACAGCCGAGCTCGCCGCCGCCGGCCCGGGCGACATCGCCGTCTACTGGGGCCGCAACATGACCGAGGGCACCCTGCGCGAGGCCTGCGACACCGGCGCGTACACCACCGTCATCATCTCCTTCCTCGTCGCCTTCGGCCACGGCACCTACCGCCTCGACCTCTCCGGCCACCCGCTCGCCGGCATCGGCGACGACATCAAGCACTGCAAGAGCAAGGGCCTCCTCGTCCTCCTCTCCATCGGCGGGCAAGGTGGCGAGTACTCCCTCCCGTCGTCTCAGGCGGCGGCCGACCTCTCCGACTACCTCTGGAACGCATTCATCCACGGCTCCGCCGCCGGCATACACCGCCCGTTCGGTGACGCCGCCGTGGACGGCATCGACTTCTTCATCGACCAGGGCGCGACGGAGCACTACGACGAGCTGGCCAGGCGCCTGTACGCCTACAACAAGTACTACAAAGGCGGCGGCCTGACGTTGACGGCGACGCCGCGGTGCAGGTACCCGGACCAGCGCCTGACGGCGGCGCTGGCGACCGGGCTCATCAACCGCATCCATGTCCGGCTGTACGGCGAGGACCAGGAATGCGTGTGGTCAGCGAGGGAGTCGTGGGAGACGTGGGCGGGAGCGTACCCCGGCAGCAAGATCTTCGTCGGCGTGGTGGCGTCGCCGGTGGCGGACGATGCCGCGTACATGTCGCAGAAGGACCTCTACTATGGCGTGCTGCAGTTCGCCCAGAAGTTGCCCAACTATGGAGGCATTATGTTATGGAACAGGTACTACGACAAGGAGAACCACTACTTATCTTAGAGTTATTAGTTTGTAGTACTGCGTCTGCTACAAATAAAGGGTGACACAATGTTGTCCCTGTACTTAATGTAAGTGTGATTAATTACCGATCAAAAAAGTGATTAATTAATGTAATGGACAAATAAAATGAAGCAAAACGATATGTATGGTGTACGACTCCTCATTCGACCACCTGATTTTTGCTAATTCTTTCCCTAAACTTTTTTAACGGTGTAGATGCAGTCGTACATCCGGGTCTCAAGTTTGGGTGTTATGTACGTATAGTGAGACTCTAAACCGAAATGCATTCGGAGTATATATGGTGATTGAGCGCAAATTTTTATGTATATGCATAGTAACTGGTACACCCACGAGAGTGATACGTTGGCACTCGCTTGTATTAACATGGAGTGCGTGCATGGTGACTATTACGTGAGTGTTTTCTTCTTATAACAACAAAGAAGAAATGTACAGTGGCGTGTGTGCATTCAAAAAAAAAAAAAAATACAGTGTCGTGTGTGGTGCCTGAACGAATGTTATGCGGCATTTCATCCTTGCGAACATGGATCGTAACCAATAATGAATGCTTTATAAAGTAAGCTGCCACAAAATTGTCCTGACTGCTCCACTAAGGGCATGTTTGGCTCAGCTTCTACAAACGGTTTGTTCACAGCTTATTGTCATTGCTACAGTGAAATCACTGTTGCTACAGTGAAAAAAGCTGAAAAAGCAAATGCTGCTTATTGTGGCTTCTCCTGACAGTGAACAGTGGAAACACTGTACCTACAGTAGCAAAAATGCAATAAACCGGACCATAAGCCGGTAGAATAAGCTCTACTAAACACACCCTAACACTTGCTCCAAGCTCATACAATGCCCTCTGAAATCCATGAGGTCCAATTGAGCACGGCATGGTTGGACATATCGGATCGGGCTTTTTTTTCCAGTGAAGCATTAGTGATAGCTGTTGTGCAGTCATTTTCACTACCTCCTCTGTTTCCAGAGTTGGTTGTTTCGAGAGTTGATGGACCAAGTTTAAAATTCTTGAAAGGCTCTATATAAACATGGTAAAGAAATGACTTCCCTCACTTGTCACTACCTAGTGAAACATTAAGTGTGCTGATTCCTGGGAAAAACGTTGCAATGTGCACTTCAGCATTTAACGTGTGTTTTCAACACTAGCTAGGGAGCATTGAAATACTAATAGTGACAGTGTGGCAAATGTATGTGTTAAAACAAAACAACAGAATACAGTTCGCGAAGCATTATTGACAGCCATCCCATCAGCAGCTGAAAGAGCAGCTTTATTGAGAACCAAACATGGGACTAATTCCTTTGGCATCGAATGCCGAACCACTGTAACTCTAACTTGAGATAGGATAAGAAGCATTAGAACAAATCAAGTGCCACATACACATAATCACTATCACAACTGCATAGAGAGGACGAATGCAGAATAATAATTTCAGCTAGGAAATATTGTTGAAATTCCTATGTGCTAGACACACAAGAGAAATAGTTCCATGTGTATTTTAATGCTTACCTTGTGTTTTCCACACTAAGGAGCGCTCAAGATACTAGTAGCGACAATTTGAGAAATGCAAGTGTTTGACAAGTTGAGCATTATATTGGTACCTTAGCCAAGCGCACGCCGAGCAAACGTATGTTTGATCAAAGTTATTTTGCCAAAGGTAACCATGAGCTAAAAATGCCACGTGGTGTGAATGTAATCCAAAAAAAGAAAACAAAAAAAAAACTGGACCTGCGGTGGGTATGACGGCCCCCGGGCTTTCTATTGTAGAGGAGAAGATCCTCTCACACAGATCCAGAAAACTTCCGAATCTCTGCCCCACCCATACACAGCGGCACCGTAGCCCGTGTGCGACAACCACAACCAGGCCGGACCTTAGACCTGTGCTTTGGCCATGAAACAGACGAGAGGATTTTTTTAACCTCAGCTGAAATTCCCGGAGTCGAACCCAGGACCTGAGGAGTGCCGCTGGGTTCCTCTAGCCAACTCAACGAGAGACCCTTTATTTGGCGAATGCAATCCAAATATAGAGAGATTTACAATCAAATATCTTACAGATTGCCCAATCCACCTTCCTCTCTCTCTCTCCTCGCAAAATAAATACATGCCTTCTATGCCTACGTAATAGCACACCGTTCTTGTGACAATTTGACAATAACATGTGTTTAAAAAGAGCAAATTTCAGAAAACTACGATTATTTGCATCCAAGTAACAAAAAACTACGACTTTTGAGTACAATTTCAAAAAATTACGACTTTTGGACCTGGACCCACATGTCAGCCACACATCTCCATTTTGCTGAATGAGTGGTTGACAGGTGGGGCCAGACCAAAAAGTCATAGCTTTGCGTTACAAGAGGCGCAAATAGTCGTAGTTTTTTGAAATCAAACTCAAAAAGTCATAGTTTTCTGTTACTCGGGTGCATATAATCGTAGTTTTGTGAAATTTACTCGTTAAAAAAAATTATAGGTCGCAAAGACAGCTAGTTATCCCATTAGGGCATCTACAGTGGTTTAGACGGCTGCCGTCTGCAAATATCTTGATTATCGCACACAGACAACTATAGTCAACTTGTACAGTGGTTGTCTATTACACTGTCTGTAAACTGTTTAATTTATACAAAGGATCATAAATCAAGGGCGATCGAGTGCACATTTGATCTTTGTAGTTTATTTTGTTGCTTATATCAGAGAAATCATAGTTCAAAATGTTTTTCAATTACCCTTCTCTTTGTGACACCCCGTGTCACTCAAGTCTAGCTGGTGCAAAGAACTCCAATTGAACAGAACGCAAAAATCAAAAACCATTCAAATTTGGAAATCAAATGTTCAAATAATTGTTAAACCTAAGCTTGTGAAGGAATTCAAAAATTTCAATAACAACTTGAGCAACTAAAACTATCTGTGGGTAGCCCTTCTCAAACAATAATTTTGGAGAATTTATGGTGATTTTAGAAATTCATTTGCTAGCTCAAATAAATGCTCCAATTTTAAAGAGTAGCCAAATTTGTAATGCAACCATTTGAAATTCCTTTGGGTTTCAGATGTGCATGTTGGCCAGATGAAAGATCTTTGATTAAATCGGGAAAAAGAAAAGATACCTGTGGGACCCGCTCGTCAGCCTCTCGCTCTGTTTTCACCTGAACCCGCGAGCCGCGTGGACACCATTGTACGGCTCCGCCGCGCCGCCCACGGCCGCCCTCGCTCGGACAAAATGCAGCCCAGCTCCACTCCCTCGTCGCCTCATCTCCTTTCAGCCTGAGCCGCCGCGCGCTCCCTTCCTTTCCTCGCTCCTCCGAGCTAGTTCCAGGCCGCCATTGTCGAGCTCGACTTGTTTGCCACCATCGAGCGACGCCCCGGTCGATCTGCTCCACTCCAAGCACCGCAGGACCGTACTCAAGCTCTATCATGGCCGCCAGCCCCT
Organism: Eragrostis curvula; assembly: GCA_007726485.1. NCBI lineage: Eukaryota > Viridiplantae > Streptophyta > Magnoliopsida > Poales > Poaceae > Eragrostis > Eragrostis curvula. Next base: position 17,386,533 of record CM017440.1, on the reverse strand, counting down.
CTGCTCCGTTGTGAACTCACGAATCGGACGTCGTCTCCCGGTCCGGCCAAGCCGGCACCCACCGCGCCATCGTCACATTCGTCCTCCACGGTGAGCCCCTCGTCGATTCTTTCCGCTCTGAGATGATGCAGGAACCCACGAGCCTGTCTCACCCTTCTTTGCATGGGTTCCACAGCTCAACTCACTGCCCCGCCGTTTTTCCCCGCTGTCTGTCGCAAGAACGCAAGAACCTCCGAGACGAACTCCAACTTCCGTGCCTCCCCGTCGTCTACAAGCTCCACGCCGCTCTTCTATCAACCAAGGTGAAGCTCCCGAGCATTTTTCCTTGATTTTTGATGCCTCCCATGGCACGGGCGACCTTGCCGAACCTTGCCCGGCCGCTGTGCTCGTCCCCGGCCGCTCTCCTATGGTCCCCGTCGACCCGAGAACCCACAAATGGATGCGCGCTGAGCTAAGCATCGTTCCAGTATTTTTATTGGATTTTTTCGTGGTCTTTTGGGCGTTTCCCGGCGAGCCGCCGCCGCTCCGGCGAGCTCCGGCCGCCATGGCCGCGCCCCCAGCTCGACCCTGGAGCTGGGCACACCAGATCCCGTGCACCATGAACTCTGTGTCCATCCATGTGGCTCAAATCTGTGTGGCCAACCCTTTTTCCTTTTCCGGAATATTAGTTTAATTCCCCAGAAAATCTCAGGAGCTTGTAAACTTCATAGAAAAATTAATACAGCTCAGAATAATATGAATCAAATTTTTATGGCTTCCTTGTGACCCGCTCTATCCACCAAAAATGTCAAATCACACAAAATACGTCCTCTGTTTTCTGTAAAAATAATTTTGCACAGATGATGTTTAATTCATAATTAATTATCTGTTGCTCCGTAAATCCTGAAATCTGGCATGCCTATTAATCTACTGTTAACACACCTACAGAGCATTTTTCCACTATCATAGCTTACTTAATTATTTTCCTATGATTTAAATCGTTCCTGCATTGTTTAAATTAATATAAATAATTTGTTAGGAAACAAATCATCAAACTTCACAGTAAATTACTTCCAGTGGTGGATTTCACCAGAAAAATGCTACTGGACATAAACTAATTTTTGAAATCACATTATTCATTTAACCTACCCAAGTTGATTACTGGTGAACTTAATTAAAAGTTAATGAAGGAAATACTCCATACGAAATTAATTAACAAAGTTAATCATTTGCACTTACAGTGTAAATGACTGTCCTATCAAGTAATTAAATCATTAATTGCATCATATTCTTGCATCTAACTTTGCATTATTTCCTTGTCATAACGTGTAGTGACAAAGACGACTCCGGAGCCACTGGACTTCCAGCTGCCGGAGGAGCAGACCCAGAAGGTGCAGGAGGAGCAGCCGCAGCAGGACACTGACCCCATTGACCCAGCTAGTGTAGCTCCTAAGCCAGGCAAGCCCCGGTGCATGCCTCCCTATTTAGGATTTTATTTTCGCACTTGATTGAGGCTAGTAATTGTTTACGCATTAGGTTTATTAGGAGTTGATGTGAAACCTTAGAACTGCATTAGGATTACCCTTCCAGATTCACCTTGTGTCCTATTTTGTAGATGTGGTCTAGGTTAACGTTAGAGCTTGCTATGCTTAGTGGCTAGCGGACGGTAGAAAACGAGTGGTAGGTCCCACTCGCATGATAGGAACCACCCTGGATTGTACTAGATGGATTTAGGATTTGTTGAGACCGGACGGGGAATTGTTTGTATAGGATGGATGGAGAAGGCTGGGCCTTCATAGTGGTAGCCCCGTCTGTGTCGGTTAAGGACCGTCCGTTGTTGGCCCTGTTGAGCAAGTTCGAACGTACTGATCACATACTAGTGTTCTATGGGCCTAGTAAACTTAGTAGCTTAGCAATCGTGGGGACGACATCACCGCCTGCTGCTACGGGGGAATGAGGGAAGCCACCCACGGACGACGGCTGGGCCGGGTGTTTTGTGGGCCCAAGACTTCCGCCGGGAGCAGCAGATTGAGTCGGCTTTACGGGGGCTTTGTAAAAGGTTGCCATATGTAGACTTTATGCTGCATATGTCGTGTGGTCAGGTTTTCTCCTACAGGATGTACATCGATGCCGCCGCTCTCGGTCAACAGCATCCTTGTTCACTGAGTCACATCGTAGTGTGATATGATTGATGATGATGTTCTAGTACTGTTACATTATATCTCATTATTGTTATATTGCTTACCTGATGTACTTCTTTCATATCTGTTTTGGAGATAAATGCACAGTTTTACTGGATAAGTACTTAACTTGAAATTAAAACTTGAAAGTAAGGACCAAGTGATTAGTGCGGGTTTATGCAGTTGAGTCAGCCTACCCCTTGTCGCCTTTGCATATTAGGAGTCGGCTGTAGTTAGCCACCTTGACGGGTAAGTCTTGCTGAGTATTAGTTGCTCAGGGTTTGGCTCTTTATGTTTTTGTGCAGGTTTGTTCTCGCTTCCGCTGATCTTTGGTGGAGCTTTCAGCAGGTCCACATCGTAGGGCTTCGATGTGTGGCCACTTATCGTCGAGTGTTGTAGATTTGGTATAGTTGCGACTTCTGCTGTGCTACTCTCGTGTTTTAAGTCATTTAAGACTTGTAATAACTTAAATATGCAAATTTTTGCTTTTTATGTGATGTACTGTTGCGTCTGTTCATCAGCGCTTTACCGACTCGATCCTATGAAAAGCGGAGACGCTTCAGCTGGCATCAGAGCCGTGTTGGGGCAGTACATCATATAAGTGGCCTATTTTTGAAAATCTAACCACGTTACGAGTGAGGAACGAAAGCCCTAATATAAGGATGTTAGAGTAATCAGGTGGTAATAGGAGTTGATTGTTATTTTTCTGTAACGACGCACCGACGCCCAGGTAAGAAGGTAAGGATCTACATGGCTCCGGAGTGTGTTGTTGGTGGTGGAGTATATTCTACACGCCCAGGTAATGAGGGAAGCCATCGAGTTCACGAGGAGTTGAGGATGGTGATGATATATGATTGAGCCATGTATTACACTTTATTGGGTACGTCACCTGTGTAGGTTGGTTGAGGTGACGTTGTGTGCTTTGCAGGTACACTAACTCGCGCGTAGATCATGTAGAAACGTTTGTGAGTGCGAGTTGCCACCACTGTCTACGGCCTGCTATACTTGGGCAAATTTTATTTTGTGAGGACGTATAGGTCGTGCATGCATTGCATCTTCATGATTTAAAACACTTCCACGAATTTCAGATCACCCAAAAATTTCAGACTGACAAGCTAATTTCAAAAATTCATAACTCCAAAACCGCTTGACCAAATTCGATGAACCAAGACTTGCTAGAAAGCTTACAACATAAACAAAAACTTTTCTTCAGATTTACCTTTTCGATTCTGTCATTATCCCCTCCAATTCTGTCGACCAAGTGAAGTTAAATTTCAGCTTCGACCAGTTTTTCCAGAATCTACCTGCCATCTTCAAAATTCAATATCTCCAGTTCTGCTGATCCATTTCTGGCGTTTGAGTACTCGTTGGAAAGATATGGAAGTTATCTACAAGTTTGGTATTCTGACTGTTCCCTTTTGACGCCTACAGAAGTGCCAGAGTTCGGTTTTGTGACTGCTGCTCTCAATAAAGACAAATTTCAGACTGTTACTTTGAAGGAGCGTTGCTCTCTTGTTTTTGCCCGAATGGCTGTGTGCAGCGGCTTGCTACGCCGTACAGAAGTTGGTTACCATGTGTTAAACTTTGTTTAGCATGGTGGTGCAGTTTGCAGACGGCGGCCACCACCACGTCACCCAGTCCAGGCTGGCGTGTGATTATTTTCAAAAACGGTTTGCCGAGTGGTTGTTTTGTCGCTTGGCAAAACTTTGCCGAGTGACCGACAGAAAACTCTAGGCAAAGAGGTCTTTGCCGATCCATTTTTGCCGTGTGCTGTTTGCTGAGTGTGTTTTGGCCTTCATGCACTCGGCAAACATTGGGTCTCCGGTAGTGAAGGTTACGAAGCCTACTCTTCTTGTTTGCTTCTGTTAAGTAGGGTTTGATGCTGTTTGAGTAACGCCTAACCAGCCCTTTACGCATGCATTTAATCTACTTTGCCCTGCTAAACCCAAGCCTCTTAGTAACAGGGTTAAACACATTCTTTTATTGAGAGGAATGTTGCGTAAGGTTTCTAAATCAATTGGAGTTTCCTTACGCCCTACACGACCTCTCTTTCTATTAGTTACATCACCTACTTGGCCTTGTGCTAGTTGCTCCTTTGCCCTTTGCCAAAGCTTCTGAACTGTCTGGACATGCATATCAAATTGAGATGCAACTTATTTTGTTTCTTTTTCCCCTAAAACTCCATTTTTACTTCTAGCCAATAAAGTTTGAAAAACTCGTTTCCTAACATCGTTAGAAGCTTCTTGCCTCCTACTAGTACATAAAAGTTCAAAACAAACATGTGTCGGCACTGCATCAAAACGAAACTAGAAGTGCATGCTGTAAAGAAACACGAAACTTAAAGTTACAAGAAAAACCTTGCTGGGGTGCCTCCATCTCAACCTCTATTCTAGCCCATGAAATTCATCATCTTGTGCAAACTCTATTCGAAGAGGAATAAAATAAGAAGAAAGTTGCAGTGTGCAAAGACTATGTTTAAATTGAGAAAGTAGCAGCAGTATTGTGTTCCTCATTCCACTATGGATCCTGAACGTTCCTTTCTTCATGTGGTGGCTCCATGTTTAGATCAAATCTTACGCAACATTAAAAAAAATCAGAACGGAGATGAACAAATGAACGTGCAAAGCGAAAAAATGGTTACTAGTAGGAGTAGTACCCGGCAAAGCATCATCCGGATCCTCTATTTTACCAACATCTAGCAAGTTGAAAAAACTGAATCGAGATGAAAAAATGAACGTGCAAACACTTTTTTCAAATGAAACGAAAACGAAAAAAATTAGTGCACTAATGTATAGATCAAACTGCCAACTCATGTTAGTTGCTCTTTGCCTTGCTCTATGTTTGGATCAAACTGCCAACTCATGTTAGTTGCTGTTTCCTTCTGCTTGCTCCACGGCGAAAAAAGCTAGTGAAGGCCAACTCCTTAAGTAATGGCTGGAAACAGGTAACGAGGCATCGCAAGTTGGGCGCGTGCGAACGGGCCTGTGACCATTTGGTCACCAGATCCTCAGTAGCACCAGGCCTCAGTAGGAGGTCCCAGGTTCAAACCCCTTCGGAAGCGAATTTCGGAGGGAGTTTCCAGGAATTTTCCTGGACAATTGCAGCCTCAACACGTGCTGGGAACTGGTGTCCGAGACCATCTCTTCAAAACAGGCATGTGAGTGTGAGTGTAGAGGTAGGATTTAACTTGCGCATAGGTGTGTGAGTGTGGTGTTGAGTGCTTGTGTGGAGTGTGTGTCTATGTGTAAGTTAAGATACTACAACTTGTACTCTACAAGCAAGGCTCCCTCTCAAAAAAAAAAAAAGTTGGGCACGTGCGAAAAAAGAAAACAATGCGCCGAAAAGTTTTGGAGGGAAACTAATCAGGGAAAAAATGAGCGGGCGAGCGAAATTTTCGGACGGGAACAGCGCCATGCTTGCGGCGGCCGAAATGCCTAGAACATGCAATAGTGGCATGCAAAACACTACGTTCCAACAAAAAAAACAGGCAATCAGGGATCGCACTCGTGACCACCTGCCTCGGGCCGAGCCCCGCTAACCAATCGGGACAGGAGAAGTTTGTGAATGAAGCCTTGGTAAGTAAACCCTGTCCAAAATGACTACTAATTCATTACTTGTGACACCCCGTGTCACTGAGAACAACACTGAACACAGCAGAACTGATGGCGTGCACAAAAGTTCCATTTCAAAAATTCGAAATTCAAAATTCAAACGAAGTTCAAACCCATATCTGTGAAGCAACTCAAAAATTTCTTTAACAACTTGACCCAACCAAAATTCCTGGAGATAGCCCTTGCGAAATAAGAATTTTGGAGAATTTTTGGTGATTTTTGAAATTCATTTCGATGCTCAAATAAATCCCCAAAGTTCCAAAATTGTCCAACTTTGACTAGCTGCCATTTGAATTCTATTTTGAATTGAGATGTGCATGTTATGTCACTGGAAAGAGCATTTCATGATCTTTCGAATGCAACTGGTTTCACAATTTTTGGAGTTCATTTGCTAGTTCAAATCGAGCGCCAAAGATTGGGGAAAATTCAGTTTGAATTAATTCGGGAAAAAGAAAAGATGCCGACGGGCCCGCATGTCAGTGGCCGTTGTCTCACTGAGGACGTCGGAGCTTTTGCTCCACGTCGCCGACGGCGTACGGCGCCTCTCCGCGGCGCCCTGGCCCGCTCCTCGGCCGCGGACGGCGTCAAAAGAGGCCCCGCTCCACTCCGGTTCCTCTACCTCGCTCATTTCCTTCGCTCGCCAGCCCCCAAACCCTAGCTTCGCCATAGCCGCGCCGAGCTCGATCCCCGCTCACCGCCGCTAGCCGCCGTCGAGGCATCTCTGGCCAAGCTAGTGCTCGTGAAGCTGCGCGGGAATGGGGTGAAGCTCGAGTCGACGCCCCGTTCCTTTCCCCGTGCAACCAGCCTCCGAATCGCCGAGTTCTTCCTCATGGCCGGTGATTGAGCCCTTCCGAGCTCGCCGTCGATTCCCCATTCTCCGGTGAGTACCAACTCGATTCCTCGCATCCAGTGGTGCAGGCGAACGCTGCGCACCCCTCAGAGCTCACCATTTTGCGTTTCCCGCAGTCAAGCCGCCGGAATCGACGTTTTCCCTTTCGTCGTCGTTGAGCCGCCGCGGTGCCCTCCGGTGAACTCCGCCGTCCCGGCCTCCTCCACGTCGAGGTGTAGGCCTTTGGGGTCCTCGGGAGCACGCTGAAGCTCGTGCGCGCGCAAGCTCACTTCCGCGCCACCCCGAGTCGCCGGAACACCGTCGCCTCTGTCGTCGCCGTCCGCCTCCTCGTCGCCGAGCCACCCCAGGACCCCGCCGCCGACGTCTCGCTCCCCTCCGCGAACCGCGCCATCGTGGTGAGTCTCGCGCCCCTCACCATCGTCGCTCTAGCCCGCTCCCGCGTCCGGAACGGCCGCCATGCCGCCGCCGCGCCATGGCCGGCGTCGTGCGCGCGTGCGCAGTGGCACTGGGCCGGATCCAGCTCGGCCCAGTCCAGATCCGGCCCACCCAGCCCAGATCCACGCCCTACCGAGCCCATTTCCTTTTTCCAGGATTTACCGATTTCTTTAATGTCCAGAAATTCACAGAAATTTGTAAAATCGATAGAAAATTTAATACATCTCAGAAAAATACAAATCCAATTTCTTTGGACTCCATGTAACATCATCTATCCAGCAAAAATACCAAAACGCACTTTTGCAGATTGTGTATTTTCTGGAAAATACATTTGTTCAGATCTTGTTTAATTCATTATAAATTATCTGTTGGCCAATAAATCCTGAACTCTTGCATGACTGTTAAGAATCTGATAACACACCTGCAGAGTATTTTTCCACTGTCACATGTTGCGTAATTATTTTCTTATGATTTAAATCATGTTCTGCACTGTATAAATTATTATAAATAATCTACTTTGCAATAAATTATGAAACTTCACCATAAATTACTTCCAGTGGCACTCTTCAGCAGAAAAATGCCACTGGACATAAATCAACTTTCGAAATCACATTGTTCATTTAACTTGCCAAGTTAATTAATGGTGAACTTAATTAAAAAGTTAATGAAGGAAATACTCCAGACGGAATTAATTAACAAAGTTAATCACTTGCACTTACAGTGTAAATGACTGTCCTATCAAGTAATTAAATCATTAATTGCATCATATTATCTTGCATCTAACATGCATTACTTTCCTTGTCACAACGTGTAGTGACAGAGACGACTCCGGAGCCGCTCGACTTCCAGCTGCCGGAGGAGCAGACCCAGGAGGTGCAGGAGGAGCAGCCGCAGCAGGACACTGACCCCGCTGACCCCGTTAGCTACGCTCCTGAGCCAGGCAAGCCCCGGTGCATGCTTCCCTATTAGGATTTTTATTTTCACACTTGATTGGGGCTAGTCAATGTTTGTGCATTAGGTCTATTAGGAGTTGAGGTGAAACCTTAGAAATGCATCAGGATTACCCTTCTATATCCTACCTTGTGTCCTATTTTTGTAGCTGTGGTCTAGGTTGCGTTAGAACTTGCTAGGCTTAGTGACTAGCGGACGGTAGAAGTCGAGTGGTAGGTCCCACTCGCGAGGTAGATTCACCCTGGATTGTACTAGCTGGATTTAGGATTTGTTGAGACCGGACGGGGATGTGTTTGTGTAGGATGGTGCGAGAAGGCTGGGCCTTCACGGTGGTAGCCCCGTCTGTGTCAGTTAAGGACCGTCCGTTGTTGGCCCTGTTGAGCAAGTTCGAACGTACTGATCATATGCTAGTGTTTTTATGGGCCTAGTAAACTTAGTAGCTTGGGTTGCCCTGGTGTGCGGCGGAAGCCTGCCCTTTCTATCATGGTATTCGGGAGAGAAAGGATGCTTCCCAATCGGGGCGTACGTCTGGGACGGGGACCGTGCGGGAAGGCCTTTCTCGGGAGGGGTTGGACCCAGCCTAGCTTCAGGGGGATCTTCGCAAACAGTTGCCGCATGCGACTTTACGCGTGTGCGGCGTATGGTCAGGTTTTCTCCTGCAGGATGTACATCGATGCCGCCGCTCTCGGTCAAGAGCAACCTTGCTCACTGCGTCACATCGTAGTGTGATATGATTGATGATATGATGCTAGTCTATTTACATTACTGTTATTTACATTGCTCTATACATACTGTCACCGTTGATGTATTGTTACTATACCTGTTCTAGATATAGGAACACTGCTTTATTGGTTAAGTACTTAATTGGAATTAAAACTTGAAAGTAAGGATCAAGTATTTAGTGCGAATTATGCTATTGAGTCAGCCACCCATTTGTAGCCTTGCATATTAGGAGTCGGCTGTAGATAGCCAATTTGACGGGTAAGACTTGCTGAGTATTAGTTGCTCAGGGTTTGGCTCTTTATGATTTTGTTGCAGGTAACACCTTTATCCCCGACTCTACGGGTGGAGGTGGACAGTGGGATGGCCAGCTTCCCTTTGGTTGGACAGCCCACTGGGAGACTGAGGAGTGATCTCCTCTCGAGTCCGCATCTTCGTGGCTTTGGATGCGGGTTCCTGTGTATCGTGAGCGCGTGCGCTTGTACCTTTATTTCTAGACTTGTATCGTTATTTTCCGCTGTGCGACTCTGTGTTTTAAATGGATTAATGTAACTACTTAAAGACTTAATTTGTGCTTTTTATATGCTGTACTGTTGCGTCTGTTCATCAGCGCTTGACCGACTCGATCCTGCGAAAAGCGGAGACGCTTCATTACTGGAGGGAGTATATATTTTGCTCGGCCTAAAAATGTTAAGTCTGACACAATGGTTTGCCTCTCAAATTTCAGGATCCACCATTCCCTTTGACAAAAGTTTCTTAGAATGTGGTCTTCTCGTTTCATTTTATTTGACTTGTACTCTTTCTGGAATTATTATGAAGGCCATTGTCTTGCAGTGGAGAGGCAATCCTGTTTCTGAGCGACTGACTGTCAAATCTCAACAGTTGCCTGTCGTCTGGCTAGGAGCTCGAGACGATCAGGGAACAAGCTACATGACGTTGCAGGTTGCTTTCTAATAAAGTAGAGCAAAGCATTTTATCTCAAAACATGACTGGTTGCTTATCAATGAACCAGAAGCACACATGACTTCAAACTTAGAACATAATCGATGATTGAAACAAAACCAGCACCACACATATATGCCTTCTTGGGATCCTCCTCGCTGGATGCCTTCTCCACTGTCTTCTTGGGCAGCAGCACAGGGTGGATATTGTGCGCAACACCGCAGTGTGGGCGATGGTGACCCCCAGCCAGGAGCCTCCCGAGCTCCTCATCCTTCTGGATTGCCAGGAGAATGTGCCGCGGGAGGATGCGAGTCTTCTTGTTGTCCCTCGGTGCGTTCCCAGTGAGCTCCATCATCTGGTCGATCACCATTGCACGAAACAGAACCAGGGAATCAAGACGAGATTACAAACATGGGATTAGTTCCTTTGTCATTGAATGCCGAGCCCATGCAATGTCTACCTTGAAATAGGATATGAAGCATTAATGAAGTGCTACATACACAATCACTATCACTGTTGCACAGAGAGGACGCATGCAGAAGAAAAGTTTCAGCTATGGAATCGTCGTTGAAAATTGTATGTGCTAGACACACGGGAAAAATATTTCCAAGTGTAATTTAATGTATCCTGTGTGTTTTCAACACTAGGAGTGCTCAAGATACTGGTAGCGAAGGCTTGAGAAATGCACGTGTGGAGCAAACGTTTGATAAAAGTTATGTTGCCAACGGGTAAGCAGAGCTAAAAATCAAATGTGGTAATGCAATCCAAATATAGAGCTATGTACAAACAAATATCTTATAGATTGCACAATCCAGTTTGCTCTCTCCTTGTCAAATAAATATGTGCCCTCTGAATGTATTATCACACCTGTAACTCCCTAGTGAAAATGATATATGTGTGCTGATGCACGGGGCAGAAACACATTTCAATGTGTATTTCAGCATCTAACGTTCGTTTCAACACTAGGGAGCATGTGGTAAGAAAACAATAAAATACATGTGGTAAGAAAACAATAAAATACAGTTCGCGAAGCACGCTACTGACAACTATCCCAACAGCATCAGTAGGAGCAGCTTTATTGCAAACCAAACGGGACTAATTCTTGGCATTAAATACCGAACTAATGTGATCTCTACCTTGAAAAAGGATACGAAGCATTAGAAGAAATCAACTGCCACATACACAATTACTATCACAGCTGCATAGAGATTAGAGAGGGCATAGCACAATAAAATTTCATCTAGGAAACATTGTTGAAGAATTGTATGTTCTAGAAACACGGGAAAAACATTTCCTTGTGTAAAATTTAACATATCCCATGTGTTTTTAACACTAGATAGCGCTCAAGATACTAGTAGCAACAGTTTGAGAAATGCACACGTGGAGGAAACATTTGATAAAAGTGTTGCCAATGGGTTACCATGAGCTAAAAACTGAAATGTAGTATTGCAATCCAAAACGGAAGTAGCGTTAGTGCGTGCTTGACACACCACTTGATAATTGCAGCAGACCATGACAAACAGATTTCTCAGCCTTTTGTTGGATAGGTAAGGTACAACATCATTTTGACGTGTCATCTGGCCCTATTATCATGATTATCCAAGTCACATTTCACTATTTAAGAACCATCAAGCATTCCATCCAGACCGGCCAGAGTGAAAAATCCAATGGGAGCACCAGAGGACTCCAGGGCCGAATCGAAATGCAGGACAACCCGGTGCAGATTCACTCACTCTTCTGTCATGTATGCGCCCATGCCATCCCTGCTCGCCTGCGTGGTGCAGGAGCCGCTCACGGAGTACTTCAGGTATGGTAATGAGTGCTCTGACTCCTTGCCCGTGATAGCGCTTCCTAAGAGGCAACCCCCCCCCCCCCCCCCGGTCCGTTCTGTCATGGCGGCTTCTTCAAACCGGGCCCAAACCCCTTCCCTCAGTTGAAAGCCCCGCCGTCCCTGCTGTCGGTGTTCCTCTTCCTCTCCACCTCCGACAGATACTATCTCCCCAGCAACTTCGATAACCTTGATATGAAAAGATAAATATGTAAAATGGGGTGTATCCACATGTTACATGAAACATTATTACGCTTCTTCTCTATGTGAGCAAATGTTTGTTACCATGTGGTTGACACACAACCTCATCACAATGGATAAGAACAAGATATGATGTGTTCCATGTGTGACGTGTAAACAAGCAAACCATGAGCTAACATATGGTGTGAATGCAATCCAAAAAGAAAGCGATTTACAAAAAAAATATCTTACAGATCGTCCAATCCATCTTGCTCTCCCCTCGCCCAATAAATATGTGCCCTCAACCCGTAATAGCACATCATTCTTGCTACATCATTTCCCAGCCCACCGATGCGACAGTGGAACGCCATGAGAATCGACCGTGTTGCTCGCACCCTGTGACACTCCCAACGTATGGAACCAAGTGACAAAGAAATTTGTGCCGTGGTAAGAGCACGTGAAGAAGAAGCTGCACACGAGTGTTTCATGCATCTCCCGGATGCCCCGCTACGGCGATGTCGGAGATGGCCGCAGCCATGAGGATGGCAGTTCTGACTGCGGCAACGTGGAGAAATCCAGCGGGTCTTGCACTGGCGCTAAGACAGAGCTATCATCCTCCATGGTGGGGGCCTACGGCTTTGTAAAATGTACATTACGAAAATTTATAAAAAAAGGTAGGGGGCTCCCCAGCTGTTCGGTTCAAATCATCCTCCATGGTGGGGGCAGAACTATTGGTGATAGCGCTCAAACGCAGGGTGGTCGGTCATTTGCGTGCTCCTTGTGCCCTGAGACATTTCATGGCAAGGTGACCTTGATAGGGGAGGAAGAAGCCGATGCAAACGACTGTAAAGATGGAGCCCAAGATGCTATCTTACTTTTTTTGTGAGCAAAGGTGTGTTACCTTGCGATTGACACAATGCAAAGGTTTCTTCATCCTGATGTTACATGATGGCAAATGATGTGCATCCACATGTTACACGAAACATTCTTACACTTCTCTTGTGAGCAAAGGAGCCTTAACATGCGGTTAACACACAACCTCCAACATTCATGAAAAATGTTGTGGCTATATTGAAAGGAGAAAACAAAGTGGCTCACCCACAGATAGAAAGTGTTGCAATCTAGTAATAGCCACAAAATGACTTTCTTCTCTGGTTTTAAATGAAAGAACCATTAGCGCCTGCACAACACACCACATCAAGCTCACTTGACAATTGTAGCATAGCGTAGCAAACATATTTTTTGCTATTTGGTTAAATAGATAAGATAAAGGATACCATCACAAAAATGTGGTGCGATCTGGTAATTGCGTTAAAATCCACCGCAACCTAAGTCTAGTTCGGTCATGTACAAGGGCGTCGATGGTTTTATTTATTGAGCCAGAGATCCCAGCTGTCAGGTAAATACATCGGTATTCGGTACTGGAATCACTAAACTTGTATCCCTGGAACAAGACTTGAACTGAGCTTTGTCCCACGGTTGTTGTTTACAGGCTTAGGCTGCCCGCACCGGCTCCCCCTACCGCTCCCTGGAGGAACGTTTAGAGGAGAGGAGAGCTGCACCGGTCTCCTCTAACATCCACGCTAAACAAGAGGAAGGGCTCCGTTCCTCTATTCCTACCGCAATCCAGGAGCCTCCTCTATCAGTCGCGAGGCCCGCACTCGTCCAACCAAAACGCCGCGCGCCTGGGAGAGAATCTGGAGAGAGTGAGCAGTGGCGGGCCCCACTGATTCAACAAAATAAAAAAAGGTTTTACTCACAAACCAAAAACCCAAATCAAATTCCGATTCCACCATTAAATTCGTCTCAATAAATCCTTCGAAACAAGATGTCACATGGATATATTTAGATAAAATTACAAGTAGGCCCCATTGATGGTAGTTGAAGAAGGTTGAATAAAATATTAGGTAGTTGATATAGATGATGGATATAGAGGAATGATGGGTGCGGAGGAAGTTGATATAGAGGAAGGAATCTCGATGACCAGGACAGAATATTCCTTTTAGAGGAAGGATATAGAGGAATACCAGTGCGAGCAGTCTTATGTCCTTTATGCAGTGCTGGACAAGACTAAGCAAAGTGGACAGAAGGTACATGGAAGATGTTGTCGCCAAGATTCGAGAGACAGTACTGAGAAGCGCGAGGATTATCGAGTTGATGTGGGATGAGTTCATTTTGGGAGCCTTGGAATGTAATGCTACATCTTACTTTATTGCCGTTATCTAGCTTGTGGTCAAGGCAAACATTGCGTAGAGTGGGTATGATCGATCTGTGTTCTGTAAGTGTTTCACGTCTTTAATCATCTTGTAAAACTGGTATCCCCAATCATTTATTGTCCATTTTTCAAGTATGTATTGCAGCTTGGATAACGATCCTGAAAAAGAAATCATTGGAGTTATGCACCGAGCAAGATTTAATTAGTTTCAAAAGAACACAAATACAGAAATGAATACGATTTTGGTGGAAGGTGACCATGGCATTGAGAAGAATGAAACAACTTAAAAAGTGCTTAAATGTGGAGATACATGACACGTCTTGCAGGAGAAACAACGAACCGCCAGTTGTGTATCCTCAGCTACATAGAGCACAAATATAAAAAGATATGCCAGTTTCTGAGTTCCATGACGCAAGGGGTGGAAGATTTAAGTCATGCAGATTTATGATATTTGATTGCAATAAACTTCCATTCAGCCGGTTGTCTGAACCATTCCGGTCATTGGAATCTTAGTGTTCACTTGCACTATATTCAAAATTTACAGGGCACTGCATCATTGTGCTCATAACCTGAAGAGTATCGTTGAACCACAAGTCGTACCTAGCTATGCGTTTGATGACAAAAATATATGCATGCTTTGAATAGTTCAGGCCAAGACTAATTAACTTGACCAAATTTGCAATTGGCAGTGACTACTGAAGACCAAAATGTTTTGATGAAGTACAGGACAGTGCATCCTCAGTGCCAATCGAGCGGCCGGAAACGTACGACATCTGGGCTCCGGCGATGCATGGTGGCCGCACTGTTAGCATGGCGTCGCCAGACGACGCTACTCTGCTCGAAGCCGTGCTTGCGCGCACCCTGTTCCGGTCGGGATCACGGATCCGCCGCGCGGCTTAGGCTGCTGTTGTCTCCGTCGATCTCCACCATTACTGCGACGAGCTCGTGCGGCGTCCCACCTCTGGCTCCCGCAGGAGGAAACGAACCAAGGAACTGTCGCTGTTTGCAAATACAGAGATATGCGCTCACGTTGCGTAGATGGGCTTCCGCCGCGTGCGTGGACTGGCTGCCATTGTTAATTGCCATGATTAGATTAGAGATCACAGGTGTCGATACCTGATTTGGCCCTGCACGTAATAGGTGCAGAGCGCCCAGCGCCCAAACCTCCTCAAAGGATAATCAACCATTGCGGGATGTGGGGTGGGATTAACACTTGTTTAGGGTGCAGACGATGGTAAAGTACGAGAGATCGACTTCCATGTAGTCTTACCACGATTATTACTCTTGCCAAGACTAACATTATCATCCATCGGCCATCACCAGTTGACCTCATACACTACGCAACTAGACTTGTCTATGGCCGAAATTCTCCTATTTTGGTCAAATTATGTTGTTTGATTATGCAAATATACTAGCTCTGACTATAAAATTGTCAAAATTGACGGTCAGCATGTCATCCTGACCTCAGCAGCTTTTTAATTTTTTGGTGCCTTGGCCTAGAGGGAGGCGCGATAGAGGTTAAAGACTGGCGCTGGAGAAGACTGACTTAGATCACGAGGAAAATTATATGGCGGCAAAGCTGGGCAGCCTGGTGCCATACGCCGTTTGTGGATGATTAACCACAGCTGGTGAAACCATTCAGGTTGGTAGCCTCACTTTTCCCCGTGATTGTGGTAAACTCAGCAGCTTTGACTAGCTCCAGTCACAGCGAAATGGTCTGACGTGCAACTTGTTGTTTTTCCTTTTGATGCCAAGCCATGCAAGTTAACCTCGTTCTAATTAATAACTCAGGTTTAACTTGCTACGACATGGACCTAATAACCGGTCAACCGTACCAATCGTGTTTTTACTGTACGTTTGCTTTTTGACGGCTGCTTCCTGTGTTTGCCTGGTCCAGTTTTTCGTGTGCCTTACTTTTCTGACCACCGTATCATTTCCGGGGGGTTGCAACCTTTCAATTATCATGTCCTGTGTTTGCCTGGTTTAGTATTTCGTGTGCTTTAATTTTTTGACCACCATATTCCTATCCGTGAGCTGTCACTTAATAAATTATTTCAGACAAATCAGCAATCACGCGCGCGGCTCATCCACCAACATATGTTCTTTTCTATTAAAAAAACAGCGGCGCAGACATTAAAATAGACTCCTGCAAACTATTTTAGGGTATAATTACTTTCAATCTGCATATGATAGTAGAAAACCATATAATCTTATATTATACGGATATTTTTAATTTCTAATTATTCATGTGTTCAAAAAAACATTGTGTGCAAAAATAATATAATTAAAATAATTTGGTAGAACGGTTTTTAGAACAATATAATGTAATAGCAACTTCTGACCATATGTTATTTTAAAATGAAGAAGTCAGTATCTTCCGATAACTTTCAAAACATCACGCAGCTTTTGACTGAATCTAATTTGGTGTCTGAATAAATAATATTTGCCTTTACCTGGAGTCTTCTCTTACACGAATACACGAGCTAGCAATGGAGTGTTCACCTACGAGCGTCTATATAAGGCCTTGGGGTTTTGGACAGTTATGCATATTGTTGAAGAAACGTTGTAGAGGCGTAAAGCATTAGTAGAAACAGTACCAAGCAAGATGACTACTAAGATACTTCCCGTTGCAGCAGCCTTCCTCTTCTTCCACGCTGCCATGGCCCTGTCCAGAGCGGCAAGAAGTGAAGCGGCGGTGGTCGAGCACACGTTTGTAGTGAGTAGAAATGCCTTCTGCTTAGGAAACAATTATTTAGTATTTTGTGCACTTCTACACATTTGTTTTTTTTCAATTCTGATGCCATGTGAAAAGAACCAGAGCAGTTTATATTTTTTTTTTTCCAGCACAGGATACGAATAGGCAAAAACCAATTGCATGTGAAACTAACACCAAAACATTTTTGTATAGGTGATTTCTAAACCAGTTTAAAGCACCCGTAAAGAAAATAAAGAAAACAGGGGACTAGAGTTATATATGTACCTTTTGGCATTGAGATAGATTTTTGTTCCATCCAATTAAGGTACCCCTTCTATTCCAAGTTATAGGTCATCGTAGCATTGCTAGTCAAACTTGTCTAACTTTTTATTATGTTCTTAAAAAATATGATAACATAATGTATAAACAAGTAAATACATTATCAAGACCAATTTCATGGTAGATTTAATAAAACTAATTTAATATGATAAATATTGGTGCGTTTTTCTATAAACTTGGCACAAGTTAGAGAAGCATTAGGACAAAGGTGACCTATAACCTCAATGGAGAGAGTATTAGCTTGAGGCAAGTGTCAATAAAAGAAATGTTTTACGCACTCCTATGCAAAAGTATGCAGCCTTTATCACCTGAAAGCGCGCTATTTTGCTTGACTGAAAATAGTATAATCCGGTACAACTACTTGCAGGTAAAGCAAGTGTACATGCGACACCTTTGCAATGATACCCTGGTCACCGTGGTGAATGGTCAGTTTCCAGGCCCACCCGTAGAGGCTACAGAAGGGGACACAGTGGTTGTACACCTTGTCAACCAGTCACCCTTTGGAATAACAATTCACTGGTACGTATTAATTCATGGATCTCATGTGGAATTGTGAAACAACCGATCTCAGGTAACAACAATAAAAGTACTTTGAAAATTCGGTTAAGCTAGCTCGCAGCTGCAAAATCCTTTGTTCTCAGTTTCACCTATAGGTCGATACAAATCCAATAGCTTCTGCTGTCGACTGAGGAATAGTACTTACTCCATCTCTAAATATATTATCCTCTTGGTCTATCTTAAGCCAAAAATTTTAAAGTTTGACCAATAATATCTCTACAAATATATTATTTTAAATTAAAGTGTTACTATTATGATAGATGATTTCACGATGAATAATCTAATAACATCAGTTTGACGTTATCAATTTTTCTGGTATTTTTATTTAGTGTCAACATTTAAAATGTCTGACTAAGGTGAAACCTAAAAGGCATTGTATTTCTGGATGAGAGAGTATAAGTATACCAAGTATCAGTATCAGCATGTACAAGACGTAGTCAAATATACTTTTTCTGGGACTATATATGATGCTTCATTCTGTTGCATTTATATATTGTACTATCATAAATCTGGTCTCTCTTCACGATAGTTGAGCTACCACCAAACCAAACATTTTCTTCTCTTTTAATAATACCCAGGCATGGTGTAAAACAGCGATTAAATTGCTGGCACGATGGCGCCGGAATGATAACACAGTGCCCCATCCAGCCAAACACGACATTCACCTACCGGTTCAACGTCGACGGTCAGGAGGGTACGCTGTGGTGGCACTCCCATGTCTCTATCCTCCGGGCAACCCTGCATGGCATCATCGTCATCCGCCCAAAGTCCGGCTCCTACCCATTCCAGAAGCCTCACATGGATGTTCCTATCGTCATAAGTACGTCTCTGGTCTAGAACGCTTCAAGGCTAGATATTTCCAGCTGTCTCTAACTAGAGATTGCTATACTCTGAAACTGTTCGGTAAACCGTGCTTGCAGGTGAATGGTGGCAGGACGATTTGATGTTAGTGGACAAGGACTTCGCCAACGGGGGTGTAGTCATTGATGGTGGAGCTGCGCGAGGTGACAACCCCGTTGCAGCTACCATCAATGGAAAGCTTGGTGATTTCTACAACTGCTCCGGTAAAATACTGTCGTCCCATGCATGATCAAGTCTTCTGAAAAAAATATTTAAACATAAAATAACATAATTAACCCGTGCACATCTCCGGTTGAGCAGGGGTGGAAGAAGACAACTTCGTTATGGATGTGGAGCATGGGAAGACGTACATGCTCCGGCTAGTGAACGGAGCGCTCTTCTCCGAGTACTACTTCAAAGTTGCCGGTCACAAGTTCACGGTGGTCGGCGCTGACGCCAACTATATCAGGCCATACACTACCGATGTCGTTGCCATTGCGCCTGGCGAGACGTTCGACATCCTCATGGTTGCTGATGCCCCACCTTGCCGCTACTACATGGCCGCACTAGCCAACCAGCCCCCCGACCCAGATCCCCAGATTCCGGTGTTCAGGACTAGAGGAATAGTACAGTACAAAAACATACCCCAGGATGCAGCAAACCAGTGCAGAAGTGATCAGCCTCTCATGCCTGAGATGCCTGACCAGCACGACTCGCTCACGTCGTTCTATTTCCATAGCAACCTGTCTGGCCTGCCTAGTCACCCATTGCTGCCACGAATCAGGGATCACGTCGATGAGCATCTGCGCATCTCACTCGGCAAGGGATCCATTTGCAGAGGGAACAAACCATCTTGCAAGAGGGGAGGAAGTGACGAGTCCTTAGAGGTAGCCTACATGAACAACGTCTCCTTCCGTCTCCCTGAAAAGATGTCGCTGCTTGAGGCACGACAGTTTGGCAAGATGAACATGTTGGTGCAGCAGCTGCCTAACAGGCCGCCTAGGGCATTTAATTTCACCGATCCGTCGCTGATACCAGTCGTCCCCGGCGGGGAGCTGGAGAAGCTCGAGCCGTCCAGGAAGGCGACGACGGTGCGGCGGTTTGCACACAACGCCACAGTCGAGGTGGTGTTCCAGAGCACTGCGACAATGCAAAGTGACTCAAACCCAATGCACCTTCATGGACATGATTTCTTTGTGCTCGCGCAGGGCCATGGCAACTATGACCCGGCCAAGCACAAGCGTAGCTACAACCTGGTGGACCCGCCCCTAAGAAATACAGTGCAGGTGCCACGGCTTGGATGGGCTGCCATCCGGTTTGTCGCCGATAACCCAGGGGCGTGGTTCATGCATTGTCACTTCGAGTTCCACATTGCCATGGGCATGGCGACGGTGTTTGAGGTGGCCAATGGGCCCATGCTGGAGGATACTCTGCCCCCGCCACCTTCAGATCTTCCAAAGTGCACAAACAATAACGGATAAGAACATTAGGAATTGCAACTGCAAGAGGAATAGCCCATTCATAATGAATATATACGTTTCGGCAAGTCCCATAAGTGTTGGTAAGGTCTGTATGCCAATACAATTTGGATCAGTTGTATAAAGTGGCGTTGTGAGGGTCTATTGTATTTGTAACACACTAGAAAGATTTATTTGGAATAAATCGAGATTGAAATTTTGTAAAGAATAATTTGTATCACTTTGATTAAATGAACCATGGAAAGGATCGGCAATAACTGAGATACTGAAAGGTGTTCTTTTTACAATAAAATAGAAATATATCTTTTACAGGAAAAATAGTAGCACATCCTGTGAGCTTATCATCAATATAATAGGGAGTAGTATCATTGTTCCTCTACCCAATGGCAGCAGCATCTTTACATTTAGACATTTAATCTTGTTCCCTGGAGCTAAGATTCTAACAATGGGATTTTTTTTTTTTGGGGGGGGGGGGGGGGGGAATCTTTTGATCTGACTGTGAAAGAGATACGTATGTATCATATATGTAGTCTGAATAAAGCGTGGGAACTCTGATACCTTTGTTTTTTTATTGTCTAGATTTCTTTTGATATATGTAGATATCTTTTATTTCATCATTATCAAAGATTCATTATCCTCCGGCTATTTAAAATTTCGTGCATTAAAAATGAATAGTAGTTAAAATGAAAGGTAAGAGAACTTCGAACGTACCAGTGAATCTTCACGTGTTATTTGGTGTGGAAGCACAATCAGGGCGGTTCTTTTCTAAAATGCTAAAACAGGCAAATAAAGTAGTAAACAATACTCCCTCCGGTTTAAAATATAGAATAAATTTCACAAACCAACAACTATTTGTGTTCCTGATTAGAAATATATCATATCTTTTGGATCTGGCCGATTTTCATCTTGGACGAAAAATCAAGATGATCAAGAAGATTTAGCCTCCTGATTTGAGGAAGTATTGATGACATTGTATAATTCCTGATAGGGGTTGCTCTTTTCGAAAGTATGAGTCTTCGTGGGGCTTCCCAAAAGAAATGTACAAATCTTTTCCGTAGAAGGTAAATACCTCCGAAAATATCCCAATTGAAATTTGGATCCATTCAATTTTCTAAATATGGTTTGAATAAAATAAGGAAAGGTTGCCTATAGAAATGCGTTCTGGATGTAGTCCTGTGGCCTGCTGCTCGCAAAGTTGGATGTACCCTTCCTCGCCGGCTGCTGCAGCATCCGGAAGTGTCCGCTCCTCGACGTCGTTCTCGCAGCGGCATCCAGCAACAGCCTGACCGACCGCTCGTCGACGTTATCGCTGGACTCGTCGTCGGCCGCGACACCGTCGCCCGCCCCGCTGTGGTCGCACCGCGCGAGCGAAGTGGCGCGCCGCGGAGGCGCCGCGGGGCCCGCGAGACTTCACGCTCCTCCGTCACGTTGTTAGCTCGCTGGTGAGTCGTCTGCGGCTCAGCTAAAACCCTTGCGATTCAGTGTTTGCGCTCCGGCTTGTGTTATTTGCTAGGGTCGACGCACGGTGATGACGGACGTGGTTGTCATTCCGGAGAAAAAACAAGCGGCCGCTGGGGAGGCGGATCGGCGCGTGGGCCGCATGAACCGGGTTCGGATGGCCGTTTTTCTTTTCGTTTTAGGCTTGGGTCAAACACGAGGAAAGAAACTAGGGATGGCAACTAGTAGGCTTCGTCCGGATAGAGCAATTTCATGCCTGCCCTGCCATATGAATAGGGTCAAATTGCGCACCCGGCCCCGGCTCGGGCAGCTTTCGTGTAATGTTTTAAATTTCGGTATAAAAAATTACCAGCCAACGGAGATATAACGAAAATCATTGAAAATGGATAAAAATCGACCGGTTTTGGTCTGATTTTGTTCAAAATTTGAATGAAATTTGTCTAAAATTATTTCAAACAGGCCTGTAAGACGAAATACCGGAGGGGACCGATTGAACGAAATTTCAACAAACAGAGACAAGAAGCTTTCCCGCCGCGCCTACCTAGCCTGCCTGCCTTTCCGCGCACGGGCAGGGCCCCAGCTGTGCAGCACGCCGTCGAGGTCCCATAAATTGTCCCCGGCAAGCGCGAGGATGAGCGCCAGTGCCAGGGCCTCGACCACCTTCGCAGCCACCGCCGCCGCCATGACGGGAGCCGGATCTGGGCACGCGATGGACTGGGAAGGCAGTAGTGAGGAAGGGAATCAAGCAGCAGTGGAAGCAGTCCCATACACTGCGGTGTGCTCGTGAAATGGTGGTGCAATTGTGTTGAGTCTGGACTCCCAAGTTTGCGAGGAGTTCGTGCACTAGGGTATGGACCTCCGGGGAGCTCCTATAAACAGGGCGACATATAAGATTTAACCTGTAGGTCAGCTCAATAGCCTATCAAATTTGGCCCATTTAACCCAACTTATCATCATAACTGACATCAATATTTTCAAACAACACTTTCAACATTTTTTTAAACCTATGTCAACATTTTTAAGAAAACAGTCAACATTTTTGAAAAAAATGTTGATATGATACCTAAAAAATGTTGACATAGTGCAAACAAAATGTTGACATAGTACATTCAAAATATTGATAAAAAATTTTAATTTTAATTTTTTTAAAAATATTCGTATTGGATCTCATTTTGTAGCATTAATTCTAAACAACATAATGGTTCAAACGGATTTGAAAACGGACTTTCGGTTTGGGAAAAATGCGTTTGAAAATTCAAAATCAATTCATTTTCTCTCTCCTGCCACCCCCTCCAACCAGGAGCCGACACGTGGCAGCCTCTCAGCCCTCCCCTTCTACACCCGCACGAATCTAAACCGTTGCCCGAATCTTCTATCGAAGCTTAAACATAGCCCCTCTACATGCAGGATTCACCGACATCCGTTGTGGACATGTGTGGTCTTTTGCTAGTGGGCTGCCAGGACTGCTTGTTTTTGGGCCTCTTGGATTGTTGTGGCGTGGGAGGTGGACAACACAGTAGTTTTGAAGCTGGGCTCACATTTTAAAGCTGGGCTGATTCGCGCATGGGCCACATGCCCAGAGCAGAACCTATATGTAGGGCCACATGCATGCCCAGGGCAGAACCTATATGAGATCCAATATGTGTATTTTTTATTTTTTAAATTTTAAAAATTTTGTCAACATTTTGAATGTACTGCGTTAATATTTTTTTTTAATGGTCAACATTTTTGAAAAAATGTTGCTTTCATTTGAAAAATGTTGAAATAATATTACAAAAATGTTGATTTATTTGTTTCAAAATGTTGATCTCCTGAGTTGGGTTGGGCTGCTTAAATTTGATAAGCTATTGGACCGATCTATCATATGTTAAACATAGGATGCCCTATTTATAGGAGGCCCATGCCCAGCACCAGCAGATCCAGACGTGGAGTAGGAGAAGGAAGGTGCTGCAGGCTTCGACTGGTTGCTGCTGAACGTTGCAGGAGACGGAGGAAGGACCAGCAGCCGTCGAATGGACGCCCTGGCCGGCGGCGAAGTTAGGGCGACTGCAGCTTCTCCCTTCCAAGGAAAACAAGTTAATTATTTTCAGATTAGGATAAATTTGTGGCGTGAGGGACCTGTAGCTATAAAACCTGGAGCTGGTAGCGAGAGAACAATAGGAGAAAAATCCTACCGACATGCAGTTCGTTTTCATCTTCTCTTTTGTTTTTTTCTTCGTTTGGATTTTTGCTGACAAAAACATCCCTGTGAAAGTGACAAAACTTCTTTGCTGATTTGTTGTGTAAATCAGTTGCTTCGCCTTTGTGTAAGGCTAGTCTCAACGGGTATTTCATCATCATTAAATGAAGCATCACATCAAAAAATGGATAACATGACACATCAATTAAGATGAAAAAGGAAAAAAAATATTTTTTATGCAATGAACCCATTTCACACGGGTTTATATACATGGAATTCCATTGAAACCTTCGTTTAGATCAAAACTTTTCATCTCAACATGTTTTGACCAATCTTAATGCAAAAATTGAATGGTATTCCTTGTTGTTGAAACAATGAGATAAAATTATGTATTGAGAAAGATCATTTAATTTATCAAATAAAAACTATAAATAGAATGTAGCACTCTTAAAAAATGTGAAACAAAAGTATACATTAAGGTTGTCCAAAACACGGAGTTTATTGTGCTGTTGGTTGGGGATTTTGTTGGGCAACACAGCCCGGTCAGCACGAGAACCGCTCCGCCTCCTCCCACTCCCCGCACCCCACCTAGGACAACAACCACGTGCGGCGAAAGCATTTTCTATTTTCCCCGTGATTGTGGTAAATTCAGCAGCACTGACGTGCTAATATCACTGCGACTGGTCTGACGTGCAACTTCCTGTTTTTTTCTTTGCCAAGCCATGCAAGTTAACCTCGGTCTTCCTAGTACCTCAGGTTTAACTTGCTACGACACGGACTTAATTACGTGTCAGCTCGCGTTTTCATGGCTGCTTCCTGTGTTTACCTAGTCTTGTTTTTCATGTGCGTCGCGTTGCTGACCACCGTATAATTTCCTGGGGTGCAAACCTTTCAAAATTATCTATTCTTCTACACGAGATATCAAATCCATTTTCGGACAATAACAGCAATCACGTGTGCAGCTCATCTACAGACGTATCTATTGATAAATAGAAAAGATGGCGCCGCAGACATTAACATAGAAGGAAATATTTTAAATTATTGCTTTCAATATGCATATTACTGTATAAAAGATTCTATATAGACTCCAGCAAATATTTCAATAGTTCTAATTCAAATCTATATTTTTCTTATCAAAAAATCCAAAAAAAATCTGTTTCTAAGAAACATATAATTAAAATAGTGTGATATCACCTTTCTGGAACTATATGTAGTAACGACTTCTGAACTAATCTTATTTCGAAGAAGAAGTCAAGATCTTCCTCTATTTTTTCAAACATGACGCTGCTTATGACCAAATCTAATTTGGCTTCTGGACAAATGGCCTTTGTCTTCCCTGGAGTCTTCGGATACACGAGTGTACTACCTAGTACTAGACGTGTCTATATAAGGCCTTGCGGCTTTAGGGAATTATGCAAACCTTGGCATAAGCTCGCTGGAGAAGCAACGGCGTAGAGCTTTATAGGAAACAGTACCAAGCAAGATGAGTACTAAGATACTTCCCATTGCAGCAGCCCTGTTCTTCTACTCTGCCATGGCCCTGTTTAGAGCATCAGGTAGCGAAGCGGCGGTGGTCAAGCACACATTTCTTGTGAGTAGAAATGCTTCATCTTGGGCAACCGAGATTTTATTTTTAAAAATATCTAGAACGAAAATAATTATTTTGTTATATCTACGTACCTCTTCGCATAGTTATACAGTTGTTTTCACTCACTTTAGCTTTGCCAGTCAAACTTCTCTAACTCTAACTATGATTTTAGAAAAATACTAACATCTACAGTACGTAGTAAATGCATTATCAAGACATACGAAGTTAGAGAAGCTTAAATTATAAAAAAAGGTGACCTACAATTTGGAAAAGACAGAAGTACTTGCTTAGCGCAAGTGTTAATGAAAGAATGTTTGATGTCACACTCAAATGTCAAAACTATGCAACGTATAGCCTGAAAGCCAGTTGTTAGATTCTTTTTCTCATACTGAAAATTGTATAATCTTGTGCGCAACCACTTACAGGTAAAACAAGTTTATATGCGACACCTTTGTAATGATACGCTGGTCACAGTGGTGAACGGTCAGTTTCCAGGCCCACCCGTAGAGGCTACAGAAGGGGACACAGTGGTTGTAGACGTGGTCAACCAGTCACCCTTTGGAATAACTATTCACTGGTACGTATGTGCCCAAGCTTCTAACATTCGTGTAGAATGGTAAAACAACTGATCTAGCATCAAAAAGAGTACTTGCATATTTAGTTTAGCTAACACAAGGCTGTAAAATCCTTATAGCTCAGTTTCATCTCTAGGTTTATGGAAAACCAGTATGTTTCCCTGTTGACTGAGGAATAATTATAACTATTTACACTCCAAAATACTAGCTAATAGTATTATACATGGAGACAATACAAGGCAGTATTTTGTTAAGCTGATGGTAATATCAAAAAATAATAATATATAGTAGGCTAGTAATTAATCCTTTTATAAGGTCGAATTATAGATCGCTTATGTTACATCTCATATTATTAATCCAGTAATGGGTCTGGCATCCTGATACAACAAATAAACAATAATCTAGAAAATAAAATATAAATTAGTCATCAAACTTTTTAAATCCCAGGTTACCTAGTTTAAGGGGTGCTGCCACTTGATATGCTATAAAAATACAAGTTTATATTGTCCCCCTAGTATTAAGGACTGTAAAGGCCCTATAATGCCAAGTATCACTGTATCAGGATTTGCAAGACATAGTCGAATATATTTTCCTTGCATTTATACACTTTATCATCATATTCTGTATTCTCTTCTGATACTTGAGCTACCACCAACATGGTATCTGCTTCTCCTATAATAATACGCAGGCATGGTGTAAAGCAGCGGTTAAACTGTTGGCACGATGGCGCCGGAATGATAACACAGTGTCCGATCCAGCCAAACACGACATTCACCTACCGGTTCAACGTTGACGGACAGGAGGGTACGCTGTGGTGGCACTCTCACGTATCCATCCTCCGGGCAACCCTGCACGGCATCATCGTCATCCGCCCAAAGTCCGGCTCCTACCCATTCAAGAAGCCTCACATGGATGTTCCTATCATCATAGGTACGGTCTCTAGATCGATGCACCAAGGCCTCTAGATTCCTGATATTGCTGGCTTGGTATATTCTGATCTTGTTTGATACCTTGCTTGCAGGTGAATGGTGGCAGAGAGATTTGATGAAAGTGGACAAGAACTTCTCCAACGGGGGATCATTCAGTGACAACCCCGCTGCAGCTTCCATCAATGGAAAGCTTGGTGATCTCTACAACTGCTCCGGTAAAATAATGTCATCCCATGCAGGTGGAAGTTTTCTGAAAATCTGGCAAACAAAAAATAATATACCCCGTGTGTCCCTTCTGTTGTGCAGGAGTAGCAGAAGCCAACTTCGTTATGGATGTGGAGCATGGGAAGACGTACATGCTCCGGCTAGTGAACGCCGCACTCTTCTCCGAGTACTACTTCAAAGTCGCCGGTCACAAGTTCACCGTTGTCGGCGCAGATGCCAACTATGTCAGGCCATACACCACCGATGTCGTTGCCGTTGCGCCTGGCGAGACGTTCGACATCCTCATGGTTGCTGACGCTCCACCTTGTCGCTACTACATGGCCGCACTAGCTAACCAGCCCCCGGCCCCGGATCCCCAGATTCCAGTGTTCATGTCTAGAGGAATAGTACAGTACAAGAACATTGCTGACAAGTGCAGAAACAATGAGCCTCTCATGCCTGAGATGCCTGGCCAGCATGATACGCTCACGACGTTCTATTTCCATGGCAACCTATCAGGCCTGCCTGGTCACGCACTGCTGCCACGAATCCAAGATCACATCGATGAGCATCTATTCATTTCACTCGGCAAGGGCACAATTTGCAAAGGGAACAAACCATTTTGCAAGAGGGGAGGAAGCGACGAGTCCATAGAAGTTGCCTACATGAACAATGTCTCCTTCCTTCTACCTGAAAAGATGTCGTTGCTCGAGGCACGACAGTATGGCAAGATGAACATGTTGTTGCAGGACCTACCTAGCAGGCCGCCGAGGGCTTTTA
The DNA here is from genome assembly GCA_007726485.1 of Eragrostis curvula. NCBI lineage: Eukaryota > Viridiplantae > Streptophyta > Magnoliopsida > Poales > Poaceae > Eragrostis > Eragrostis curvula. The sequence goes on along the minus strand of CM017440.1, from coordinate 17,359,019 downwards.
ACTTCACTGACCCAGCGCTGATCCCAGTCATCCCGGGCGGGAAGCTGGAGAAGCTGGAGCCGACACGGAAGGCAACAACGATGCGGCGGTTTGCCCACAACGCCGTAGTTGAGGTGGTGTTCCAGAGCACTGCGACAATGCAGAGTGACTCCAATCCGATGCACCTCCATGGACACGATTTCTTCGTGCTCGCGCAGGGCCATGGAAACTATAATCCAGCCATGGATGTGAGTAAGTACAACCTGGTGGACCCATTACTGAAGAATACAGTGCAGGTGCCAAGGCTTGGATGGGCTGCCATCCGGTTTGTCGCTGACAACCCAGGGGCGTGGTTCATGCATTGCCACTTCGAGTTCCACATTGCCATGGGCATGGCGACTGTGTTCGAGGTGGCCAACGGGCCCATGCTGCAGGGCACTCTGCCCCCACCACCTTCAGATCTTCCTAAGTGCACAAACAAGAACGAATAAGAACCTTGGGAATTGCATTATTGTATGACTACATGAGGAACCCCTTTTCGTAACGAATATATGAATAACTAAAATGGGCAAAAGAGATATGCTCAAATTTATCAGATAATTGCTGATATGTTTCACAGTAATTTGTACGTTCATTTTTCAATGTATTTCACAATCACTGATATGTATTTATATTTTTATAAAATATTGTTCATGTTTTATGTCCAAATACATCATAACTCTAAATATTTTTATGTTCAAATACACAAATGGGGAGCAAGGGTAAAACGACATTGTGTGAACAAAACTGGGCACAAAATGACAAATTCTATATAAGGTATTTCGGTCTTTTATAGAATTCTATATAAGCCCCAACACTTTGGCTTCAGTTTTAATAACCAGTGGTAAAATCGCAAAGTTGAAAATGAGGGGTAAGATCGCAATAACGATGCAGACCAGGGTAGAAACACAAAAAATCACCTTCAAGGGCCTTATTATACATACTTTATAAAATTTAAAGAGAAGAAAGCGTGAGTAAAAAATAATAAGCACCTGGTTCGTTGCCTTACATTTCCAAACCATGGTTTTAAAAAAATAAAAAATTTCTGTGCAAGGCATCAAGTACCAGTTTGCTATATCTAACCATGGTGATTTATGGTAATTGAAAAACTTCGACATGTTTGGTAATTACATTATGTAGTGTAGTCATTAGCATGTATAAATGACCATATGATGCTAATTGCTATCTAATTGAATCAGCCACCAGAAAAGAAATAAAACAAACTTGATCCAGCACATGCATGGATGATCGGTCACTCAGCACAGAGGCTGTTGGGCCGTCGAGCATGACAATTCAAGATGCTTCGACGTTGTAGCATATGCTACAGTAGGCAGGAATTGGTATTTTTACTATGGACAGGTTGAATAGTGCCAATCAGTGTAAATGCCCCGAGGATAGAATGGTAGGTTGAAAGACGTAGCTCCGTTATGAGAAAAAGGACTTCTCAGTGGATTATTTAAAAAAGAACTCCAAAACATCCATGGATTTTTTTAATACTATTGTTTTTGCAAAATTTGGTTTTCTGTTGTATCCAAGCACTTTACTATTTTCAATTTTTACTCTTATTATTTTCCTTCTGATTTCACTCCCGTGCGTCGCGCAACCCTTCCTCTGAAAAATTTTGGCGCCGACAGGTGGGGCCGCCTGCGCCCACTTCGCCCGGTCGCCCTCCCCCCTCGATCGCCGTCCTGACTCTCTCGCGTTCTTTCCTCCTCTCGATCGCCCTCTCCCTCACCAAGCCCTAGCCGCCGCCCGCATCCCCCAGCAATTCCGGCCGCCGTCGCCACCTCCGGGAGCTAGCACACTGCGTCCGCCGCGCGCCGCCTCACAAGGAGGCGCCTCGGTGTCCTCAGAGGCCGACGCTGCTCGCGCGGATGAGCTCAGCGGCGGCGGTGATGACGACGTCGCGCTCGAGAGCAAGATCCAGGCTATCAGATACTGGTCGAACTCCTCTCCCTCCCGGACGCTAATGTCGCATGGGACCTAAAGACACCTGTGACGCGACACAAAGGTGAAGGGGCGCTGCCGACGCCGACGCCGACGCTGCCTCCGGCCTCCCGATCCGTCACGATGCAACACTCCAACATCTCGCGCTACGACACGGGAGTAGCAGCTACAGGTGCAAAGTCGTGATCTTTCTTGCTCAATATTTTTATTTTGCCTTTGTTTCTCTAGATATTATTTGAGGGTGTACAACTGCGAAGTCAAGGCAATGATCGATTGAGTTCACAAATTAATCAGGGTATCAATTCCCGTTATTTTCATGACGTTGTTGTACTGGCAGGAGCAATAAGTGGAGACTAATCATTTATGTGTTGATTAAACCTGCAATACTTTCATGGTATGTTAGAGATGGATTTGTTTACTTGGAACTAACTGATTCCCAGGCATTGATTCATGGCAGACGTTCTGGGGTGCTGCTTGCCACATAAACCATGTGGTAACTTTTCATAATGGCCTACTTGCTCATCAATAGATTGTGGATTTCTTCAAAATCAAGAAGGTTTGAATCAATCATCCCAGGTCACAGATACATATGCTATTTTGATCTTTTCTTATGGCCTGATTTTAAGCCCATGAATGCCACGCAAAGTATTGACCATCTATATTGTCGATGATTATGATCGATAAGAGTAACAAGCTAATTGCTACATTTCAAAGAAAATCTGATTTCCTTTTGGGATAACTTGGTCCTTGAGTTCTATTCTTGGTATTATTGGAAATTTACTGCAAGCTGCTTGAATATAAAATGTAAGAACACCCTTGGGTTGCACTGGAGACTGCTACCTTCTGAGGATATTATCATTCTTATCCTAATTCCTAACATGCTTAAATTAATTTCATATTATGAAAATATATCATATTTCATCGTTGGAAATCTTTCTTAGTTCTAGCAGTCTTTCAACATGCAGATATTATCAAACATAATTGGCAGACTGATAAGCCATGCTGTCAAAAAGTTTAGTCGAGGAGTATGAATCAAAAAGGGATTCTGTGATATTTCAAATTGGAGCTATGTTGTATGAGGTAATATTAGCTTCTTATTGAGTTGTACTTTGTTCTTTTTTCAGTCTCTTGGTAAACCAGTGAATCTTGTTATGACAGGCCTGTAGCACAAGATTTATCCAGATTACCTTCATGAGAAGGATGTGGAGAACGTTGTGATGTCCTTTGTTGATACTGCTAGAAAAGTATCCTGCGCTCTCTTGTTCTGTAGTGCGACAAAGATTTTTCATCCGTAATCTTGTAGGTTATCAAAATTTTCAGTTATATTACATCATAATGGTTGTCATAAAGCTCATACTGACATTTATGATTTTTATTGAGAGTGGATTTATTAGACTTTAACTACCATATAGTCCGGTGGAAGATAATTACAACTCAAAACAGAAAGACCTAAAGAATTTCAAATTGGTCCTTGAGCGTCAGAATGGTCCACTATTTGATATCTTATTCCAAAATATCAATGATTATGTGGTTGTTTTATCATGGTAATTTAGTCTCCAATTGTCCATCTTTTTTATTATTGTGTTGTATGCATGTATCTAATATGCTGATTTGGTGCCTCTCAGTACTCCTCCAAGGGTGTATCGTGAAGTAGCTTTGTTGGGCTCCAGCTTGTAACATCATTCATATATGTTGCCAAGCCTCTCAGTGGACAACGTGAGACCACTCAAAGGCAGTTGAATGTAGAGAAGAAGCTGAGTGATGGACTGATTGTTGACTCTCTCAAGAAAATATTAGCTCTTACACATGAAAACATTACTTACTCGGAGCAATCGATGCGGAAGATATTCACTGGGTGAGATTTCCCAATTACAAGTCACAGTTTACTTTTCTGTACATATTGATTTCTGCAGCACCATTTTAACTATTTCATGCATTCAAATGTAAATTTAGACGTGGATACCTGAATTAACTTATTTGCTTCTGCTGTCCTCTATGTGTTTATGGCGGTTATTTATTTATGCATATGCAGGATATTTACATTAATATGTGTTGGCTGCTCAGCTTCTGTTTACCATATGCAGGTTATTTATGCACCATTACCGTGACATTGATCCTGAGACCCAGATGTCATGTGTTAAATCTCTTGGTATTTGGGTTGTGTCATATCCTACACTTTTCTTGCAATATATTTATCTGAAATATCTTGGATGGACACTGAATGATAAGGTAAAGACACATTTAGTTCATTTAGTAGCTTATGATTTATTCTGCAACCATGGAGACTTGCAGTCTTTTTTTCTGCATTTTTCATATTTGTAGAATGCTGGAGTTAGAAGAGCTTCCATTCTTGCCTTGCAAAGTCTGTATGAAGTGGATAACAACATACCTTCTCTTTGCCGAGAGATTTTACAAAAGGTTTTTGAGATGTATAGCGATTGATGGTAAAACTTGTTAATTCTTTTTTGAACATTTGCCTTATAGCCTGGGAGCAGCCAGTGCAATATTTCAGTAAATTTACCTATAACCAAATGTTGTATGGAAAGCATTTATAATTCCATTTCGCGGGGGTTCGGTAGTGAGCTCTGCATATTTTAAGTTTTCCACAGACAATTCAAGTAATGTTTTGTGTATGTACTATTCAGAAATATCTTCGAGTCGTGCCACTACAGAAATATTTTTAACATGCAAAAAATACAAAGCTTGGTATTTTGGATCAACTAATACTGACCTTGTCAATAACAATAATGTGATGGCTATGGAAACAAGTATATTTAAGTTCAATTCAATACTGATTTGTAGGAAATGAAGTTTAAACAAATATTAAGGCTTACTGAATCTGAAAGCTCACAATATATTCACTTGTCACCTGAGAAAGCTTATAAAGAAAAATAATAAACTTCTATTATTACGGAGTACTCACTAATTTTAGTTCAGGGACCATTAAGTGCTGTACAGAAGGGTAGGAAGGAATATGGGACCGTATCACACTAGACAAGGTAATGCTAATTAAGATGTTGGGCTTGGCATAACAGTCCTCTTCTAAGAGGAGATGATAATGTTGTAGTGATAATGGGTTTAGGTTGGAGAGGGATGCATTGAGTATGCTAAAAACAAATAAAGTCAAAATTGGAGCCACCGAGGAAGTAAATACAATGGCTCCAAGATTGGAGGCCATTGTGGAAAGAATGCTGGAAAAGTATGACAATGTGCTCATTATCGCCTGTTTGTTTTCTGTTTCATAACAAATGCATCGATAACTACTTCTATTGACCCAAACACTTCTTGTTTTTCCAGATTCTACATTGTCTTGCCAAAGTATACTTGGATTCATCAGATACAGATTTTCTAAGCATATTTGTCAGTGACTCATGGTCTTGAATGAGGCTGGCACTGTTGTAACTATCTTGAATGGTCTTCTTATCGCAAGCGAGGTAACTACTTCCCTGATCCTTTTTCCCAAACGGAGAGCATCCTTATTTATACATCATCAGTTTGATTTTTACAAGACAGTTGATATGCTGATTAACTGAGTTTTTCATCTAAAAGTAATGTAACAAGTTTTCGATGAAAAACTCAAGACAATTATACTTGGAAAGATATGACGCTATCTGAACATAATCAATGGAAAGAGTATTGCCAAGATGTAAATATTATGTAATAACATATACAGGATATAATATATGTAAAAAAACCAAGGAAGTGATGGGTTCATTTATTTCATTGCTGGTGCTTTGCAGTTTTTTCTACAACACTGAAAAGGATATGCAGGCAACAAGGAATAATGCGATGGCCATGTCGTAAGATGAAGAAGGTAAATCAATCCCTCAGGAAGATCCAGAATGTGATAAGTTTAGTCCAAGGAGTCAATAGAGAGCTAAAATATGATCCTGCGACTGGATTTCTAATTTCATCTGCCTCCCCTTCCAAAAAGCCTTCGCAGGTGAGTGCCGAACTGGATGGCACTAATTCTCTGTTGACTGAACCTGATTTATCTGAACTAAAGGTCAAACCTTATTGTGATGCATACCCTTTTTGTCTGAATGATGGATTGTGTGGAAAATCAGATACAGTGCATGGAGGCAATGTTTCATACCTTACAAAGGAACCCACCAGCTCTCTCGTAACCCCAATGTGTGGATAGCTGGAGTTCATCAAAAGGGTGCATCAACAGATCCTCTATCAATGCCACAACAGTGCGATACTGATAATAAGAACATTGAAAAAGCCTTCCATCGTCGTCTAGCTACAGCAAAACCGAGTCATGGAACTGAGTATTGCCAGGATGTAAATATTTTGTAATAACATATGCATGTACAATAATAGAGTTTTATGGTATTATTACTGCCGAGATGAATTCTCCAGGATGTTTTTTTATTGTGGAATCAATAGACTTTTTCATAGGTCTCACAATTTTATTTAAAAATTGAGATTTATTGAATTTATTTGTACACTTTTTTCTAAGTCCCTGACAACGCACGGGCACTTTTGCTAGTTACTCCATGTTATTTTCCTACTGACTTCACTTCCGTGCCGGCGTGCCCCGCGTGTCGTCTTCATATCAAAAGTTCAGCGCCGACAAGTGGGCCCCGCATCCCACGTAAGCTCCCCGCACCCCGATGGAAAAGAAAAATGAAACTAGAAAACGCATCTGCGCTCCCTCGCTTGCTCGACGCCGTCGTGGCTCCTCGCGCCGCCATCCCTCCTCCTCGTGGTGCCCGTCCCGCTCCTCGCCGTGGCTCCTGGCAGCGGCCGGGGCGCCTCAAGTGCCGGGAAACCGCCGTCGAGCTGCCACAATTTCTAGGTTCTGTTGGTCGGAAAACTGACTAGCCGCCGTCTAGCTAGGGCCACGTTGTACTCCGTCAAGCCGGTGGTCTCCCTGTACTCCGGCAGCGGCCATGGGGTATAGCAGGCCCCACATCCGACCTTCCTGGACTTGTTCACTTCCAGACCTGGGCGGATCTACAGGTCCTGGAAGGCGAGGTGCTGGGCGACGTCGTCTCCCTTGCGCCGCGAGACAACCAAGCCGCATGTCCAGTTTCTGCTCGAGAGCGGCATCCCGTCCATCCTCCGTATCGTCTCGACGCTGCGGCTGCCCTTCCTGTCCGCTGCCTTCACGAAGTGAGTGGGTGTGTGCTTCTTCTAAATCTTTTTAATCCAATGAAATTATTTGTAGACTGTTCTTATTCCTCCACCATCAAGAATCCGCTCCTGTTCCCCCTCTCAGCCCCCGTCGATCCATGTCCAATTTATGGTCCGTAGCAACCCTGATCTCGTCTGAACTTAGCGATGGAACAAAGAGAAGCACTGCTATTAGCTGTTGGGTACACGATCCCTCTCTTCCCCCAAAATTTCTTTGAAGTTTATTAATTGGATCTGTGGATTCGCTTCATGTGCTCAGGTTTAGTTCCACGATTAATCTGAGAATTTGTCTTCACCCTTAAATTCAGTCTCATTCTCATATTAATCGATTTTTTTGGTTCAGTGGCAGAGGGCATCCAAGCCTCACATCTGCTGGAAGGGGTAACCACGGCAAGAAGCTTGTGTAGATGACTTTATGGTAGTTCATTGTCAGGTGCCTTCCAAAATCCGACTGCCCCAAACCCATTGGTAAAACGTTTTGCTACATGTATGCCAATATTAGTGCTGAATTGCTGCCATGTAAATCGAACCATACGCTTCAATACTATATTCTTGTGTGATTATGCTATATTGTCTGCAAATACTTGAATTTTCATAGTGATAGCATTGGTACAGTTAGCTCTGTGTATTTTGCAGCTTTGCTATATTGGTGAACTATATATATGATAACCCTTGTCGATTGAGTTGTTAATTTGTCTCTCTAATACCTGTAAGTGAATGGTACTATGAGTGAAATGTCTCTTCGTCAATAGATATTGTATTTCTATAGTTGACAATTGTACTATTTTGTTCTGGATTTTTTGTATTACCTTGTAATTTTTACTCTCAGGATGTTTTAAATAACTTTATATGCCTATGCTGAAAATTTCTAAACAATCAATATAATGGTCTATGGGAATGACATTGCTTAACATACCCATGGTGCGGGGCCTGGGAAAAAGGCGGGAGCGATCTAGAGATAGTGGCTGCTAGCCTGATATCAGCAAGTTGTCTCTGGTTTGCACTGGAAAATGCCTGAAATTTGTGGACAAGTGATCTTCAAGAATATGGTCAACCTGTAATACGATTGCATTAAGCATGGTGTTTATCTGCCCATTTTCTTATTTGTATGTCCTTTTATTTTTATTTTTGAATAATATGCTTTATACCCATTTTCATGGCTATGATCTGCAATAAAGAAGACCGGAGACAACATGCTATTGCCTTAGCATTCTTCTTGGTTGTGTCAGGCCGTAATGGTGGTCAAGCCTATATAACTCAAGATATATAGACATAATATGAAGATATATATAGATATTTTCTTAGCATTCTTCTTGGTTGTCTGTATTTTTGAAGGAGATGTTATAAATGTCAGGCATATAGACATAATCAAGAATTCCTGTATAACTCAAGATATGTCTTTTTTTTCATTTGACTGCACCTATTTTTCAGGTAGGCTATTGTTCAGATAAATTTATGATGATATTTTGCTCTGTAGGTATGGAATAAATAATAAAGGCTACTACGATTGGTGATTTCTATAAGTCTTCAAGTTATAGGAAGGGTTTGAGGTACAATACAGTGGATGATATTACAATGCCTTGAACTGTCAGAAATTTATGTTACGTTGCACTGGATAATACCACATGTCTGAGGACATTTTGGGTCCCAGTTGAGAAGGGATCTAGGGATCTGGCCTTTAGATATGTCAGATTTTCTCATTTGTTTATGGGTCATCTGTGTTGTGGGACATATACAACTATCCCAGATGAAACCAATTACTGATTGTCGAAGCAACTAAGAAAGATGTCTGATGAAACAAGTCCTTCATACGAGTGTGTCAAACTGTGCAAAAGGATGTCACTTCCAGGCAAGCATGAGAACAGTACCTTCACAAGCTGCAACTTGAGTTTGACAGGTCAGGTTAGGATAGATCATTCTAACATAGTGCAAACTACTGTTGGGGAGGATTGAGGAACATTTGCTGAAGAAACAGAAAGAGTAAGATTTTCCAAGACGAAGCTTGGAACCTCAATTCATTCACACAGGCGTGCTGATATTATGCTTAGTGGTTTAACCTCACTAGGATCACAGAGTTGAAGTCTGCTCTACTATTATAAGAGTTTAGAGACTTCTATGTAATAAAATGTAGTCCCCTAATATCATGGGAGCACACCTTGGAGGAAGAAGTCCAGACTCCAGAATAAGAGAAATAGTAGACTCTCAGAGGGTGTATCTCAAGTTTGTTTAAAAGATGGAAAGTATGAATTTTTCAATTTGAAGCGGTATATATTTGGGAGTGGAGGGTACACCTTGATATATCAATTGTTTCGGGTTTTTTTTTCCATAGATTGTGTTGTGGTGCGACAGCATTTTCAAAATATTTTTTTGTTCAAACCATCCTTCCTGGTCCCATAAGTTTTACTTATTCTTTTGTTGTAATTTATCTGCCTTGAATTTTTAATTATGTGCCGCCACAGTATTATCATCAAGGTGAAACTTTTTAGTTTATATTCACAATGGTACATGGGGAATCTGAAGAGCATTGTGAATACTTAGCAAAGAAAATTATACCAGAAGACTAATTTTACTTAACATTTTGTACAAAAAAGTGGTCATTTATTTCAACGCGTTAAAAATAGTATGATTAACATTTCTAGCCTTTGTACGCTTTGACAAATACTTCATGTCTCGATATATGTGTTATTTAATTCAATTGCCTACTATGGTGATTCTTATGTATGCCCACTTTGTTAATCAAAATCCTGATCTCGATGATTTCGATCCATGATTTGTATCATCTGGAGGTAAGAGATACATGTACGTTAAAACCTGTCTATATTCTGGTTCATGATTCGCTAAACCCAAGAGATTCCTTCCCTTACGTCAACCATAGTTGACTCGTATTATTTGGAGGCAAAAGACCCCTGCCCGTCCGTCAAAATCGGGAAATGTGGCCAAAAAGTTGAATGCAACATTTACCATCGAAAAGTAAAGGAAAACTTATGTTGCCAACAATCAATTTAGCAATATTGGGGATGAAGTTTATTTGCTGTCTAAAAGCAGAAGTGCATATGTCTTGTCAATCATAAAGTTCGATTATAATATGGTGATCATAAGAAACGAATACAATATGGTTGTATGAGTAACATTAACAACTAGAGATCTTTCCTGATTAGCCCGTGGCAACGCACGGGTACTTTTGCTAGTATACTAAGATGTTTATTAGAAATGATGTTATTGTATCAAAACTCTAAAAGTACTTTTCAACTAAACAGGCCCTAAGTAGTTATCGGATCAAAAGTCTACAGTAGTTATTGGCTGAAAATATACGCTTCTTGGGCCAAAAATAGATTGAAAAGGGACATGCCGGCGGGCTGAACTCCGTGTACTCGGAGGCGACCAGTCCCGCTAATGAAGGCCCCCCGAGTTTGTCTCTATTTTCTGTGACACATGGTTTTGCGTCAGTTCTCAATCCAATAGCACAGCAGGTTTCCTAGCCCAAACTGGCAGGGCCCGGCCAATTACTAGTTGCGATCATACACGGGTGTACAGACATCATTCCCGCGGCAATAGCCATCAGCTCACGTTTTCTTCCACTAGTTCCATAGAAGTAGACACTGTCCACGCGTACAATCTTGAAATCACCATCCACCGATTTGCCACACGTTTCGCGGCACACATTATATGACTTCCGACATGGCAACAGCCCTATAAATACACCTGCTCCGCGCTTCCAAACTTCAAATCACTCAGCAACGGATCTCACCAAAATGGCGATCCAACGCAGTCAAGCATGCTGCCTATTCCTGGCACTTCTTCTCTCCCTGCAGCTGACAGGCGGGCTCGCTGGCGGCGCCAGTGACGTCACCGTGTACTGGGGCCGGAACAAGTACGAGGGCTCTCTGCGCGAGACCTGCGACACCGGCTTGTACAAAACCGTCATCATCTCCTTCCTCAGCGCTTTCGGCCACGGCCAGTACAAGCTCGACCTCTCCGGCCATCCGCCCTTCGACATCGGCAACGACATCAACTACTGTAAGTCCAAGGGTATCGTCATACTCCTCGCCATCGGCGGGCAGGGCGGCGAGTACTCCCTCCCCTCATCACAGGCGGCGGCGGAGGTCGCCGACTACCTATGGAATGCCTTCCTCGGCGGCTCACGCAGGGGCCTGGTCCGCCCGTTCGGCAACGTGGCGGTGGACGGCCACTACAACATAAACCCACTACAGCGGCGGACATATGAAACACGTAGCGGCGGTTTTCGAAAAGAGCCGCCGCTGTAGTGGCTCGCGCAGAACTGTTATGACTGACCGCCGCTAGAAAGTGTTTTTAGCGGCGCACCGTATCAAAAACCGCCGCTAGAAACATTTTTTAGCGGCGGTTGTTAACAGGTTCCGCCGCTAAAAATGAACGAGCTTGTAGCGGCGGTTGGCTTCAGCCACCGCCTCTACAGAACGATTTGTAGCGGCGCATTTCTCCGCAGCCGCCGCTACTAAAACTTTGTAGCGGCAGTCTTTTCTCCGGCCGCCGCTAGAAAGTGGCCGTTGACGAGGAACTGCGCCGCGTTTTTGTCTCTTCTCTTATGCGCGGGAAGCGCGAACAGAGGCGCGCGCTCACGCGCGAACAGAGGCCCCGGAGCTCGTCGTTTCCTTCACGAGCGCCACAGAGATGGAAGGCTCCGGAAGCTCGTCGCCCGCTATAAAGTCGGCGCCGCTCGTGCTTATCCACTCCACCAGCACCAGCTCGCTACGCGATGCCCTCGATCCCCGCGCGCATTCCATTAGCTCGCCGCGCGCGCTCCATTTGCTCGCCGCACGTCGCGGCCGGTAGCTCCCACGTGCGCTCCTGCAGCTGCCAGTACCGCCGGCACCATGGACCGCTCGAGCTCGCGGATGGATGGCTCGAGGTCCCGGATGGACGGCTCGAGGTACCTGGTGGACGGCTCGAGCTCCTGGCGCGTCCACAGTTGCGTCACCCTTCGCACCGCGGGGAGCCGCCCTCCGACGGAGCGGTGCCCGCCGTGCAACCCACCCCGCGCACGCCAAGAAGGCCCTGACGACGGGCTGCGCATCCAGGTTCGAAGGAGTCCCTCCGGCAAGGTCACCTATCATTGCCCCATTTGCCCCGGAATGCTGACTGAGTCGATGGGGATGATGATGATGATGCATGTGTTGGAGATGCGTCGCTTGGAGGATGTGCACGAGGTGGGGAGGAACCGCCACCACCTCCTCGCTCGCAACCACGGTTGGGAGTAGGTGCGCGCGCCAAATGAAGGAAGAAGCCGCCGACAACCGCGCGCCATTTTGGGAGGAATTGAAATCGTTGTGCTACCACGCGCGCTAACCACTAGTACTTGTTGAGTTGTTGATTGTGTCTTTGTGAATTTGTAACTTGCATTGCTTGTTCTAGTTAGTTAGCTAGGTTGGTTATTTGTCTTTGTTAATTAGTTAGTTTGGTTGCATGGTGTATTTGTTTGTTAGTGTCTTGAGGAGTTGGCTTCTTCCTCGTATTTGTAATGTGCAAGTGTCTAAAAAATTGACTTGCGAAGTCTCTACTATCTAAAAAGGCTGAGAGGGATCGTCAACCCAGATTTTCGTTGTTCGTCCTGCCAAGTTTTCCATGTTTAGATCGAATCGAAATCCGAAAAAAAAATCTGGATTGAGTTCATGTCGGATTGAGTTCACCGTCAATCTCCTGCCCTAGGTCATACTTGCCTCGGTTGAGTTGTGGGTGAGCATCTCCAGTACCACATCCACCTCCCTAGTACGCTTGCAGCCCAGCTCCCTTTCTCAGCCGAGCTCGCCCCGAGCTGCCATGGCCGCGACGTCAACTCCTCGCCGCGGTAGCTGCTCCCTGAGACCATACCCCAAATTGACCCCTCAAACGGACTCATTTCGTCTCAAGGATTCGATTCCCCTACTCTCTGCCCGCCTTCTTCCCCTCTGCACATGACGGATTGAGCTCCAAGAGCTTGCCAATGGCGAACAGGAGCAGAGGAACAAGAAGACCTCGTTCATTTGTAACGGCGGCTGATATTAGAAACCGCCGCTGCAAAAATGTTTTTAGCGGCGCATTTCATTATCAACCGCCGCTACAAATGCATTAGTTGCGGCGTCTTACATTACCAGCCGCCTCTAAAAACGTATTCTAGCGGCGGCTTCTGATGAGGTCCGCCTCTACAGATGCTTCGTGGTATATAAGCCCTCGGGTCGCTCTGTGTTTCGCTCGAACAGTGGCGGCCCGAATTTTTCGAAAATTTAGCAAAAAACGAGGGGGAATGTTTTCAATTCATTTCTTTTGGATGAGATTTTAGATCAAGGTAAACCCAAGTGATGCCATGTTTTTATGTCGCATTTCGTGGTAAAATGGAGCTCAATTTTGACTTTCAATGTTTCGCGAATTTCAGCAAATTCGGCCAAAATTGTAACGATTTGTGGTGTTAGTGTGGCTTCGGATTGTACTTTCGGACATCCTTCCACATGTGCTTGCATTACATTCAATGTGTAGTGGTTTCTTAAACACTTGGAACACTTGGATCTAGCAATAGAGAGTTATGTGTTATGTGTTTTTACTTTTGAATGCAATTTGATATAAGTTTTGTTATGAGATGCTAATTTGATATATGTTATGTGTTTTTACTTTTGAATGCAATATTGAAGGTGCAAGATGGAAAGGTCTTGGATGTACAACGTGCCAAGACCGGGAGGACTGTTTCTCCGTCATCTCTCGACGTTCATTGAAGCTGCTAAAGAACATGCTAAGCGCGAAGGCATGTTTGATATATATTGTTCATGCATTGACTGCAAGAATCAGAGGCTTTGGACGGATATGTCTGTGATTAGTTCGCACGTGATTAAGAGAGGGTTCATGCCGGGGTACACGACATGGACGAAACATGGTGAAATGGATGAGGCGTCAGATGGGGATTACGTTCAATTGGACGAGTCGATTGAGGTGGATCAGTCACCATTTGGAGGAGTTGAGGTTGGAGCGGAAGACGATGCTCATGACAGCGGTAACGATTTTGACGTGGAAGAAATGTTGCGTCATCTGGAACCGCAAGTGTTAATGGCTGGGACAGCAAAAGGACTTGATAACTTTGAGACACTAGAGAAGGCGTCGAAGGACCTTCTTTATGAGGAATCAAAGGGATGTGATAAGCAGTATACCGTGTTGCGTGCTGTCCTTGAGCTCATGAAACTAAAGGCAAAGCACGGTTGGTCCGATGGTAGTTTCACAGAGATGTTGCAAGTGTTTGGAGATATGTTACCAAAGCCTAACTCTCTACCAAGCACGACATACTATGCCAAGAAGCTGATATCCCCGCTATCGTTGGGTGTGCAAAAAATTCACGCTTGTCCGAATCATTGCATTTTGTATCGTAAAGAGTACGAGAATGCTGTGCGATGTCCAAGGTGCAATCGCAGCCGTTACAAGAGGCATGTTGACTACGATGCTGACAACGATGAGACTGCAATTGGTAGGAAGAAAAATACAAAGAACAAGCAAGGACGGAAGAGGAAGAAGAGTACTACCATCGATGCTGATGATGACAGGAAGATTCCCGCTCTTGTTATGTGGTACCTACCTGTGGTCGATCGTCTGAGGCGTCTCTTTGCAAACCCCAGAGATGCTAAATTGATGAGATGGCACACGCGTAAGGGGGATGATAAGATTCGGCATCCTGCTGATGGAAGTCAATGGAAAAACTTCAACAATGCACATAAAAAGTTCGCCGATGAAGCAAGGAATATAAGGTTCGCATTGAGTACAGACGGAATGAATCCGTTTGGCCAAATGACGAACCCCCACAGTACTTGGCCAGTGCTTATGTCAATCTACAACATCCCTCCCTGGTTGTGCCATAAACGCAAGTACATATTGTTGACATGTCTTATATCTGGGCCTGAGCAACCAGGTATCGATATAGATGTGTTTTTGGAACCCTTGATGGAGGACATGCAGAAATTGTGGTTAGAGGGGGTACGTATGTGGGACGAGTATAAGCGAGAATACTTCACCCTGAAAGCCATCATCTTTGTGACAATAAATGATTGTCCAGCACTCAGAACGCTATCAGGACAGGTCAAAGGCAAGACGGCTTGTGTAGTATGTGTTGATGATACATCCCACGTGTATCTACCATGTTCAAAGAAGCTAGTGTACATGCGCCATCGACGATTCTTACCAAGAAACCACCCGTATCACCGGATGGCTCGACAATTTGATGGTACTGTAGAGAATGATAGACCACCCCGACGTTGCACCGGTAGGATTATGTTTGACATCGTCAAAAACATCAAGGTTGTTTATGGGAAGCGCCACAAAGGGGCCAACAAGTCTGCAGCTGAAAAGAATGTTCCATTTAAGAAGAAATCGGTATTCTATAGGTTCCTCGATTACTGGGAAACGTTGGAAGTGCCTCATGCCATCGATTTGATGCACGTTGGGAAGGGTGTCTTTGATAGCACTAGTGGACTATTGACGGACACATCTGGGAAGACAAAGGACGGACTGAGAGCACGTAGAGATCTGATCGAGTTGGGAATAAGGTCGGAGCTACACCCTCAAGAAAGGGCAAATGGCAAGTTCTACCTCCCCCCCGCAAGCTATACCCTGACGAAGGAGGAGAAAAAAGCGTTCTGCAAGTGCTTACGCGAGATTAAAGTCCCGACCGGTTACTCGCGCAATGTCAAGAATCTTGTTAACATGGAAGAGTTGAAGATAAGTGGATACAACACTCATGATTGTCATACAATGCTTTCGGTGTACCCCGCTATCGCGATCCGAGCAATCAAACCAGAGAACGTAAAGTTGGCAATCACGCGCCTGTGCTACTTCTTCAATGCAATCAGCAAAAAGGTGATAAGTTTTGACGAGTTGGAAGACCTACGGACCCACATAAAGGAAACAATGTGCATGCTTGAGATGTGCTTCCCTCCATCCTTCTTTGATACGATGGAACACTTCATGATTCATATACCTGACCAGGTATTTGCACTTGGGCCTGTGTACCTGTATCACATGTTTCCTTTCAAGCGGTTCATGTACGCTATGAAGCGATATGTACGGACCCGTTCCCACCCTGAGGGATCGATGATTGAGGGATACACGACAGAGGAGATCATTAAGTGTCTCTTGGATTACATTAAAGACGAAAGGTTGATTGGAGTTCCAGTTCATCGTCATGAGGGAAGGCTAGCCGGGAAAGGAATCACTGGCAGGAAATTATTCCTAGCTTGTGATTACACAGAGGTGGAAAAAGCACATTATAGCATCTTGCAACAACTTGACATCGTGGGGCCGTACTTTGAGCAACACCTGCAGGAGCTTCGCAACAACAATAAAGAATGCCCAGATGCTTGGATAATAAAGGAACACAAGCATTCCTTCACCACGTGGTTGAGCAATTTGGACCTACCAAGTGGTGATACAGTTGATGAGAAAATGTTGAGAAGGTTGGCTTGTCGCCCCTCAATGTCTGTGGTGACCTTTCAGGCATATGACATCAATGGGTTCACCTTTCACACCAAACAAAAGGACAAAAGGAGCAAGTGTCAAAACTTTGGGGTTCGAACAGAATCCTATGACGCAGATGGAACGTTGACTTCATACTATGGGTACATTGAGGAAATATGGGAACTAGACTACGGAGAAAATTTACAGCTCCCAATATTTCGGTGCAAATGGGTCAAGCCAGATGGTGTGCAAACAGACGAATATGGGTTACAAATCGTGGATCTCGACAATGTAGGTTACAGAGATGACCCTTGGATACTTGCCCGGTCCGTGGAACAAGTGTGGTATTCACCTGACCCCGGTACTCCAAATAAGTGCATCATTGTTCCTGGGAAACAAAGAATCGTGGGTGTAGACAATGTGGAAGATGGAGATGACTACAATCAATATGATGAGGTGCCATTTTTCCTCGATCCAAATAATTTCAACCTGTTAGAATTAAGACTCACCTATCCAACAAACAAGCCTTACATGTGCAGTGATTGTGACGGAAAAGTAGTGAAGGGATGAACGAAAAACATAATATGTAACATTTTATATGTAACATTTTCGTATGATGGCCTAGTTCATATAATATTATATGTACTTTATTTCCTACAATTGCATTAATAATACATTTTTGTACTGATTTTTTGACTCTGTTTGGGCTATTTGTAGCGGCGGTTTTTTGATGACGTCATAATCCGCCGCTTTTGTTTGCACTTTTCAGCGGTGGACGGATGACGTCATCTTAATCCGCCGCTTATAATGTTTGTATAAAAGTGTCCGCCCGCTGCCCGTTAAACCCTAAATCCCCGGCGCTTCTTCACCACGCCGTCAGGCTACCGGATTTTGCCGCCGCGCCGCCGCCGCAGCCTCATCATCGCAGCCCCATCCCCAACGAGCTGGAGCCCGAAGATCCGCCGCGTCGAGAGCCGCTTGCTGTGGCGGCCCCATCCCTGACCACCTCGACGCCCCCTCGCCGCCTCGTCGTCGCGCCCCCCTCCCCGACGAGGTCGCCGCCGCGACCTCGGGCACCTCCAAGCTCCATGGCGGCGAGGGCCTCGGGTCCGCTCGTCCTCGCTGACGACCTCGAGGCCCCTCGCCGACGAGCTCGCGCGGGCCCCTCCTCATCGCCGACCACCAGGTGCGCCCCTCCTCCTCGCTGACAACCTTGCCGACCAAAATTAACCTGTGCATATGATTTACTAATGCAATCAAGCAAATAGAAAACTATGATTTGTGTTTTCTTCCTTGTAAACACTACAAGTATGATGTTGCCCGTGAATGATCTGCTTATTGTAGCAGAATGAAATATTTATATGCCACCTAAACTGCTGCATCTGACCTGCTACGGCATCTCCTCCATTCCCTATTTTAATTTCTGTTTGCTGCTACTATATGATGCCCCTATTAGTTGGACTATTTTGCCAAAATATATTAATAGAGAAACTCCTAACGATAATGATGAAATTGCTTGAAGTCCTTAGGACAGACATGGAGTTTCCTTCTGTTATGAAAGTTCCAGCTTCCCAAGTTAGCTTATAAATATCAATGTTAGGGACATTGTTTGTCAATTATACTTGAGAATTTTTGCTGGAAGGTAGCAAAAAGCATATTTTTCATGGTTCAATTGTCGTTCTTTGATGCTTCAGCAAAGCATAATTTGAGTAGTAAACCTTGTGCTCATACTTTATGCAGGAGGTGCTCTTTTATTTCAAGTTAATATTCATAGAGCTATGTCTTTTAAAAATATATCAACTGGTAGCTTCAAATATGAACATGGACTGTCAACCATTCATAGGTCTTAATTTGATAGACCTAAAACTTCACTAAAGCAACTCAGGGTGGGTTAAAATGTGCAAAACTTCACTAAAGCAACTAAAATTATGAACAAAGTGGCTGCTGAATTTTTTCCCCTCTCTTTCTTAGAATTGCTTGTGTCACTCATGATTAAGTAACTGATTTGATGTCATTCTCGTGGGTTAGAGGTGGCAGCCATACTTCTTTTTTTATGGGGAGTGATATTTTTTTGCGAATTAGAGACGGTGTTTTTGAAAATTTGCCCATGTATGACGAATAGTTTATTTAACGATGGCAATTGTTATAGAAATAGTAGGCTGCTGTTAGTTTGCTTGTTTTGCTCATATTTAAGTCATTATTTCAATTCCTATGATATATCTTGCTTTTATGTTTATTGCTCAAGTTTTGGGGCAGCCATAGTCATGTTTGTGGCTGTCCAAATCTGTTAGGTTGCTTGCTGAATTATGGGGCAGCCATAGTCATAGTCTGTCACTTGCATGTCTCATGGTTGCTAAATAAAATTAGACTTTGGTTGAACAATTGCTTGATATAAAGTATACTAAATATCTGAAACATTTTACCATAATTTTGGAACGTGTTTTCAGCTCCTTTTCCCTGCTTGTGTAGCAGTTTTATCAGTCTTGTTTTTGCTGTCCTTAACTGCTAAGAAATCTTGAAATTCAGTCAACTTTGACAAATTTTAATTTCTAATCTACAAATGCTTATAAGTTGAAACCTGTACCAAAACGTCACAATGAAGTGCTTTACCACCACAAAAATCAACACAAACTTTAGAGATTCAGAAGGGGGGATTGTGATGTTTTTGGTGTAAAGTGCCATTTTGAGGGCTGTGATCATCACCTAGAGGGAGTTTCTGTTTTCCTACATTGATATCTTTCTGTGGATTTTTCAGTGGCTGTGATCAACACAAGGTTTCATAAATTACGGCAGCTAATGGCCGGCTTGGGTTTTGCAAATGGATTAATGAGTATATGGTGTTAATAGGGGCAGCAACGACTTTTACCATCTCAGCTAATCTGTCTAAAAATTCCTAGATAGACACTTTCCCCCACTTCCATTCAACATTAACTTCGCTACTTGAATCCATAGTTGCTGATAGGTTTAAATTTAAAATTTTAGTCTTCTAACTCCAACCAATGGAGAACAAGACTGCTTCGGAAGGTGGGACTGGGCCGCAAGTGTTTGGAACCAAGATGATCGAGTACACTCAAGACAACGTCGATGGCGATGAACATGAGCACTCCGGTGCTGAGGATGGAGGCAGTGATCGTAGCGGTCCCTGGGAGGAACCTGAGGATCCTTTTCCTCGGGAAACCCGACCAAAACCCACACAAGATGACATGGACAAAGATTATGATCCTGGGAGGAGGTATGCTGTCATTGCTTGGTTCATGTTGTCAAATCGCTATCATTTCTAATCTCATTTTCCTTTCATGACCATCAATTGATCCAAACCTATTTTCCTGTCTAGATGCAACCTCGACGAAGCGCCCGCCGAATACTCTTGAAAGAGATCGCGCTTCATCCTGCCGTTGAGGACGACACGGAAGAAGTGGCCGTCCAACCGAGCCCAATGAAGCGCAAGCGCGGTCAATGCTCGGCCAACAAGGCAGAGGGCACGTTTGAAGTGCTAGAGATAAATCCCGTTGATGGGAAACCAACAAAACCAGAGGGTATATGCGCAAAGTGGCGCAACTGCTGCGGTGTTGTGTGCAGGGATAAGTGTACAATCACTGGGAAGATTGGCGCTTAGTGCCGAAGGACCGCAAAGAGGAAATGTGGAAAGATGTGAAGAAGAAAATCCGCTTCCCTGCTAAATATGAGCAAAAAGGCAGATGGGCTACAATGAAAGAGCTCAACAAGATCTTTCGCGATTACAAGGCGAAGCTCAACTGCAATTATGTGAAGAAGGGCCTCACCCCACCTGAGGCGGTCATGGGAAAAATCCGAAAAGACGACTGGATTCAATTTGTTCATCAGAAGACCAGCGCAGAGGCTATGGAGTTGAGTAGGAAGATGCAAGAGGTGAACAAGATGAACAAGTACCCAGTCCACCTAGGACCAGGCGGTTACCAAGCGAAGATACCGTTATGGAGGGAGATGGAAAATAAACTCCAACAACAAGGGAAACCAAGCCCATTCCCAGAGGGTACCGAGGAACGTACCAAGAATTGGTGTCTTGCTCGCTCCGACTTAACTGATGATGGCCAGCTCATTTTCAAGGACCCCGCTGTCAGTGAAGTCATGCAGAAGATAACGGGTCCAATCCAGAAGGAAAAAGAGCTAGGTCTATTTAAGCCAACGTATCACAGGGACACGCTCACCAAGGCTCTACAAACGAAGGAGCACGGAGGGCGCATCCGAGGTCTTACATCATCGGGCACCTGGAAAGATGGTTTCACGGAAAGTTCGGATGCCTCCACTGGCAGCTTGTACAAGAAGAAAACTTCTACAAGCAGGACATTGCGGAGACAGCTACTAATGAATTTGCTTCAAAATTTATTGACTTCCAGAAGCAAAATCCCAGTTTAGCTGCTCCACCTGCTCACCTTCAACCAGTGCCAGTAAATCTCGAGAAAGATATGGCTCTAAGGGAATCAATGAATAGGCCAGCGTCACAAGTTCAGGTGACACAAGATCAAGGGAACACAGCAGAAAAGATCACTGAGAGTAGTCCATGTGAACTGTACATCCCATATGGGCACAAGGGAAAGAAATTGCTAGTCGCCAGAGGCATGGCACTTCCGGGTGAAACGGTACACCATCGACATATTCCTCATGGCTACGTCAGGGTAAGTGTGTCTGATATAGTGCCTGGACATGAGGACTATGATATCGAAGTCCCATTTGTTGAGGAGGGGATAGAAACTCTCCAGGACGCTCTCAACACTTTCATCATGTGGAATCAACAATATGTTGTGTGCGGCAGCTCGACACCACGGCCGTCTCCAAAGTCCTGTCACGATTCACACCATGCTAGCCAAACTGGTGCGCCCGACGACAAGGATGGCGGGCAACCATCTCATAATTCAGGGTCAGCTTCCGGAATCAAAACAACTGGTGAAGCTAAGGGTCAAGATGATGGCTAGAGCCCTCGCGTGGAGGAGCCTAGAGTGCCTAGTCCTAAGGACGATGACAAAAGGGGCGAGGTTGAAGGTCCTAAGCCACCCTGTACTAATGAACCTGAGGAAAGGACCGAGGTTGTAGGTGCTAAGGTGCCCAGTACCGCGGAAACTGACAAAGGGGCCGACATTGCCTTGGAAACTGACAAAGGGGATGACATTGCCGCGGAAGGTGACAAAGGGGCTGACATTGAAAGTGCAAATGTGACACCTATTACCGCGGAACGTAGCCAACAAGCCAAAGGTGATGTTCTGAAGGACAATGAACTGGATTCGCATGACAAAGAGAAGGATGATAATGTGGAGATGTTCCTTGACTCAATAAGGAGGAACCGGAAAGGGCCTTCCACGCAACAAAGTGCTGATATGAACAATGTTGAGTGTCGGCAGCCAGTCTCGTACGAGGACTTGCACGACGACGACTATCCGACATTCGAACTGGGGAAGCCTCTTTTACCAAGCAAGCGCTTCAACAATGATCTGTCGTGGGAGATGCACAAGATGAATGACTGGTACATGGAGGCAAGCAAACAAGGAGTGTCCTACATCCGTTGTCATGTTCCCCGGGAGGCCTTCAACTATGACCCTTTTACATTTGCCTTATTCTTCTCCGATTTGCACGATATGTACCGGCTTAACAAGCTCGACATCAACTTCGTAACACTATGGTGCCTGTAAGTGTTTCCGTCCATTTCATAACTTCTGATTTCGTATTCCATGTCCTAGTAAATGATGACTACCGCTCTTTGTAGATTGAATAGTACCGATCAAACCCGAAAATGGTATCACACCAAGAAGCGGTGGAAGACCGGGTACCTAAACCCGATGCGAGTATCTCAAAGCGCCATCAACCCAAAGCTTGATAGAAAGATGGAGCACGCAAATAAGAATCCAAAAGAGATAGCGGACCTCAAGAAGAAGTTGATAGCAAAAAAGAGGAGTGAAGTCGCGATGTATATTTATGATTGTTTCATGAAGTGGCAAGATAAACTAATCATTGTTTGCCCCTACAACTTGAAGTGAGCTCTTCTCTTCACTATTATTCTCTTATCTATTTTCAAAATTGATGAACTAGTAAATGAATGACTAACATCCCAAATTATTTTTAGCGAACATTGGATATGTTTTATGCTAGTCCCGACAAATGGTTGGTGCCAAGTGTTGGATAGTGCTTACACTCACCCAGATAGCTACAAGGATATTGTTAGCGTCTTTAACTGGTAATTAAGAAACTTCTGCTTGAAAACATATTAGGCCACACAAATTTTTGTAACATGACTTCTTTCGCATTTCAATAGCGCTTACGAGAACTATGTGAGGGATGGAGGTATAGGCAGCCCAAAACAGAAGAAAAAGATGTACTTTCGAAACAACTTCCCATGGGTAACACATCTACATTATATAAAATGCATGCATCTCTTAGTATGATATATTGATCTAACATGTGTTTCGCTATTTGCAGTGCTATAAACAACCTCCGGAAAGTGTCCATTGCGGATACTACACTTGCTGGTTTGCCAGAAGTTCTTCAAAGTACTTGGATCGCGTTGTAGAACTTTCTGAGAGAGAAAAGGAAGAGATCGTAAGCATTTCCTGCTGCTTAGTTACTTGTACTTTTCATATTCATTTCATTTTCCTTTAATAAATCACTACTCTTACACTAACTCTTTGGGATGCAGAGAAAGAAGAGGCAGCAAAAAACGGTTGTGCCGTCCAAGCCAGGATCTACTCATCTGAGTGAAGGGCATCTGTTAGTAGTCGTCGCTAACATGTGTCATTTTCTTCTAAGAGAGGTCATTTATCCTACAGGTAAGTACTTCGATGCTACAGATGAACAAGCCATTAATCACCGGCAGCTTTGTCTTTGGTGCGGTTCAAGGCAACCATATGAGCCAGAAAAGGAAGAAAATGAGAACAATGCTGTACCTCTTGAGGACTTAGATGAAGACCTGCCACCGATTGATGAATAGCTACGCTAGTTCATTGGAAACTTTCTCAATGTAATTGTGGAGATATGAAACCTTTATCATTTCGATGTGGAACTTAATTGTGATGATATTATGTTTTGTTATCTGATCTGTGATGATATTGTGTTTTGTTATCTGTTCTGTGAAGTTATTGTGTTATGTTATCTGATCTGTGATGTGTGTATTTGTAATCTGGACATGTAATTCGAAATATATTTCATTTTTTTTTCCAAACCACAAAGTAGCGGCGAATGGTAATACCATCCGCCGCTACTGTAACACATCAACCGCCGCCACAGATTCTTTTGTAGCGGCGGTTTATGTAGGCACCGCCGCTAGAAAAAACTTAGTAGCGGCGAATGACGTTGAAGGCCGCCGCTAAAAATGCTGTTTATAGCGGCGGTTTTCTTTATCAGCCGCCTCTACTAAGTACGTTTGTAGCGGCGTTTACTGTAGGCCGCCACTAGAAATATGATTTGTAGCGGCACTTCATTAGCGGCGGACCAGCCGAACCGCCGCTATAGTGGGTTGTGGTCCGCTGCTGTAGTGGGCTTCTGTTGTAGTGGGCATCGACTTCTTCATTGATCAAGGCGGGAAAGAGCACTACGACGAGCTGGCCCGGCGCCTGTTCGACTACACCAAGTACTACCGTCTTGGGCGCGTCGTGTTGACGGCGACGCCGCGGTGCGGGTACCTGGACCATCGCCTGGAGGCGGCGCTGGACACAGGGCTCTTCGACCGCATCCACGTCCGGCTGTACGGCGAGGAAGGCTGGTGCTTTCAGACGCCACTGGAGTCATTTAAGAAGTGGGCAGTGGCGTATCCCCATAGCAAGGTCTCTGTTGGCGTGGTGGCCTCGCCGGATGCCGCCGGATACATGCCCCCATGGGACCTCTACTACCGGGTGCTAGAGTACGCAAAGAAGGTGCCTAATCGATTCCATGATATCGAACAGGAACGACGACTACACGCAAACTCTCAATCGATTCCATTAATAAGCTTATGATAATGTTCACATGAGTGACATATAGATGTGTGATGTAATAATATATAAACTAGTATGGCTGCCCGCGCATTTGCCCTGCTAGATTTCTTAAACTGTTTAAATTATTATTAACCTTAAGGAGTTTAAACATAGGTTATTATTATTTTTATTATAATACATTTCTAACATAGGTTAAGTTGATTAGAGAAATTGCTCACCGACTCTGTCAATTTGAGTGTGTGATGAGTCATCATTTACCTGAATGCCATATTTAAATAACCAATATTTATAGGTAGAATGTAATGATCATCATTGTGGCAACTGGTTTTCTTTGATTGATTATATATATATATATATATATATATATATATATATATATATATCATATCTATTTTTTTATATTGTTACCATGATTCATCTTATTAGCTATATATGCTTTCGTAGATCTATGACCTTATGCTAAAGAGGTCTACTTAGCGCTGCCAACGATTATCGTGGTCTCATGTAAGTAGATGGACTCGTGCCCACGTGCATCCTCGGAGTTCAATCGTTATGGTTGCTCAACGTCATCGAAACTTTAACCATCATATATGTTTATATATTGAGATTATTTTCCAAAATTTATAGGTGTATGGTCCTAAAGTTCAATAATATTGTTACGTTAAAAGTGATCTTTAAACTTTGTCTATTAGTTTGCTTTGTTTTTCATTTTGATACACACGCGTATGCATGTGTATTATCTATTTACCTATTGAAGATAAATATTGTTAGTGTTTAACCATTAAGGCACAACATATTTGGAAAATAATGCATTGCAACTCATGTTTCAACTAAATTACATCTGAGTCAAGGAAGGCTTTGCACTGTAATGAAAGGTGCATTCCATGTAAAGTTTTAACTAAAGATATGATTTAAATTATTATTGTTCATATTTTATATCTGCTTTTCTAAGTTGTATTTCTTACAATTTAAAGAGAAAGTATATTCACTTTCATTTGAATTTTGTTTTTATTTGTGTTTGGAAAATTAAAATAGATTTCTTTATTAATCTAAATTTGAAAAAAGAGTATTCTAGAAATATGAATTAGTTTTTTATGTTTATTATTCTAAATTTAGTTATTCTTGGACTCATAATGGTATAGTGGGTAAATTTGAAATAGGAATTAAGTGTATTTTTGGATATTTTTATTATTCCGAATTTATTATTTTTTAACTTATAATGGCAAGGTGGGTGAATTAGAAATTGGTGTGAGGGGTATTTTTGGCTATTTTGTTATTACGAATTTATTTTTCACACTCATAATGGTGTGGTGGGTAATTTAGAAATAGATGTGAAGGGTAGTTTTGTCTATTTTTATTATTCCGAATTTATCTGTTTTTTTACTTAAAATGGCATGGTGGGTAATTTAGAAATATGTGCAAGGGTATTTTTGGCTATTTTTTATATTCCGAATTGAGCTTTTTTATAAATATTTGTAGGGGGTTTTGTGACTAATTTTTTCATAATGGCAGTGGTGGGTAATTTTCTCTTCTTATTTTCTCTGATTAACGTGAGAATTTCTAACATTTTAGAGCGAACATGGTGGCTCCGTTTCTTAGTCAATTATATATACTAGCAAAAGAGCCCGTGCGTTGCCACGGCTGTCAGGAAAAAACAATGTTCCAATAAATTAGAATTTACTACTATTTAAATTGTGTTATTCTTAGTATGGATATAAATACATATATTGGACTTATTTTTAGACACTAATTAATAATCCGATTCAAATACAAAAACTGGACATTCCAAATCCACGTAGAAGTCTGCTGCCGATTTGAGAGTTCTATAAATAAAGACACCAACAATACCATCATGCTTATCAATTATCATAAATCCAGTAAACCTAAACTCTATCCCTTATGTATTCCATTGTTCACATCTCAAATTTCGCTCCAAACATAGAACCGGACCTCCATCTTGTGCAAATTCCACATGGAGGCACAGGGTTCATCATTAGAAGATAACTCATCGTGATACCACTGTCGGTGACCTTCATCACGACTCGACCCTAACGTCATCCTGCAAACCACAAGTATCCATTGAAAGGAAGGTTAGCACAATCATCGGCATCCCACTGCTGGTGACCCTCATCACGACTCGATACTGCAAACCACAAGTGTCCATCGAATGAAAGGTTAACACAATCAAAGATAAGTAATTATGTGCAATATTATGATTAATAAACTTTAACTTTTCATATTGAATTATACCCCTAACAATTATTCAGGTTTAGTTACTCTAATATGATCCTACTTGATTGAGTTCAAAAAAATTCTGTTAATGTCACTTTCACTACCATCGTCGGCAAAAAGGAAAGGATAATCTCTATTATCTGCAATGTCCATGCAACAAACATCAAGATACATGCAAACAGTATTATGGCAAAACCAAACATACAATGTTCTATGCAAGCATGCACTTCGACCGTTATCGTGAGAACACAATACTACATGGAGGTATGTTTACGGCAAGGAAAACAGACCTCCCTGTTGTGACACCCCGTGTCACTGTAATGCTAATAGTGCAAACAGCCCAAAAGCAAATTGAACTCAAATTCAAATCAATTCAAAATTCGAAATCAAATGTGCAAATAAATGTCAAACCAATGCTTGTGAAGGAACTCGAAATTTACAATAACAACTTTGGCTACCAAAAATACCAGTGGATGCAGGACAAAGAGAAAGAATTTTGGAGAATTTATCACAATTTTTGAAATTCGTTTGTAGGCTCAAATAAATCCTGGAATCTTAGAAAGTATCCTAATTTGACCAGCTTCCATTTTAAATCCTTTTGGATTCCAGATGTGCATGTTGGCCATATGGTAGAACTTTTCAAGAGCTTTCCAATGGTACCAAATTTGCCAATTTTGGAGTTCGTTTACTAGTCCAAATTGTGTGCATAAGATTGGGGAAAAATCGGAGTTGGAATAATTCGCAAAAATAAAAGATCCCTCCGGGCCCACTCGTCAGCCTCTCAAGCTGTTTCCACCGGAGAGCGCACGCCGCGTGGACGCCGTCGTACGGCTCCGCCGCACCGCCCACGCCGTCTCTCCCTCCTTATCCCGTGCGGACAAGCTCCAGAGGAGCCATTTCCTCTCTCCCAGCCTCGCACGCTCTCCCCGCTGCCTCAGACCCTAGCCACCGCACCACCATTGCCGTGCCGCTCGGGAGCTCACTGTCGCGCCGCCGCTGTGGAGCTACTCCAGACGCGTTTCTTGGCCTAGAGCTGCGCTGCGACGTCCTCAAGATATCCATGGCGCCGCTGCCCCGTTCCCCGCCGTGAGGAGCCCGGGATTTAGCTAGTCTTCTTCACGTCCGACCACCGAGCACCGCTGCGTCGCCGTTCGATTCCCCGTCTCCGGTGAGTCCACCCCTCGATTCCTCGCATCTGGAGCTGATTACCGTGTTCGCGCACACCCCTGAATCCGCCCTTCTCTTCCTCTCGCAGCCATGTCGCCGAAAGTCGGCTTTTCCCCGCCGCCGGTCGTCACTGTCTAGCCCGCAAGCAGCTCAACCCCGGCGACTACACCACGCTCCGATTCGACATCGATGCGTTCCGTGCCGAGACAGCACTCGCCACCTGGAAGCTCGAGCGCCAAGAAATGCAGCTGCAGGACCTCAACACCGTGCTCGGGTCGCCGTCAAACCTCCACCATCGCCGTACCTCGCCGCCGACCCTGCTCCGGCCTACCCCGCGCCTTCCAACTCGTCGAGGTGAAGCCGCCATCGCATGCTCTATCTCCCCGTACTCACAGTTCTTCGCATCACCTCCGGGAACCTCATTCCGGCGAGAGCGCCGCCCAACTCCGGCCATCCTCCGGTCGACACACCTCTGGCCACATGCCTCGGATCTGTTGTGGCTATGCGGGATCGTTTGTGGTTAACCGTGTAGCCCAGCGTGCGTCCTGGCATGCGAGTGGCTGGATCTGATGTGGCCAGCCCAGATCCAGTGCTGCCCAAATCGTGTGGCCTATTGTGTTGCCCTGATTTGATTGGCCCGCCAAAGTTTTAATCAATTCCGGTATTTTGTTAATTCCCAGAAAATCACAGAAACTTGTAAAATTCATAGTAAATCGAATACACCTCCAAAAATTATGAAACCAATTTTGTTAGCTTCCTTATGCTCAAAATCTTACAACTCATTTTCCTGTTTTAGGTAAAAATTTAAAATGTGCAGAATTGTTTAATTAGTGATAATTTCTCTGTTGCTCCATAAATCTTGAACTTTGGCATACTTTTTAAGCTACTGAATACACACATACAGAGCATTTTTCTACTGTCATATATTACTTAATTATGTTCCTATGATTTAAATTGTTCCTGCATTGTTTAAATCATTATAAATAATCTACCTTGCAATAAATCATGAAACTTCGCTGTAAATTACTTCCAGTGGCACGCTTCACCAGAAAATTGCCACTGGACATAAACTAAATTTTGAATTTCACTTCTCTAATTAATCAACTTGAATTAAATTAAGTAAGTAACTTAAATGAAAGTCAATGAAGGAAATGCTTCAGACGAAAGTAATTAACAAAGTTAATTATTTGCACTTACAGTATAAATAACTGTCCTATCAAGAAATCAATTCCTTAATTGCATCATATTATCATTGCATCTAACATGCATTATTTATCCTTCTCATAACGTGTAGTGATAGAGACGACTCCGGAGCCGCTCGACTTCCAGCTGCCGGAGGAGCAGGTCCAGGAGGTACAGGAGGAGCAGCCGCAACAGGACACTGACCCCGCTGACCTAGTTAGCTGCACTCCTGAGCCAGGCAGGCCCCGGTGCATGCCTCCCTATTTAGGATTTTATTTTCGCACTTGATTGGGGCTAGTAATTGATTGTGCATTAGGTTTATTAGGAGTTGATATGAAAACTTAGAACTGCATTAGGACTACCCTTCCATATCCTACCTTGTGTCCTATTTTTGTAGATGTGGTCTAGGTTACGTTAGAACTTGCTAGGCTTAGTGGCTAGCGGACGGTAGAAGTCGAGTGGTAGGTCCCACTCGCATGATAGGGACTCCTGGATTGTACTAGCTGGATTTAGGATTTGTTGAGACCGGACGGGAAATTGTTTGTGTAGGATGGTGCGAGAAGGCTGGGCCTTCACGGTGGTAGCCCCGTCTGTGTCGATTAAGGACCGTCCGTTGTTGGCCCTGTTGAGCAAGTTTGAACGTACTGACTCACATGCTAGTGTTTTTATGGGCCTAGTAAACCTAGTAGCCTGCGTCGCCCTGGATGTCTGGTAGATACTTTACTCTTTCTATCATGGTATTTGGGAGAAGTAGGGTGGCGTCCCGCGCAGTCAGCCGTCCGGGACGGGGGCTGCGGTGGGAGAGCCCTTCCTCGGGAGGAGTAGAATCTGGTACAGCTCTGGTGGTACGTAGCGTAAACGGTTGCCGTATGTGGCCTTTGCCGCGTATGGCGTGTGGTCAGGTTTTCTCCTGCAGGATGTACATCGATGCCGCCGCTCTGGGTCAAGAGCAACCTTGCTCACTGCGTCACATCGTAGTGTGATATGATTGATGATATGATGAGGCTAGTCTATTACATTACTGTTATTTACATTTCTATATATATACTGTCACTGTTGATGTATTGTTACTTATTATCTGTTTTAGAGATATGCACACTGTTTTTCCGGATAAGTACTTAACTTGCAAATAAAACTTGAAAGTAAGGATCCAGTAATTAGTGCGAGTTATGCTATTGAGTCAGCCACCCCTTTGTAGCCATGCATATTAGGAGTCGGCTGTAGATAGCCACGTTGACGGGTAAGTCTTGCTGAGTAACTAGTACTCAGGGTTTGGCTCTTTATGTTTTTGTGCAGGTATAGATTTTGCTTCCGCTGTTGATTGGTGGAGTTTCTCAGCGGGTCCACATCGCAGGCCTTTGATGTGCGGCCACTTATCGTCGAGTGTTGTAGATTTGGTATAGTTGAGATTTCCGCTGTGCTACTCTCATGTTTTAAATCATTTAAGACTTGTAATAACTTAAATATGCAAATTTGTGCTTTTTATGTGATGTACTGTTGCGTCTGTTAATCAGCGCTTTACCGACTCGATCCTGTGAAAAGCGGAGACGCTTCACCTGTGCTGGCCCAAGGTCTCTTCTACAAAATGTCTTGGCCAATGCAGGGTCATCAGTGATAATGATGTTGTCAAATAATGTACCTGATTTAACCTATAGATAAAAAAAGGTGGGAATATAACTAACTTTGAACTGAACATCACACGTGTGCAGTCTTATTCAAACCTCTACATGAGGAACAGGGGAAACATTGTTATCAGGACAGAAATATGAGACATATAGAAGCTGCAGAGTCAAAGATGACAAAGTTATATGTCTAAAAAATAATAGGACTTACGCACACGAAGATTTCAGCGTCGCTCAAAAATGTGTTCTTTAATTATCCATCTATCTGAAAAGAGAATGTAGAAGAAAATGCTCTTTGCCCTCCTCTCCTTTGTAAGATTGATCTCTATCCTCATTCTTATCTCCCTTTTTTGGGTGAACCCCACCTGTTATCCCTTCATTCACATTGTCAAGCTTCTTCACATCCGAAATAAGCAGCTCCATTTGCCGCTACCTTCATCATCCACCGTTCATACCCAGATGCACTACTTCTACTCATCTCCTCTTCGGCTTCTTCCAACATCAATTGTTTGTACTGCGCAAAACACATAGGAAAATTGTAATGATCATCTGATAGAATCAGGAGTGCTGCTCCTAGAGAATTCCTATCAGAAGCTTTTTGGCACAGAATTTAGTAATGCTGCAGCATGCAAGCATTACAATTTCTTTCCAAAATTTGACAAAAACTAAACACCTTCGTTAAGAAATATATTTTACAAAGTGTAATGACATAAAAATAGAGTGGGAAGCAAACAGTACCACGAACCAACAGAATAGCGTGGAACTCCTTGCCCGGCATCATCAATATATAGTATATGTAGCGGTTGCAGACTGCAAGCCCTCAGTTTGGCCTTGATACTGATATTGACCTGTCTCATCCTCCAGAATCCATGGCTTCCTGTTGTAGTATTCTCCTGTTTTGTCAAATATGTGTGCTCATTGTTAACAGGGGAAACATCGGCTAACAAAACTCCTTCTGTTAATGATGTTAACTCGTCCAGAATAAGCTACTGCACATGGATTTTGATCCAATTGATAAACAAACAGAACTCTTTCTATGTCTTGAAGTTGACGTGAATACTGCAAATTTTGCTCTATAACAATCTTAGACATTTAATTCAGCAGAGCAATCAACAAAGAACAAATTCAGCCTTGACCTGTTAGAGAATTAACAGAGGTACCATACCCGCATACCATACATTCATCAGAAAATGATACCAATGTATCAAAGCATAGCCAGGCTGCATTACTACATATAGACAGTAATGATCATCCATGGTGAAGAAAGACCAGTACCCGCATGTTACAGGTCAGCTGCCGTCCTTGCATGCCTTCCTTACGAAAAGACCACCTGTTCTTCCCCGCGTTCCCATTCTTCGACAAGGGTGGCAAACCGAAGTCGAACCTGTCGATCGAGAAGGTCTTCTCCGCGGCGGTATCCACACGATCCGTGTACTCCTGCATGCCGTGGGGATCGAACCACCAAAGTTCAGGGGAAACAAATTAAACCCGGATGAAGCTGCATTGCTCGTGGGAAGCCCAGGATTCACGGAACGTCGGTCGGTCAGAGAGTGAGCGTACCCGGATGAGGCTGGTGACGGGCGCGGCGCAGAGATGGCACAGCAGACGGCTTCATGGGCAGGTCCGCGAACGCCGGGTGGGCCAGCATCTCCTTGGCCACGCCGGGGCTGGACGCCACCACGGCAGGGTGTCGCCGATGGAGAACGCCATGAGGTACTGGGCCCCCGCCGTGCGCGCCATGGCGGCGAGCGCGCGGTGCTGGAGGCCGCAGGACAGCGTGAAGATGCATGCTGCCGAACACAGGTAGGCCGCGGGGGGCCTTGATCGGGGTCGCGCTCGACGCCACCCAAAAACGGATCGACGCCGCTGAGTCACACGCCGCAGGGGAGCCACCGAAAAACGAATCGACGACGCTGAGTGAGACGCCCGAGGGGAGCCACGACGCGTTGCACCGGTGTCAGCGGCGATTTGGATTGGGATCGGGAGAGCGGAGAGGAGCAGTTCGTGAGATTTGGAAAAGAAAACGAGAACACATCAGGCGTGCAATAACCAGAGAGCCCCGCGGACCCACCCGTCGGCACCCTTTTTTTTTTTGCTGCGACGCACGTGGACTCGGAAGGAAAATAATAAGAGTATAGAGATACTCCCTCCGTCCCAAAATAGATGTCGATGTTGACTTTTGACTATGACATTTGATTATTCTTCTTGTTCGAATTTTTTGCACAAATATTAAAACAAATTTGTCATGATTATACTATCTTAAATGACAAACATGTTATGAAAAAACAACTAATATTTGCTCAAAAAATTTAAATAAGACGAATAGTCAAACATAATGATCAGAAGTCAAAAGCGACAAGTATTTTGGGACGGAGGTAGTAATAGATAAAAGGCATAAGGAAACCATGAAAGTTAGAGTAACTAGTTATGCCTAAATATGGGTGGCATATGTATGTGTGATGTAATAATATACCAATAAATAAATGCAACATGAAAGTTGTAGTAACTGGTTGTGCCAATACATGAGTGACATAGGTATGTGTGATGTAATCAGTACCTATTTGTCGTTCCAAGTAAATTGCTAGTTAACCTGTGATGTCTGCACAACGCTTGGATCAAATATGTGCCTTTGCGCTCCTCTAAACATTGTTGATGCTCTGCTAGACGCCGTTGCTACTCATCACCGTGGACCGTTCATCGTAATTTGTCTCCTAGAACCAGGACAGCAGCCATGCATGTCGTCTCCAGGAAGAAGACCGAAGGAGTTGACTTATATATATGAAACACAGTGCCAATCTCTACCGTTCTCTAAAATCAAGAGATGGATCTTGTTGCTATGGTATAACCTTTTTTATGATACCACTTTAGAGATCGTAAAAGGGATATAAGCTTACAATCCATGTGATGACATCAAACCTTGTTCAGCTCACGATAACGAGAGTTGATCTCATCTTTCCCTTCATTAAGACTCAGTTTATATTGCACTATGTTCAAATTTTAAAATTTTTACAACAGAACCAAATGGATGCACACCATTCATTTTCTCCATCTGATGATTCAAATCTTCATCAAGATACAGGTTTGACCCTTATTTCTTGAACATTTGTCAAAATAGATATTCTGTTCATATAGTGTACACAGACAATAACTAATGCATATGTGTTCCAGGGTTTGGATTGGAAACAGTTAAAACTTGGTCCCAGGTGCATCAAGTTTGGTACCACATGCATGCCTTACTGATTATATGCAACGGAAAAAATGGCATATGCTTCTCAGGATTTTGATTCTGTCGCATGCAAGCTACAAACACACATGATCTACTTTAGGAATAGATAAGGCAATGTATATACGCTAGATACGAGCTTGTACACACAACATGTAGCACAGATATGATGTACTTGGACCTTTTCTTTCATCAACTTCCTGAAGTCTAGTCCAGAGGAATTATAGTTTAGTTTTCCATAACGAGTAAAGTTTCTAAGGATCACAGTAATGCAAATAGCAATTTGTCAACTTATGCAAACCGCTAAGAACACAGACTTTGTAAATTGGCTTGAAAATTAAATTATTAAGCTTTGCACCAGGTAAATGAAAAATTCATTCATCTTTAATCTAATAAAAAAGAAAATGATCATACAAGACTTTCAGTGATTGTCAACGGAAGGTGGAGAGGCTTCAGTCTTGCTCCCCTTGTTTTCCCTTTCGGTTCTCCTTTGGATTAAGTAATTCGGAATGCCTCTAGTCGCTGGATCTTGGATCAGATAGAAGACAGGCACATTGACGCACGGATGACCTTGAGTGGTTGGCATGAGAGCAGCAAGCAATCATGCAGGCAGCGGTATTATATATGTTACCAAGAGGAGAGTTGATTTGGGAAATCAATCTTCGACTCCAGACTGATGTGTTTAACTATGGTAACTTTGCAGGATATCACAGATGTAAGTGCATCTTTTGCGGGGTTTTTTTTTTTTTTTTTTTTTTTTTTTTTTTTTTTTTTTTTTGCGAGGGGCATATTAGTTGAAAAGAGGAAGACCTAGACCTATTCAACTTGGGAGTTCAGTCAGACAGAAATATGAAGCACACAGGAAACAACAGTTTGAATAATGAGGAGCTCTATAAGTTCAAAAGATTACATCATCGATTTCCCTTTCTTTAATACTACACTGGGTTGATCTCTGTCCTGACTCATAGATTTATAGAATATACTTTACCGAGAATCTCAAAATTGGTCACTATATATTGATCAGCTTTTAATGACCAACATTATTTTCTTAGTCACTAAAACTTGGTGACTAAAACTTCATTTTCTTGTAGTGTGTACATGAACATGAGCCTGGGTTGCGGACTTGCGGTTCATCTTTCCCTGTCTTGTCGGGCCAAGTATAGTGGGTACAACACAGCATAGGACTTCCCTCCCGCGGTTATAGCGGATTATATGTATATATCTGTCAAGTTGTGCTTCTTACATGTTGTATAAATACACGTGACATGCGCTTACAATCTACAAATCAACAATCCAGCGTAGGTTGCTGCCACCTACTGGCACTTGTTATCTCCCTGTAGTAGGCTGACTAATATAGAATCAATATAACAATAAAGAGACGAAATAAAATGGAGAGAAGAAAGGATGAGAAAAATTTAGTTATTAGATCAAATTTACAAATCCATTGAGGCTGACAATATGCGCTTTCTGTGCTGAAAATAGTTTGAAAACAGCACGGCCTCGTGCGGGGTGATCAATCCGCTTAATGAGGCCTCAAGTTTGACTCTATAATCTATAACATATGGTCTTGCGTTCGTTATCAACCGCATAGCACAGAAGGTTTACAAGCCCAAACTGGCAGGGCCCGGCTAATTACTAGTTGCGGTGATACACATGTTAAAACCTTCTTCCTGCAGCCATAGCTATCAAGCCCACGTTCTTCTCTAATGAAATGGTCTCAGGTTTGTCTCTGTAATCTATAACATATGGTTTTGCGTTCGTTATCAACCCAATAGCACAGAAGGTTTACAAGCCTAAACTGGCAGGGCCCGGGCAAATACTAGTTGTGGCGATACACTGGTTAAAACTTCCTTCCGGCAGCCATAGCTATCAAGCTCACGTTCTTCTCTACTAGTTTATCTATAGAAACAGACACTGTCCACGCGTACAATCCACAAAAATCACCCATCCATGGTCAAGTAACTTTTACCACACGTTTCTTGGCACACTTTATATGACTTTCCGGCATAGCTATACTTCTATAAATACACGTACTCTGCGTTACAAACTTCAAATCACCCATCAACGGATCTCACAAAGATGGCTATCCAGCGCAGTGAAGCTTGCTGCCTGCTCTTGGCACTTCTTCTCTCCCTGCAGCTGACAGGCGGACTCGCCGGCAGCGCCGGCGACATCACCGTCTACTGGGGCCGGAACAAGGACGAGGGCAGCCTGCGCGAGGCCTGCGACACCGGCTTGTACAAAACCGTCATTATCTCCTTCCTCAGCGCCTTCGGCCATTACAATTACACCCTCGACCTCTCTGGCCACCCGCCCGCTGGCGTCGGCGACGACATCAACTACTGCAAGTCCAAGGGTATCGTTGTGCTCCTCGCCATCGGCGGCCAGGGCGGCGAGTACTCGCTCACATCTTCGCAGGCGGCATATGATGTCGCCGGTTACCTATGGAATGCCTTCCTCGGTGGCTCCCGTGGAAGCGTGGTCCGCCCTTTCGGCAACGCGACGCTGGACGGCGTTGACTTCTTCATCGACCAAGGCTCAATGGAGCACTACAATGAGCTCGCCAAGTACCTGTTCGACTACACAAAGTACTACCGTGTTGGGCGTGTCGTGTTGACGGCGACGACGCGGTGTGGGTACCCGGACCAGCGCCTCGAGGCGGCGCTGCGCACATGCATGTTCGACCGCATCCACGTCCGAATGTATGGCGGGGACCGCAAGTGCCTTGTGTCGCCGGTGGAGTGGTGGCAGAATTGGGCGTCGGTGTTCCCCCGCAGCAAAGTCTTTGTCGGCCTGGCGGCATCGCCGGATGAGGACGCCGCGGCATACATACCCCCATCGGACCTCTACAGCCGCTTGCTGTACACCGCCAAGATAGAGCCTAATTATGGAGGTGTCATGATTTGGAACAGGTATTACGACAAGAATACCGGCTACACGAAAGCTATCAATCAACTCCCTGAATAAGTTGTAATAATGGTCACAAGAGTGACATACATGTGTGTGTGTGATGTAATAATATATAAATAAAAGGCATAAGGACAACACGAAAGTTAGAGTAACTAGTTATGCCTAAATATGGGTGACATATGTATGTGTGATGTAATAATATAGTACCAATAAATAAATGCAACATGAAAGTTGTTGTAACTTTTTTTTTTGCAGTAAAAGTTTAGTAACTTGTTGTGCGTATACATGACGACTCAATGAAATATGCATGAGGACTCCGCCTACCACAAATCAAAACATGCTGTTGAGTTGCATGCACCAACCAGTTCACCCAAAAGCCTAAGCTGATGGGGATAGGTGGGCAATTCACTTATGGTTTAACACTCCCCCTCACGTAAGATTTACTTGACACTTTTCATTCATCGACTTGAAGTTTAGTCCAGATGAATTTTAACTGAATTTTCCATAACAAGTAAAGTTTCTAAGGATCACAATAATGCAAATATCAATTTGTCCACTTATACAAACCGCTAACAACACTGACTTTGTAAGTCGGCTTGCCAGTAAATTAAAATATATGCCATCTTTAATTTGATAAAGGAATGGTCAGAAAGAAGTTTCAGTAATTGTCAACGGAAGCTAGAATGAAGATTCAGTCATGCTCTGCTTGTTTTCGTTTTCAGTTCTCCTTTGGTTTACGTAATTTGGAATGCCTACAGATGCTGGATTTTAGATAGAAGATAGGCACATCGAAGCATGCCTGACCTTGAGTGGTTGGCATAAGAGCGATGATGCATGCAGAGGAATTATGTGGCGAGGAGGCGGGTTTATTGGGAAATCAATGATCACTTCCACACTGGTGTGTTTAGTTTCGGTAATTAACTTTAATTACAGGATGCCACAGATGTACGTAAGTGCATGTTTTGCGCCACACATATTAGTTGAAAAGAGGAAGAGATCGGGACCTATTCAACAGGTAGTTCGGTCAAACAGAAATATAAAGCACACAGGAAACAACACGTTAACAATGAGGAATATCTCTATAAGATCAAAAGATTACATCATCGTTTTCTCTTTCTCTCTAATAGTACACTGGGTTGATCTCTCCCCTGACTCATCGAGTTTTAGAATATGCTGTACTTAATATGTGTCTCACCATATAAGTCAAAAAAAAAAATAGAAAACTTGTAGTGCATTGACTTTGAAGAGGCATAGAAAGTTATAGCTATCTATAATGTGTCAACGTATATTTTATTTGTCATGGAGGTCAAAAACATATTTTGAAAACACTTTCCAGTTATGGATGCACTCTGTACGATATGTCACTAGTTTTGAACGTCATGACATCGTTATATAAGCATTAGTTCATTTGCATGTATAAATGACAACATTATGATAACTGCTAGTATCTAATAATTGAATCAGCCACCAGAGAAGAAATAAAGCAAACTTGATGCAGCGGATGCATCGTTGGATAGCCTGCTTGAGCATGCATGGATATGATCGGTTACTTAACAGAGGCTGTTGGGCCATCCAGTTGACAATTCAAGATGCATTGACGTAGTACATATGGTATTAGGTAGGCAAGAACATTTTTTTCTCTATGAAAAGGTTGACTTAGTGTGCTAATCAGTGTAAATGAACCCGTGGATAGAACGGTAGGTTGAAAGATGGGACTCTGTTCTGAGAAGAGGTTCTCAGTGGATATTACAAAAAACTCCAGAAATACCATGGGAAATCTATGTTTTACAAAATTTAGTTTTCTGTTATATCGAAGAACCTCAAAGTATTCAATATACTACTCCCTCCGTCCCAAAATACTTGGCATCCTGGCTCTCTACCAGGTTCATGGAATATTCTCTGAACCTGGCAATCTGTCTGTCCAGATTCATTAAACATTCTATGGATCTGGATACCCAAAAACATTCCTAGGATGCCAACTAAATTGGGACAGAGGGAGTACATGTTTATTAGAACCATGCTATAGGTTTCACACTCACAAAAAAAAACATGCTATTGCATCAAAACTCTAGAAGTACTTTGCAATAAACAGGCCCGAATTAAGTATAGTTATTGGATAAAAGTATGCATTAGTTGTTGGCTGAAAATATAAGAGGCATGGGCCAAAAATAGATTCAAAAAGGCCATCCCGGCGGGCTGACCTCCGCTGCTAAATGATGGGCCAGGAGTTTGTCTCTATATTCGACACATGGTTTTGCGTTGGCTCTCAACCCAATTGCACAGCAGGTTTACTAACCCAAGCTTGGAGGGCCCGGCCAACTACTAGTTGCGATGATACACGGGTTAAGACATCTTCCGGCGGCCATAGCTACCAGCTCACGTTCTTTTCCTACTAGTTTAAGACATCTTCCGGCGGCCATAGCTACCAGCTCACGTTCTTTTCCTACTAGTTCCATAGAAGTAGACAATGTCCACGCGTACAATCTTGAAATCCCCCATCCGCAGTCAATTACTCGTTGCCATACGTACGAGCTTGTACACAGAACAAGTAGCGTAGACGATCCACTTGACGCTTTTCATTCACCGACTTGAAGTTTAGTCCAGAGGAATTTTAATTGTATTTTTTTTATAATGAGTAAAGATTCTAAGGATCTCAATAATGCAAATAGCAATTTGTCCACTTATACAAAAAGCTAACAACACGACTTAGGTGGTGTTTGGATCCCCATCAGTTTCTAAAAATCTAGATTCTAGGTATACATTCTAAAATCTGGCTTTTTAAAAAAATCTGGGTGAAGGTGTTTGGATTTCGGATTCTTAAAATCTAGAAACCAGTTTTTGAGGTAGTTAATAACCAGTCTACCTTTTCTATATTAGGATAAAACAATAGCACAAACTGTAATTATCCAAAAACATTCTAGGGTAGAGGGTCTTTTGGCAAATAAAATCACCTAAAAGCTAGGTTAGAGTAGATTATTAGATTCTTAAAATCTCACAATCTAGATTCTAGAATCTGGTGCATAATCTGTTCTGTTTGGATCATTTGTAGCTTTTAAAATCTGAATTCTTAAAATCTGAGTGGATCCAAACAGACCCTTAGTGTAAGTCAGCTTGCCAATTAATGCTTTCTACAAAGTATATAAAACATTATGTCATCTTTAATTCAGTAAAGGAATGCTCATAGAGATCTTTGTCGTACCCCAACTCTGGAGTACTCTGTGCATCATGTATCAGTCCCTGAATCAGTAGCAGATACGCACAGGAACACAGATATGATAATCAAAAGTATACTTCGGATAGGTTCATAAATATAGTACCTGATATATTGAGCCTTTAGTGGCGGTACGACAAGGATGCAGAAGTATCCAAGTCCTTCCGTTAAATAAAGGCGAGGTAATCACACACAGACAGCGGAAAGCACGACCCAAGCCACAGGCAGACTTGAGAAGCAGAACCGAAAACCAAAGCGTCGTCGTCTCCTACGAAGACTTCTCCTACTAAAAACATCAATCGCAAACGCGTGAGTACATAAGGTACTCAGCAAACCCTAACACAAGGGGTAAATATATGCAAGGGTATAAACAAGGATGTCGCTGAGGTTTATCGTATCAGCGGAAAGCCAACTTTATGCAAGGGTTGTTTTTGAAAACAAAACAGTTCGCAAACTACAGTCAGGTATGTCATTATATTTAGTGGGGTTGGTTGGCCCTGGGGGAGATGCAATCCATCCCGCCAGTTCCCAAATTTTAATGCTGGCAGGAAACCAGCGTACGGCTCCACGCCGGTGTTTTCCAAAAACACGCCAAGAATAACTCACACAGGAAAGACTAATCATTGTGTGGCCATAGCTTTCGCGTTGTCCAATACCGTGGAACACGGCTATCCGGATAGATTCTTATCCTCTGCAGAGGTTGTACACTTTCCCCACAAGGTACCCAGTCCTCCCACAGCCAATGGCTTGGATTGGATACTAATGGTTCCGTACCTACTTGGCGACACCACGGCAGCACTACGGAAAATCTGCGACCAGGGGCTTCCATCATCATATAATAGAATGGCCAAAGGCCAGAATTGTCTCCACATGCCGGACTCGACGCCAACCTCGTCGAGTCTTCTCCTGGCTTCCGTTTGCCACTCCAGTCTCCTGGTGGGTACCGGGTGAACGCTATAGT
The DNA here is from genome assembly GCA_007726485.1 of Eragrostis curvula. Classification (NCBI taxonomy): domain Eukaryota; kingdom Viridiplantae; phylum Streptophyta; class Magnoliopsida; order Poales; family Poaceae; genus Eragrostis; species Eragrostis curvula. Next base: position 17,318,026 of record CM017440.1, on the reverse strand, counting down.
AGGGTGTGGTTCCAAACCTTTCCCATACAAGGCTTGTGGTTGTACGGGAAGGGCTAGGCTAGGCGGCACATGAACCGGTCCTTATACGACCGAAGGAAACATCTTCAATAGCTATCCTCCACGAGGAATAGCGTCCCAGAGATAGCCTCCCCACTGAGGACTATCTCGCTTGCTCCTGTCCAAAACATTCCCCACTATGGGTTGCACTTTATCACCAAACCCACCCATTTTCACATTTACTCACACCACCAATCACTCACACATTTTAACACAAAAGCATTTGAGCAAGATTAATTAAGTACACGGTGACAGATCCTAAGCAGCATTTTAATCCATCACATCATTAAAAAATTAATGATGTGGGTTCCTAGGTTTAACAAGGAATCAGGATAAGCAAAACAAGGCATGGCAATCAACAAGTACTTAGAACATACTAAGCATGTAAATCACTTTTAAATACCATGCATACTTTATTTAAAAACAGGCTCTAAGTGGGATTATTTGCAATCATAGGATCAATATGATCAAGGGGGAGTTAGGACTTGCCTGATACTCGCTTTCCTAATCTTTAAGTTCTGGGTCTTCAGTCTTTTCTGTCAAAGTTGATGCCTTCGAGTCCTTTCTTGAAGCTTGTATCTTTCGATGGGTCTTGATCTGAGATTTCTTGACGAGCACTTGGATTCTTTTGGCTCTTCCTCGATTCTATTGTAATCTAACGCATAGAAATACTACGTATAAATAAACTACTGCAGAAGAAAATAAAGCGCGAAAAGAGCCGAATAAGATCCAATTTAACTCCAATAAAATCGATAGAAAGCAAATGAAGAACAAAAGACTCAAAATATAGATGATGCATCCAGCATTACTTTAATAAGGTTTTGTTACCTCAAAAAGGCCATTAGGAGTGATGCATCGTACTCTATGGCTTTTGGTGTAATGAGAGATGCTAAACACGAAGAGAAGAGCATGAATGCATGAAGTGACGGGGACAGCGTGTGTACGTGTTCTTCGTACATTCATGGCACTAGCCTTCATACAGGTAGTAACCTATATAAAGGTTCATGCAACATGTGTACGAAGTACAAGGTGTGTCAGCTTAGCGCTCCTATACCTTATATCGTTAACTAATGATGACTTAGCTATTAATTACTTACTAGATTGAGTAATTACTAAAACTAAACTATTATTTATTAAGTTGGTTGTCATGCGTCGGACGTATGACGATGGTACGTGTACGTGAGCATGTATGATATGAATGCACGGTTGCAGATAAAACACTAAGATCAAATGAAGACGACTAGCAATTAGAATAATAATGAATTAATAACTCCAATAAGATTCAATAAAAGAGCACTTGTAAAAGAGGATGACGAAACGATAGGGTTTGATAGGATTTGTTGAGGGCATTGGAATGGGTATTGCATTCATTGTTAGGTCAAGTTTGATTTGAGCAATGATTGATCAAGGCTAAGTTTGGAGTTGAGCTCGTGATAGAAAGAGGTTATTGGATTTTGAAGTGAAACGACATAAAAGATATATCGTTAGATTTAATGCTAGCGAGCGAATGTGTGGATGTGCGATACAAGGATAAAGCAGGGTTGTGATAAGGAAGGTACTAGACTAAATGGTATCACAAGATTGGTTAGGTGCAGGTGAACAATGATTGCGATGTGCGAGATTGACGTCGCATGATTGTCACGAGGAGGTTATAACAAATGAGAGGGGAATTTAGGGTATTGATGATGTCTAGGTATAGTGTGGGGTTCCAGTAATAGTACCGTGAGGTACTTCGCTTTCTACGAACGCGTGGGCGCAAGAATCGCCCAAAACGGAGCTATGGTTGAAAAGATATGGACATTTGAAGTTCTGGGGCTTGACTGTAATTATAAAAAGGTATTAAGGGCTTAAAAGTAATTATAGAAAGTTCTAGGGACTTATATGTAATTACAGAGAAGGTTAGGGACCCTGGGGTAAAAAGACAGGGGCTAAAACATAAATACAGAAAAGTTTAGGTACTTTTCTGTAAAAAGTTAGGGCTTAAACATTATTATTGAAAAGGTTAGGGGCTTATCTGTAAAAAGTACAGGGCTAGGGATTTTCTGAAATTTTAGGAATTATTTTCGTATTGGAAAAGGCTAGGAGAGGCTGACATGTGGGGCTGGTTTACACAGTGCAGCAGGGCCGCTGTGCTGTGGACCCGGTCCATGGGGCCGTGGACCACAGTGTGCAAAAGGGGGTGGTGCACAGTGCACCGCGTGCACCACGTGTGCGGCGACTCGGGTCGTCGCGGGCCCGTGGTGCCGACGTGGCAGCCACGTCGGACGCCGGGGCGACCCGGTCAGACGCGGCGGCGGTGTAAGGATCACGGAGTACCAAGAGCGGGGGTGAATCGGTAGCTCTTGTAAATTTCTCCGGTAAGGTACTTTAACAATCCTACTAATTTGCTAGGTGATAACAAGAAGCAAGCAAAGCGCACACACTAACAAGACTAGCTAAGAGCAGCCCTACACATGCAATTCTACCAAGAGCAAAGCAAACAACCCTATCAATCAATTCTACTAGTAAGAGATAAATGCGGAAAAGTAAATGCTAGTAAGTAAAGAGATGAGATAGAGATTGCTCATGTATTTTTAGCCCGTGGTATCGGGAGGATGACGCCTCCCCTTAGTCCACGTTGGGTCACTCCCGCCGGAGTCTCGACCCCTCCCTCCGCTCGATGGCGATCCCCTCTAGAGCATTCTTCACCCTCCGAGTGAAGACGCGGGCACATCCCGCCGGCAATTCCGGATACTCCTCCGATGGTAAGGATCCGCACGTGATGCGGTCCAAAGGGCGCTCTCTTCTTGTTGCTTCTTTCACACGGGAAGCACAAAGACCGTGTACAAACTTGCAGCAGCTTCCATACTTCTTGGCAAGCTCACCACCGACGCCTAACCGGTCTAGGCCTTGCCATAGACCAAGAGTAACAGATTAAGATGACTCTCTATGCACACACTAGCCCTAGAGATCAAAAGATGCTCTTGTTACTCTCTCACTTGCACTTGGATCACTCCAAATCCTCACTAAATGCTCTCTTCTCTTGCTCTTGGCTTCTCCTAGGCAACCTCAACTGTTCCACTGGCCAAGAGACCCTCAAAGGGGTAGGCAACCAGCTATTTATAGGCGTCCTCCACAAAACTAGCCGTTTGCCAAAAAGTGCCCAGGAAAACAGTAGACCGTACCATGCACCGTACCGTACGGTCTCCATAGCACCATATGGTACGGTCTCTATTCCAGCACTGTCCAGAGACTTCTCTTCTCTGTTCCATCTCATCCAATGTAGACCGTACCATACGGTCTCCATGACCGTACCATACGGTCTCCTTTGCTTTCCTTCCAACAGAAACTTCCATCTTTCTGTAACTTCATCCTTTGTAGACCGTACCATACGGTCATAGCACCGTACCATACGATCAATGGTACGGTCTCCATCATCTTCATTTCCAGAGACTTCATCTTCTCTGTGTCGATCTTCAAAGTAGACCGTACCATACGGTCTCCACCACTGTACCGTACGGTCTCTTCATCTCCTGTTTCCAGAAACTCTGCCTTCTCTGTCCGGATCTCCAATAGAGACCGTACCATACGGTCTCCTTGACCGTACCGTACGATCTTCCCTGCATAAGCTGAAACTTGATCTTCTCTTCGATCCTTGCTTCCAACTTCACTTTTCTTGATTCCTCGAGCTTCCCTTCTGCCATTCTAGCCTATGAGAGCCTCACATTGCATCCAATGATCTCTACCACTAGTGTGCACTAAGAGAACCAACTCGAACCCTCTTGATAGTCCGGTTTTTCGTATGGACTCAAGTCTACATCTAAACCAAGCCAACACTTGCTTGGATCTAGCATGTCTTTGGCCTTGATCCATCTCCTCGACCGCGACTCCATCAAGTCCAATGTTCCGAGTTGTCGAGGCAACCAATCATCGAGATCTTCAATAGAGAAAAGGTTGGCGAAGATTTCCATCGTATGTGACCATAGGCAACAACCTACATAAGAGTTAGTCACATATACCATGATCATCCAATCACCAAAACATTTATACATTTGGGGTTTCCATACTCCAATGGTCATGAAGCTTACAGGCGGGGATGCGCGCGCGGAGGCGCGGCGCCGGGACGCAAGCCGAAGGCGGCTACAGTGGCCAGAACATTGTGCGGAGGGCGGCTGCGGACTCTACGCGCGACGGCGGACCCTAAAGTGCTTGACGTTGACGAGGGCAGAGGCTAGGGCGGCGGCGCGAGCTCGACGGAGCTTGGCGGCGTGCCGGAGTGCGCGGGGAAAAGGGTGCGCGCGCGCGAGCGCGGTTTTAAGCGGGTGCGGACGTGCGCGCGTAAGCGTAGAGGCTGTGGATGGCCTTGGCGTGGCACAGTGAGGGCCGGAGGGTGGCCGTCGCCAGAGAAGAGGGTGGCGGAGCGGCTGCGCGCGGTGCGCGAGAGTCCCGGGGCGTGCGGAGGGGGAAGAGAGGGTGCAGGAGAGGGAGAGAGAAGTGGGGAAGCTCACCTCGAGCTCGGTGGAAGCGGAAAGCGACGGATGGCAGCGGAGGGGCTCGCCAGAGTTTGGCTGGAGTTGGGGAAGAGAGTGAGAGGCGACTCGGGTTTGTGCGCGGGGAAGTGAGCGGAAGAGAGAGAGGAGGGTGGAGATGCTCACCGTGGGGGCGGCGAGGGCGGCGGAGGTCGGGGACACGCGGCGCGGAGGGTCGCTGGAAACCTAGGTGAGAGAGAGGGAGAGAGAGAGGAGGACTCGCGGGCACGGGAGAGGAGAGAAAGGAGGGGCTCGGTGCCCTTTTAACGGCGGTGAAGGCGGTTCGCAACAGTGAGGCAGTGGAGTAGCGGCCACGGCGTCGCCCGGCAGCCGGGGATGGGCGGCGCGGGATTCACGCGGCGTCGCGTCGGACGGGATGGGTCAGAGGAGGACGATGACAGGTGGGCCCCACCTGTCAGCGAAAGAGGAGAGAGGAGACGGGCTGGGCTGGCTGGGCCGGAAGGAAAGGAACACGGCCCAGTGGCGATTTCGGAGGAGGAAGAGAGGGAGGTGGGCTGGGCGAGAGCATGGATTTTCGGCCCGAATAGGTGTAAGAAATTGGAAATTGCTTTACTTTTTACTGGGATTTGAATTTGAAGGAATTTTAAATTCAAACAAAAACAAAGATTGATCAACCACTCAAAACAAATCAAATAAAACACAGAAATGCATATGGTGATGTTTTATGCAAGTTTAAAATTCAAAAATTTGAAAATCAACTTGGAAATTAATTCTACTTTGATTTTATTTGTTGTAAATTCAAAAGCTTCAAATTTTTAGTATATTTTTAAAGGGAGCGTATCCTATGAGAACCAGGTTCGTGTGAGAACTATGAGAACTTTAATCTGGGCCACATGATCTTGATCCAAGGGGGCGTATAGGGAGAGGTGAGAGGGGGAATTTGCAAAAGTATTATTAAGTGGGCGGTGATTTTGCAAATCCACCCTCCCACCTGAATTCATACGCCCCATTGGATCAAAATCATGTGGTCCAGATTGAAGTTCTCATAGTTCTCACACGAACCTGGTTCTCATAGGATACGTTGCCATTTTTAAATGAAAGCAACCACTTGAGCACATCTTTTAAATATTTAGAAATTTTCAAATTCAAACCATCTTTTGATCTATTTAGTGGATTTTATTTTGAAACATCATTTCAAGGTGAGAGGTTGGACAAAAATTTTAATTTGGAGTGATTTTTATTCCTTTTTATTTTTCTTTTCTCCTTTTCTTTTTGGCTCCATAAGTTGGGGTGTTACAATCTTTCAGTGATTGTCAACGGAAGCGGGAGAGAAGATTCAGTCATGCTCTGCTTGTTTTCGTTTTCAGTTCTCCTTTGGTGTACGTAGGTTGGAATGCCTATAGTCGCTGGATTTTGGATAGAAGATAGGAACATTGAAGTACGCATGACCGTGAGTAGTTGGCATGAGAGTGATCATGCATGCAGGGGTATTATCTTACGAGGAGGCGAGTTGATTTGGGAAATCAATCATCGCTTCCACACTGGTGTGATTAGCTTTGGTAATTAACTTTGCAGGATGCCATAGACGTAAGTGCATGTTTTGCACCACATGTTAGTTGAAAAGAGGAAGAGAATGAGACCTATTCAACCAGGGAGTTCGGTCAAACAGAAATATAAAGCACACAGGAAACAACGCGTTGAACAATGAGGAGCTCTATAAGACCAAAAGATTACACCATCGTTTTCTCTCTCTCTCTAATACTACACTGGGTTGATCTCTCTCCTGACTCAGAGTTATACAATATGCTGTATTTGTATACGTGTCTCACCATAGAAGTCAAAAGAATGTAGAAAACTGGCAGTGCATTGACTTTGAAGAGGGATAGAAAGTTATAGCTATCTCTATTGTGTCAATGTATATTTTATTTGCCATGGAGATCAAAAACATATTTTGAAAACACTCTCTAGTTAATGGATGAGCTATGTACGTTATGTCATTAGTTTTGAACGTCATGATATCGTTATGCTAGTATCTAATTGAATCAACCACGAGAGAAGAAATAAAGCAAACTTGATGCAGCACATGTCGTTGTGTAGCCTGCTTGAATATGCATGGGTTATCGGTCACTTAACAGAGGTTGCTGGGCCATCCAGTTGACAATTCGAGCAAGATGCTTTCACGTTGTACAATATATGGTATTAGGTACGCAAGAACATTTTGCTTTTATTGACCTAAAAAAACATTTTTTTATTTTCACTATGGACAGGTTGAATAAGTGCTAATCAGTATAAATGAGCCCGTGGATATAATGGTAGGTTGAAAGATATGGCTCAGTTCCAAGAAAAAAAAAGGTTCTCGATCAGTGGATTTTTTTTCAAAAAATATCATGGTATGTTTTTGGAATACTATGGTTTACAAAATTTTGTTTTCTGTTATATTCAACAATGTCAAAGTTCTAAAAATACTACACGTTTATCTGAAACCATGCTATTGCATCAAAACTCAAAAGTACTTTGCAACAAACACACCATAACTAAATAGTTATTGGATCAAAAGTATGTATTAGTTGTTGGCTGAAAATATACGAGGCATGGGCCAAAAAAAGATTGAAAATGGCCATCCCGGCGGGCTGACATCCGTTTACGCGGAGGCGACCAGTACCGCTAACAAAGCCCCTCAGGTTTGTCTCTGTAATCTATAACACATGGTTTTTGAGTTGGTTCTCAACCCAATGGCATAGTAGGTTTACAAGCCCAAACTGGCAGGGCCCGGCCAATTACTAGTTGCGGTGATGCACAGGTTAAAACTTCCTACGGTCGGCAACTAGTAATCAGCTGACGTTCTTCGCTACTAGCTCCATTGAAATAGACACTGTCAACGACGCGTACCATCTTCAAATAAACCCATCCATGGTAAAGTACTCGTTACCACACGTTACGCGGCACACCTTATAAAACCTCGGGCATAGCAATAGCTCTATAAAGACTCGTGCTCCGCGCTTTACAACTTCAAATCACCCAATCAACCAACAAATCTCACCAGCAAGATGGCGATCCAGCGCAGTGAAGCTTGCTGCCTGCTCCTGGCACTTCTTCTGTCCCTGCAGCTGAGAGGTGGATTCGCCGGCGGCGCCGGCGACATCACCGTCTACTGGGGCCGGAACAAGTACGAGGGTAGCCTGCGCGAGACCTGCGACACCGGCATGTACAAAACCGTCGTCATCTCCTTCCTCAGCGCCTTCGGCCATGGCCAGTACAAGCTCGACCTCTCCGGCCACCCGCCCTACGAAATAGGCAATGACATCAAGCACTGCAAGTCCAAGGGCATCGTCGTGCTCCTCGCCATCGGCGGGCAGGGCGGCGAGTACTGGCTCCCGTCTTCCAAGGCAGCAACGGAAGTCGCCGACTACCTCTGGAACGCTTTCCTCGGCGGATTCCGCTGGGACGTGCAACGACCATTCGGCGACGCCGTGGTGGACGGCATCGACTTCTTCATAGACCAGGGCGCGACGGAGCACTACGACGAGCTAGCCAGGCTTCTCCGCCGCCGGGGTGTGAGGATATTGACAGCGTCGCCGCGGTGCGAGTACCCGTACCAGCGCCTGGAGGCGGCGCTAGACACATGGCTCTTCGACCGCATCCACGTCCGGCTCTACGGTGAGGACAGCAAGTGCTTTCAGACTCCGGTGGAGTCGTGGAAGAAATGGGCGGCGGCGTACCCCCGCAGCAAGGTCTTGGTGGGCGTGGAGGCCTCGCAGGAGGCGTACGCCGCTACGTACATTCCTCCATGGGACCTCTACTACCGCGTGCTGCTGTCCGCCAAGAAGGCGCCTAATTACGGAGGTGTCATGATATGGAACAGGAACTACGACAAGAACACCGGCTACACCCAAACACTCAATCGATTCTATTAATAAACTTATAATAATGTTCACATAAGTGACATATATATGTGTGATGTAATAATAATATATAAATAAAAGGCATAAGGACAACATGAAAGTAAAGAGTAACTAGTTATGCCTAAATATGGGTGACATATGTATGTGTGATGTAATAATACACCAATAAATAAATGCAACATGGTAGTTGGAGTAACTGATTGTTCCTATATGTGTAACATATATGTGTGATATAATAAACAGGTTTTTGCATGTGGTGCTTGGAATCGAATTCGCGCCTTTGTTGCTTATCATCCTGGGCCACATTGTAATGCATCTCCTAGAACCTGCAGGCCCACTACTAGAATCCATAATTTTCTTATGGGCCTCGAACCGCCAAAGAAATTATTTTTGTTGGTGAACCATCAAGCAAATACCGCCGGGAATAGAGTGCCAAGGAATATTTATTGATGGCTTTCGTTGATGAAGGTTGCCAAGGATATTAGGGCACCGCCAGCTGCCCGCTAAAATTTATCGATGGTGCAAACCGCCAGGCAAACATATTTTTGTGATTGTTAAAATAGCTTCTTTTTTGGCAGTTCATATATCTGCCAAGAAAACACGTTACTTTTGTGACGGTTTGAGGGGGACACAAGAAAATAATGTTTTTGTGGCGGTCTAAATGACACTATCAGAAAAATTCTGAATTCTATTTTCTTTGTGGCTGTAATTTGACTCTCAGTAAAATAATGCACCGCCAAGAAATTTCTGAATTCTAGTAAAGCCATGCATGTTCACTACCAACAACCATTGGAAAAGAAGACGGAAGAAATTGTTGACCTATAAAAAACATAGTCCCAGTCTCTAAGTCGACGGATGGATTTCTTGGTATGGTACAACCTTTTTTGTGGTACAACTTTAAAATAAATGGTAAAAAGGCTCTAAGCTTTTACAATGCATGCGATGTCAACAAACCACGATTTGTTATCCAAAAAGAACCTTGGTTCAACTGACAATAACGAGAGTTCATCTCACCTTTCCATTCATTAAGACGCATTTTTATTGCACATTGTACAAAGTAACAGGGCCAAGCTAGCAACCCGCTAATCATTATTTCCAATTTATATTGCATGTTTTCTGCAAACAAGAAAAAAAAAATCTGCAAACAAGTGTCAATATGGACGATGCATGACTTAACACGCATCCACCCTGCTGGCTGCACTGCCACAAACTAGATGCAATTTTTACTGTCTTAATTTCCCCTTTTGTACAAATATTTCATAATAAAAATAAAATAAAATTTTGTACTGCTATTTCTTGTTCGCACAAAAGAACCCCGGCCTCTTAATTAAGGGTCTCAAGTTTCTCTCTAGAACACATGGTTTTCAGGTTTGTCATTGGTTCTCAACCCATTAGCACAGCAAGTTGACAAGTCCAAATTTAAGTCCGGCCAGTTACTAGTTGCGACACACACACAGGTTAAGACTTCCTTCCGGCGGCCGGCAAAAGTAGCGATTATTATATTAGTCGTTCTTATCTGTTTGTTGTATATATATACATGCCGCTTGCTCGCAATCTTCAAGTCACCACCAATCCATGGATATCACCACGATGGCGTTTGGGCGCCGTCCGGCATGCCTCCTGCTTCTGGGACTTCTCTCCCTGCAGCTGACAGCCGGGCTTGCCGCCTACGGCGGCGACGTTGCCGTCTACTGGGGCCGCAACAAGGACGAAGGAACCCTGCGCGAGACCTGCGACACCGGCTCGTACACCACCGTCATCATCTCCTTCCTCGTCGCCTTTGGCCACGGCCAGTACAAGCTCGACCTCTCCGGCCATGACATCGGTGGCGTCGGCGACGACATCAACTACTGCAAGTCGAAGGGAATCATGGTGCTGCTATCCATCGGCGGTCAGGGCGGTGAGTACTCCCTCCCTTCCTCGCAGGCGGCGGCCGACCTCTCCGAGTACCTCTGGAACGCCTTCATCCACGGCTCCGACGCCAGCGTGCACCGCCCGTTCGGTGACGCCGCCGTGGACGGCATCGACTTCTTCATCGACCAGGGCGCCACGGAGCACTACGACGAGCTGGCCAAGAGCCTGTACGCCTACAACAAGTACTACAAAGGCGGCGGCCTCACATTGACGGCGACGCCGCGGTGCGCGTACCCGGACCAGCGGCTGACGGCGGCGCTGGCGACGGGGCTCTTCAACCGCATCCACGTCCGTCTCTTCGGCGACGACCGCCAGTGCGTGTGGTCGCCGTGGGGGTCGTGGCTGTCGTGGGAGAAATGGGCGGCGGCGTACCCTGGCAGCCGGGTGTTCGTCGGCGTGGTGGCGGCGCCGGAGGCGGCACCCGCTGGCTACATGTCGGAAAGGAGCCTCTCCGTCGCCGTTCTGCGGTTCGCCGAGAAGGTGCCCAACTATGGAGGCCTTATGGTATGGGACAGGTACTACGACAAGAAGGACCACTACATATCTTCGAGCTGATTTGTAGTCCTCTCCTTCAAATAAGGTGGGACATACTGTTGTCCCTATTCTTGCTGTAAGTGTGATTAATGTATTATGTGTGACGCATAAATAAAATTAAAAGGATTCGGAGATGGCTATTAGCATCTCCATATTTTATTAGCAATTTTTCCATAGAAAACAGTTGTACTACCAAATCGGCATCCACAACCGTATATGGTTAATGCCAACTTTGCGAAGTTTAACCAATAACCTCTCCAATAGTAGGGGAGCCTTTTCTCCAATAGGAAGGTCATCTTGACATAGGTTTGTCCCAAGACAACTCCAGCAGCTTGAAAGTGCCCTTCTGTCTTGCATCCTTGAGGATATAATCTCCTCACCCTCTGCAGGCTACCATCTGATCAATAAAGAACATCCCCAGTGATAGTCTAGTGTGGTGTTAGCTCATCCTCAATCAGCATAAGCATTATGTTGATGAATAATCAAGTATTAATATTTAGTAATGTCACGGAAAGACTTGAAATGAATTGATATACAAAATTTGTCTAAATAGATATAAAGTACTAGCATCAAGAAAAATATAGTTTAATTATCAATATATATTACATGTTGTTTGCCTTTTCCTTACAAAATTATAAGCTAGGTTTCAAAATCAATTATCTTGCATGAATCCCTTGTCGCAGAGGTAGCCAACTTAACATACAAACAGGGGCCGATTCCCAAAAAAAAAAAAAAAAATACAAACAGGGGCCTGTATATTGTTCGTTTTGTGCTATGGCCATATCATTCATAACTGAACATATTGTAAAGCAGGCAGGAGTACCGAATTCATAGTTAACATATCAATCCACTAACAAATGCACGTTACAGTGAAGAACCTTAATCAAACAATCGTGTTTAATTGTACTGCTTCACAATCCCGAAACAAGTTTGCATCGACTATAAATTACGGACAGCAACAGTTACAGTGCCCCATCTATAACATGAGAAGAATGAGCTGCAACATGAGAATACTACAGAGAAAATCTCGAATATTCGAACTACAAAATAGAGCTTGATGCAACCAACCTCATCGCAAACATTTGTTTAGGTTTGGGATGACGAATTGCTTCTTTATAGGTTGGACTGCTGCTGTACTCGCATGGCCTTTGTTGGTTCTGTACCTAGGTAGCAGCCGAGCGGGTCGTTGGGTCCAAATTGGCAGTGTTGGACCAGTGTGACTCGTATGCCTTATTTGACTATGACACAAGCACTGTGCCAGCGACGCGAGCTTTCGCAACACTCACATCGATCACACATGCTCTGTTCTATAAATACAATTGCTCCGCGCCTGCATATCACCCATCCATCATCATCACTAACAGTGTCCCCCCACGATGCCATCGCGCCATAGCTTCCTAGCTCTTCTTTTCCTGACGATGGCCGGGCTCGCCGCCGCTGCCGACGACAGTATCGGCAACATCGCCGTGTTCTGCGGTTGGAACAAGACCGAGGGCACCCTGCGCGAGGCCTGCGACACCGGCAAGTACACCACCGTCATCATCTCCTTCCTCAATTCATTTGGACACGGCAAGTACGCCCTGAACCTCTCCGGCCACCCGCTCGACGGCGTCGACGACGACATTAAGCACTTCAAGTCCAAGGGAATCCTCGTGCTCCTCTCCATCGGTGGCTCGGCCACCGCCGGCGGCGGCGACTACTCCCTCCCGTCATCCCAGGCGGCGGCCGACCTTGCCGACTACCTCTGGCACGGCTTCCTCGGCGGCGCCAGCGGCAGTGGACGGCGTCGACTTCTACATCGTCCAGGGCCCTGGCCGACCTTGTTTCTGCTTCAATACGGTGGGGCCCACATGTCGGCGCGGGAATTTTTCAGAGAGGCGACGCACTACCACGGTAGACTCGGATGACAAATAATAAGGAGTAAAAGATGGAGGTTTCTCTACTGATACAGGCCGAGCTGGATTAGGTGTGGTGATCAGAGACCACAAAGTAATCAAGAGAAGCCAGTGGTTGCAGAGAAGGAATCAGCCTGGCGGTTGAATGAACGAGGGGCAGTTTCGTCCACAAAAAAAAAAAACTACAGTCCTTACGACGCTTGTTTCTGCTTCAATACGTTGTCCTTATTTTATTCCTGTATTATTATATCACAGACATATATGTGTGCCACTCATGTGAACATTATTATAAGCTTATCAAGAGAGCTTATAGGCCGTGCGTGTAGCCGGTCATCTTGTCGTAGAATCTGTTCCATATGACAATGCCTCCATAGTTGGGCCACTTCTTGGCGAACTTCAGCACGCAGTTGTAAAGGTCAATTGGAGGCATGTATCCGGCAGCGTTCGCCTCCGGCGAGGCCACCACGCCGACGAAGACCTTCTTGTGAGAATACGCCGCCGCCCACTTCTCCAACGACTCCTTCGCCGTCCGTAGGCACTCGCGGTCCTCGCCGTACAACCGGACGTGAACGCGGTCGAAGAGCCCCGTATCCAACGCCGCCTGGAGGCGCTGTTCCGGGTACCTGCACCGCGTCGTCGCCATCAACGTGACGCGCCCGAGGCGGTAGTACTTGGTGTAATCGTACAGGCGCCTAGCCAACTCTTCGTAGTGCTCCGTCGCACCATTGTCGATGACAAAATCGATGCCGTCCGCCGCCGCATCGCCGAACGGGCGGCGCACGCCGGCGCGGGAGCCGCCGAGGAAGGCGTTCCAGAGGTAGTCGGCGAAGTCCGCCGCCGCCTGCGAGGAGGGGAGGGAGTACTCGCTGCCCTGCCCACCGATGGAGAGGAGGACGAGGATGCCGTTTCTCTTGCAGTGCTTGATGTCGTCGCCGACGCCGGCGAGCCGGTGGCCGGCGACGTCGAGCTTGTAGTAGCCATGGCCGAAGGCGCTGAGGAAGGAGATGATGACGGTGGAGTACTTGCCGGTGTCGCAAGCCTCGCGCAGGGTGCCCTCGTCCTTGTTCCGGCCCCAGTAGACGCCGACGTCGCCGGTGGAAGACCCGGCTGTCAGCTGCAGGGAAAGAACCAGTGCAAGGAGCAGGGAGCATGCTTGACTGCGTTGGAACGCCATCGTGGAGAGATCCATGGATGGGTGATTTGAAGTTTCTAAACGCGCAGCACGTATATTTATAGAAAGCCGCCGGAAGTCTTATACTTTGTGCCGCGAAAGGTGGCAAAAAGTATAGAAACCTGCCGAAGTCTTATACTTTGTGCCTCGAAAGGTGGCAACAAGTACTTCACCATGGATGGGCGACAAGATTGTGAACGATGACCGTGTCCATTATACTGTGGAATGCGTGAGGGGATAGCTATGTCCGCCGAAGGAAGTATCATCCTGTGTATCATCGCAACTTGTAATTGCCCGGGCCCTGACAGTTTGGGTTTTTTAAACCTTCTCACAAAACCATGTGTTATAGAATATATCGACAAACTTGATGCCCTTTCATATAGAAAATTGATCGCCACGAATATGATTAACCTCTAGTTGGAGTGCTATAAGGTTGAACATGAACACCGTTCTTTCATCTGATCCGAGGGAGATGCTCTGAGAGAAGAGAGAGGAAGGTACTAGTTGTGAGTGTTTATGTTCGAGATCAGGGTGTACGTTGGAAAACAGGGTGCAAGGGAGGACGACCATTTTGTAAGCAGGGAACTTTTATATTAGCTCAAAGTTCCTTCATCTAGAAATACAAAAGCAAATCCCTCCAGCAATTCAGCAGAACCTGATTTTCTATTCAAGCTGGATTGACAGTGATATCTATTAATGGACCTACTCAATCACAGAGCTTCATGACACCAAGCACCTCTTCGATACATGAAAGTTGCTCTGTACATAATTCATGAGAAAAGTTACTCAACCATACAATGACCACGCCTATATTGGAGAGCCTTTCCATTTGTTGGATGTCATTGTTTTCTCAGCTTGCACCAACATCTCACGCGATCACACTCTCTGCAAATTTGTAAGTTGAAGCACACATAACAGTTCCATGTTCTATTTGTTCAATGTACACATAACACATATATATACCGCCTTGCCTTCTTCCCATGTACATGTGCGTTGCTTGCATGCTGTAGCAGCTGCAAGATCATGAGGAAGCATGCTACTTCTCCTTCCACATCACTAGTAACGCATGCGTTTGTACTTTTGTCAGCCTTTTCCGATGAAAATCTGAATAAATGTTTTTCAAAGTGTCTATGGTGATTTGTCGTGTCCTTTTTTCCTTTTACGAAGAACATGCATGCTTGTCAGTGTATCGAGCTGCAGTCTTCATATAACGCAGGTGTTAATTTGAAAGGTTTTTGCAAATGATTATGTGAACACTGCTCTGTTTCATACAGACCCTTCTTTTTCTCTTCTAATATCACTGAACATCGATTGCTTTTCTAACTTCAAGGCGATTGAATTTCCTTTTACTTGGTGCAAAGAATTGGCAAAACAGCTTATAAAGAATTAGTTTCCATAGGTTGCATAGCATGAAAAAATAGTTTTTGAACTGCCACGATGCTTAGAAACATTACTCGACGCAGAATAGTCGTTCAAACGTTCCTCTGGACTGTATGATTAAAATGATGATAGGAAATCCCCGATGGGGTGCACTGCATGTTTCGGTCATTTCAGCTTCCACCACCATCTCAATCTGCAGAAAGTGCAATGGAAATACTGCCAAAACTATGACAACTTCAAGATCTTTTTCGATCTACAATTTAAAAAAATAGACATGAGATTGTAAAAACCTCAATCCTAAAGCATTCTATTATAGTTTCATTTCAGGAACTCAGGAGTTCAGAGATATTGGTTTGTGCTCCTTGTATTTCCTTAGATGCCTCCATCATCAACTTCAAACAATATATCATTCCATTTCTATTCTTCTGTTTGAGACTTCATACTCTATATAAAACAAACATTGTTATTTTGGCCGGATGCCTTTAAAAATCAATCATTGTAGTTAGCAGGTTCTGGATAGTGTCAAAAGCCATCTGTAGATGCCTTTCTCCCTCCATCTCTTATGTAAATGATTGAAGCATTCAAACTTGAAGATAATCGACCAAGAAATGAAGTACCATCTTGCACATTATTTTGTACTAGCCAATCAACCATCCACCACCCAATTGATTGCTCAAATTTTGTTCTATCTCTAGAATCCCTTATATAAAAGGATAAATTTGAAAGACTAGAATCCCTTATATAAAGGGACGGAGGGAGTACAATTGTAGACACGCACCACTCGTTCAGTCATCTCGTTATTGTTTTTTTTTATGCTAGAAACAGACATAAGCAGTTTCTCCAACTATCACGCTGTCCTCATTTTATTTGTTTATTACTGTTACTTACATCACACATATATATGTCACTCATGTGAACATTATTTTGCTTTAAGCTTAAACGGAATGGATCGTGTCATCAGGAGGAGCTTATTATAAGCCGGCCGAGAAGTTGGTCTTCTTGTCGTAGTACCTGTTCCATATCATAACTCCTCCAAAGCTGGGCTGCTTCTCCGCGAACTGCAGAACGCGGCGGCGGAGGTCACTTGGGGACATGTAGGCTGCGGCGTCCGCCTCCGGCGAGGCCACCACGCCGACAAACACGCTGGCTTCCGTGTGCGCTGCCGCCCACTTCTGCCACTTCTCCCAGGACTCCCTCGGCGTCTGTGCGCACCTGCGGTCCTCGCCGTACAGCCGGACATGGATGTGGTTGAAGAGCCCCGTATCCAGCGCCGCTGCCAGCCGCTGGTCAGGGAACCCGCACCGCGGCGTCGCCGTCAGCGTGATGCTCCAGGCACGGTAGTACTTGTTGTAGAAATATATCTGCCGAGCAAGCTCGTCGTAGTGCTCGGTGGCGCCCTGGTCGATGAAGAAGTCGAATCCGTCCACGGTCGCATCGCCGAACGGGCGGTGAACGCCGGCGCGGCGGCCGGCGAGGTAGGCGTTCCAGAGGTACTCGGAGAGGTCGGCCGCCGCCTGAGACGACGGGAGGGAGTACTCGCCGCCGGGGCCACCGATGGAGAGGAGAACGAAGACGCCCTTGGTGTACTTGCAGTAGTTGATGTCGTCGCCGACGCCGGCGATGTCGTGGCCGGAGAGGTCGAGGGCGTACTTGCCGTGGCCGAAGACGCTGAGGAAGGAGATGATGACGGTGGTGTACAAGCCGGTGTCGCAGGCCTCGCGCAGGGTGCCCTCGTCCCTGTTCCGGCCCCAGTAGACGGTGACTCCGCCGGCCACTTGGTAGGCGGCGAGACCGGCAGTGAGCTGCAGGGAGAAGAAAAGTGCCAGGAGCAGGAAGCATGCCGGATGGCGACGAAGCTCCATCATCGTGCTGAAATCAATTTGATGGTTGGTGTGTTTGAAGAATTTAAGCAGAGGGCAAGTGTATTTATAGAATTATTAGATAGAACTACGAAACAGCTTGACTGATAGCTAGGCGCCGGAAGCTGGCCGCCGGAAGGAAGTCCTAACCAGTGGCTATCATGTCAACTAGTAATTGGTGGGACCCCTGCAATTTCGGGCTAGTAAACCTACTGTGCTCATGGGTTGAGAACCAACTCAAAACCTGTAAACCATGTGTTATGGACAGTTTCAAGACAAACTTGAGGACACATTCTGGTTTTCCTTACAAGTTTTTTTTTTTTTTTATTACACAGTACAACTTAGACACTCATAACGCACGCACACTCAGTCCTATGAAGGTAAATATGCAAACCCTACCTCTATGAGAATCTTCGAAGACTGAGCCGGCAAATCCTTGAGATTGACGAAGTCACGACGTCTCGCTATCGAGGGCCACATCGCTTACTGCTGAAAGAACAAAGCCGTTAAATCCTATAAAATTTACTACCATAGGAGGGAATTAAGATGGCCTTTCATGCAGAAAAAGAAAGAGTGGCACAATCTTTTAAACATACACTCTCTATTTTTTAAAATATGAATTGTTGATTTTAATTAAACTTTGACCAAAATATATCATATGATTAAGTAATTAGTTGCCTAACATTTAATGAGTATCCTTAGATCAATCACCAAAAAGTATTTTAAGATTAACTTATTCATTTAGCTATTTGCACAAATATTTTATAAAAAACAAGTGGTCCAAGTAATAAAAAATCCACTGCGTCATATCTTAGTTTAAAATATTTCTACCAATGGGGAGTAAAAATAGCATATGCACCAGAAATACTGAAAACCAGTGGAAACTGGGATCAAATTTCGGTCCAAATTCTCTTGATGAGCAATCTTTAAAATCAAATAATTTAATAATAGATTTACAAAATTGAATCAGTTTCTATTGACCACGGTATTGACCTGTACAACCAAATACCGGTGGTGACAGGCACTTTTTTATGTTAATTTTTTCTTTAAGGGAGAAGGATGATAGTTTCTTGCCTAATTGGAAGTTGGCACCTGCAAGGGTAATATTTACTTACAACTTATTTGATTCTAGTGCAGCTATAATACCTCCACACAGGTTTCATTCACTGTTTTTGTTTGTTTTCAATTTCTGGCATGTCGTCATTTAAAAAGTATGCATCCAGAAAGGTGCTATCAATAAATTTTTAAGCCCACTACAGGTCCTTCAAGAAATTGATTTTGATGTATATAAACTAATATACATATGCAGTTTATATACATTTTTTTATGTTTCTATACATCCGGAAAGGTGCTCTGTTTTTTTTCCCGCACAAGCCTCCACAACCTCATGGCCTACCCGGGATAGAGATGTCACTCGCTTGCGTTAACATGGTGCATGCATAGCTACCAATACGTGTGCTGGTTTATATAAAAAACAAAGAAATCTGTGGCATCGCAGTCAGGGTCAGCTGGCAGCACACCTGCACACAAGGAACGAACCTGGAGGACCTAGTCAAAAAGCGGCGGCGTCATGTAGATATATATAGTAATCCATCTTATCTTGTGCAAATGCAGATAACTAGTGGAGGGCGTGGTATCTGGACGAAAGCGACACGGCATTTCGTCCTTGCGAGCCCATGTATTTGACTAAGGTTCGGCGGCCTCGGTGGAGCAACTATCCACTATAGGATGAACCTCTACTTTCTATGTTCTATATAGTTAAACTTTATGTTTTTGGGATGCTAAATCCGAATAGTAAAGTTAATGTATGATGAAATTATTCCTTCTATGGCCTCAAAAAGGATGATGCTTCCTTTTTTGGTCCTTTCTAAATTGAACTTCCCTATTAGGACCAAAACCCATTTTCGCTTCCTTTCATGACCTTTCCGTTAATTTTGACACTTAGTGGCATTAAGTGGAAGGTAAAAGACCGTTTTATCCCTGATATAAATAAACTTTAATTCACATCTTGGCACAGTTATGAAATTTGAATGAAAAAAGCTCAAATTTTGATTAAATTTTAACTAACCAGATACATACTTATTTGAAAATAAAAAACCAACCAGTAAAATAATAGTCACATTCTAATAATATTTTTAATAAGATCGGTAAAGCTGTCTTTTACCCTCCACTTAATACCGATAAGTGCTAAAATTGACGGAAGGGTCATGGACGGAAACAAAAAATTGTTTTGGTCCCAATAGAGAAGTTCGATTCGGAAAGGGTCAAAGAAGGAATCATCATCTTTTATCAGGCCATGGAAGGAATTTTCTCATATCCGATCCGAGCTAGGACATCCCAAGGTAGTGGAGGGAACAAAAATATGACAACACTTCCCTCTGTTTTTGGCTGGAAATTGCTTCTTCAAAAGAGGGAACAAAACACTTCACAAATTCGTGTTGGCGTGCAACTCTCCACAAATTCGAGTTGGCAGAATAAAACTCATCAGCAAAAAGTTCTAATAAACTAATGAATAAGGAGAACCTGATACTCTATTCCAGTTGGAGAGCAAAACGCATCAATTAATCTACTTAATCACATAGCGTCATGACAAAGTATGCCTGCAATACCGGAAAGCTTAAGCTGCCCCTGACATCAATGATGAATAAAGTGATTCGACCACGCATGATCATCTTTTGCATGAAGACAGCCCAAGCTAGATGTCTTTGTAACTACAGTTTCCACCAACATCTCACGCGATCTCACTCTAATGTTATTTTTCAGGAACGCTAAGGACTTGAGAGATCTTGATTTGTGCTGTATCTATAGTTAAAGAAACACCGTTGGATACCAGCACCAGTCATTCAGTCGTCTCATTTTATTCATGTTATATATAGTGCAGGCACAAGCTGTTTCTCCAACTTTCATGCATTCCCGTCTCCGGAAAAAAAAACTTTCATGCATTGCACAATTTTGTTACATCACACATATGTCCCTTCATGTGAACGTTATTATCACACAAGCTTAATTGACGGAATGGATCAGTTCCTCATAAGCGGCCGTAGCCAGTCTTCTTGTCATAGTATCTGTTCCATATCATAATCCCTCCGAAGTTGTTCCGCTTCTCAGCAAAACGGAGCACGCGGTTGTGAAGCTCCCTTGGGGACAAGTACGCGGCGGCGTCCGCCTCCGGCGAGGCCACCACGCCGACGAACACCATGCTTTCTGGGTACGCCGCCGCCCACTTGTCCCACGACTCCATCGGCGTTTGTGCACACTTACGGTCCTCGCCGTACAGCCGGACATGGATGCGGTTGATGAGCCCCGTATCCAGCGCCGCCGCAAGCCGCTGGTCCGGATACCCGCACCGCGGCGTCGCCGTCAGCGTGACGCCCCAGCCGCGGAATCCCTTGGTGTAGTTGTACAAGTGACTCGCCAGCACGCCGTAGTGCTCCGTGGCGCCCTGGTCGATGAAGAAGTCGATGCCGTCCACCGACGCGTCGCCGAACGGGCGGTGCACGCCGGCGCCGGAGCCGAGGATGAAGGCGTTCCAGAGGTAGTCGGCGAGGTCGGCCGCAGCCTGCGAGGACGGGAGGGAGTACTCGCTTCCCTGCCCGCCAATGGAGAGGAGCACCATGATGCCCTTGGACTTGCAGTAGTTGATGTCGTCGCCGACGCCGGCAATGTCGTGGCCGGAGAGGTCGAGGGTGTACTTGCCGTGACCGAAGGCGACGAGGAAGGAGATGATGACGGTGGTGTACTCACCTGTGTCGCAGGCCTCGCGGAGGGTGCCCTCGTCCTTGTTGCGGCCCCAGTAGACGGCGACGTCTGCCCGGCGGTAGGCGGCGAGACCGGATGTGAGCTGAATGGAGACGAGAAGTGCCAGGAGCAGGCAACAGGCTTGACTGCGCTGAAACGCCATTGTGGTGAGATTTATGGATGAATGGTGATTTGAAGATTTTGAATCACAGGGCACGAATATTTATAGAGCGAGTAGTAGAAACTACGAAACAGCGTGCATGGGACTGATAGATATGGCCGCCGGAAGGAAGTCCTAGCCTGTTTATCATCGCAACTATTAATCGGCCGGACCCTGCGAGTTTTGACTTTTGAACCTGCGGTGCAATTGGGTTGAGAACCAACGCAAAACCCGGAAAACATGAGCCATTGACGACGCGGCGGAAAGCGTGGCGCCTCGAACACGCTCTCGGCTGACGGAGCTGTCGTCGAGGAGCTCTGACCTGCCGCCTGCATCTGGAACGCCCATGGCCTGTTCCGTCGCACATGCAACCAAGATAAAATAATCATGGATTTGGATAATCATGTGATGATATGCGTGTTTGATCCACGAGATCTTATCCACATACTAATCATGTAAAGAGCCGCCGGCAGGAAGTCGTACCCTGGGTGCCGGGAAAGGCGGCAACAAGTACTTGACCGGACCCTGCCAATTCAAACTTGTAAACCTGCTTGCGCCCATGTCTTGAGAACCGAACCAATAAGTAGGATCGACACAAACAAGCCACGCTCCAACTTAAATGAAGGCAGTGATAAGTAGCATTGGAGGTACTACAGCCATTGCCACGGTGTCTCAGATTCAGATGACCTAATTGAAAATAAGTTGAGGAGCCTAGTCCTTGAGCTGAATCAGCTGAGCAAGCATGAGATTGATCCACATAGCTAGTGGAAGTACCAACCATTCGGCAATGGGCCGATGTTCTTTTCAATCAAAGGTCATTCGACTTGATTTTTTTTATGCATCCAGAATGTATTTACATCACACTAGGCTGATGTCTTTCAAAAAAAATCACGCTAGGCTGATATATAGTTATATTGACATAGCACTTGGCATAAAGTAACACACAGTGTAAGAAGTAGGAATCGTAAAGAGACATTGAAAAACAATGTAATGGAAAGCTTCTCTTCTCATTGACGTGTTTGTTACTCTTGAGAAATGGAGAGACAATGTAATAGGAGTACGTGTTTGTTACTCTTGAGAAATTGAAAAACAATGTAATCGGAAAGCTTCTCCTCTCAGTGTGTCAGTGTGTGGGTGTCCATCCTTTAGTAGGAGACAAGTAACACTACACCAAAGAAGCATTATAGCTACGCAATCCATTTTACAATAACAGTGGGTCAAAAAGAAACCCGCAGCTAAAACTGCTCTAATATTTTTAGCGACCACCGTCGCTCATTTTTAGTGGTGGGTCATAATGTGGCCCGTCATTACTAATAGTTGCTGAAGAATACCAAAACAGTTCATCTTTTCATTTTTAATTCAGAATTAAAATTTGTAAATGGTATGTCTCCCAAATAACAATGTATTTTTCTAAAATCATGCTCTTTCAAGTAACAATATATATATGTTTGTAGCTTAACTACTATCTATTTGATTTTACATATGACTTGTTTCATTAATTTTTATAATATTTAGATAATATTTTGTATAACAATTGTTAATGTAACTTCATTATTTGTAATATTAAGGTAAATTTCAGGTTGTTTCCAAATTTTTGGCTCATATGAGTTCGAAAGTGTTATGAGGTATGTAAACTTTAATGTTTGACTTAAGTTATACTACACTACGTGAGATATATAAAACAATGTCGGGGCAATTGTGTTTTTAACCCTCGTTTTGAACTGTAATTCTGAATTTACCCTCAATTTTTTAACTTTGTGATATTACCCCTTGTTTTTCAACATGTAGCCTGATCTTACCCTAAGTAGGGGTAAAATCACAATAAATATATTGCTATTTTACCCCTAGTAAGGGTCAACTCTAGTTTCAGGTTAAAAAATCTAGGGTAAAATCACAAAGTCAAAAAAGTGAGGGTAAAATTGCAATTAAAGTTCAGAGTGAGTGTAAAAACATAATTGTCCCAGCAATGTATATCCCATTTTAGTGAAATCATTTGAAATTTTTTGGCAAGTTTATATATCCAAACGCAGTGGTCGGATAAGATTTTAACAGTTGCAGCTGCATGCTCAGGCTATGATTGCAAAAACCTGCTTCTTTGATATTTGCTGATGCAAGCCGCAACCGCTGACCAGCAGCCAATCACTGAAAATATATTACCATGCCAATTTGTAGAATTTTCTGACCAAATTTAGATATTTTTACAATTAATTTTGTGATATCTTTGAGGGAGACTGTTAAATTACTCTTTAGTTTTGCCGGATGCCCAAGCATTATAGTTACCTGCAGATTCTGGATAGTGTTAGGAGCCATATGCAGATGAGATGCTTTACCATTGTAGACATGCACCACTCGTTCAGTAAACACATTTATATGTTTTCATGCTAGTATTGGCACAAGTAGTTACTTCAATTTTAATGCTGTCCTCGTTTTATTGGGGGTATTATTGTTACATCACACAAATATATATGTCACTCACGTGAACATATTATTATTCACTTCACGGAACGGATCGTGTCATCGGGTGCTTATAAGCCGCCCGAGTAGTTGGTCTTCTTGTCGTAGTATCTGTTCCATATCATAACTCCTCCAAAGCTGGGCTGCTTCTCCGCATACTGCAGCACGCGGCGGCGGAGGTCCCTTGGGGACATGTAGGCGGCGGCGTCCGCCTCCGGCGAGGCCACGACGCCGACCAACACGCTGTTTTGGGGGTAGGCCTTCGCCCACTTCTCCCAGGACTCCCTCGGCGTCTGTGCACACCTGCGGTCCTCGCCGTACAGCCGGACGTAGATGCGGTTGAAGAGCTGTGTATCCAGCGCCGCCTCCAGGCGTTGGTCCGGGAACGCGCACCGCGGCGACGCCGTCAGCATCACGGCGAAGCCATGGCTGTTCCTGGTGTAGTCGTACAAGTGATTGGCCAGCTCGTCGTAGTGCTCCGTTGCACCCTGGTCGATGAAGAAGTCGATGCCGGTCACTTCCGCCTCGCCGAACGGGCGGTGCACGCCGGCGCGGCGGCCGGCGAGGAAGGCGTTCCAGAGGTAGTCGGCGAAGTCCGCCGCCGCCTTGGAAGACGGGAGGGAGTACTCGCCGCCCGGGCCGCCGATGGAGAGGAGCACTATCATGTCCTTATTGACCCTGCAGTAGTAGATGTCGTCGCCGATGCCGGCGATGTCATGGCCGGAGAGGTCGAGTGTGTACTTGCCGTGGCCGAAGGCGACGAGGAAGGAGATGATGACGGTGTCGTACGTGCCAGCGTCGCAGGCCTCACGCAGGGTGCCTTCGTCCTTGTTACGGCCCCAGTAAACGGCTACGTCGCCGACGAAGCCATAGGCGAGCCCGGCTGTGAGCTGCAGGGAGACGAGAAGTGCCAGGAGCAGGCAACAGGCTTGACTGCGCTGGAACGCCATCGTGGTGAGATCGATGGATGGGTGGTGGTGATTTGAAGATGTGAAGAAAGGGGTAGTGCATATTTATAGAGCAACCAGCTGAAAAGTGCATCACTGATATAATTGCTATGGCCGCCGGAAGGAAGTCTTGACCTGTGTGTGTCGCCACTAGTAATTGACCGGACTCTACCAAATTGGACTTGCAAAGCTGCTGTGCTAAAGGGTTAAGAACCAATGGAACAATCCGAAAACCATGTGCTATAAAGACAAACTTTGAGGCCTTGAATAAAGAGGGTGTGCAGAAAAGGAAAGTGTGGTCAATCTTTCAAACTTATATTTGAATAATAATATACAAACGGGAGAGAGTAAAAAAAATGCATTGGCATTGGAGGGGTGTTGCTACTTGCAGGGTGGATGCATACCACAACTATTCAGCTGTACCTTGTGGCTTATTTAACTTTTTCACTTTGTGTTTGCTGTGGAAGAAACTAAGTCACCCGGTAGATCTATATGCACAAGAACTTTAACCCAAAAAAGCATATATGTATAAGAACTTTAGGTTCATAATTGATTGATATTTTTTTTTGAAGAAAATAATTGATTGATATTCATTCATTGTGTAGGTGATACCTTTGAATAGAGAAGCTAACTAACACTGACTAACCATTTAATATATAAGTTTTTGGTCCGAACTGCATTGATCAGATAACGATAAAGGAAAAACAACATCTTGGCTTGGCAAACTGGCCACTGAGGACTCGAACGCAGCCTGGTTCAGTGGGCGCGCAACCTTCTGACCAGTTGGCCAAGGAAACCTTGGCAGATAAGTATGACAACACCAATTTGGATTTCCTGGACGTCTTTGGATATTTCAGCTTCCACCAACATCTCATCTCTATCTGCAAAGTTGCAACTGGAAAGAACGTATAACCCTTCTCATGAATTCAGACTCAAAGAACTGGACTAAACTTGCTTGGAGTTCCTTAGAACAAGAAATGGGACTCTCTGCGTACTAGTAAATGTCTGCATGTTAGCAGCTCTGGAGTTTTGTTTGTGTGCTACTTGTTGAGTATATATATGCTGCCTTTCTTGTGCCAAAGTACAGCATGTGTTTTGCTTGCATGTAGCAGCAACAAAATCATTCCTCATCACCAATAAGGCATGCATTTCTTCACTTGTTAGCTTACAGTTGCAGCTGCAAACAATCTTCTAAAATTCCACGCCAAACTTTTCTCCCTCTCCTTTACCTTACGCTCAGAAAACGCATGACACCAATTCCATATTTCGAAGACACAATTTTTTAAAAATAACGTCAGGTGAGTAGATGAACCATGCGCTATTTTGACACAGACTTCATCCTTATATTTCTTTTACGGATCCTGGAGACCTGGGGTGAATAAGTCATTGGTGCAGTGGTAATCGCTCCAGCAGGAAAAAACACTCTGGCCAAAGCAGAGGTCACGGGGATGAGTACTCGCATGCCTATTGGTTGGACTGCGTGGACTAGCCAAGAGCATGGAGTTGTCCACAAACGCATCGGCGCCGAGGACGTGTCAGGGCTGACTGGGTGGGCTCGACGGGGAGCTCTCCACGATGACGACGTCGTTTGCCGGCGAGTTGAGTGTGGCCACGGTCACAGTGGGAGGTCTGTACAAACGCGAGTGCCGATCGGAAAGCAGCTCTAGCGGCGCACCTGCAATCCGAGACACAAAGCAGAGAAGGCAACCCAGGTCGGGGATTGTCTCTGTTAGAGTGGACGCCACAGAAGCGACCATTAGGGAATAGATTGGGAGTAAAAGCAACCACGGAAGAGCAAGAGCTCGACAGCGACCGCACTTGTCGAGCTAGCATGGTGGCAGCCTCAGTGAGCTGTTCCTGTCACGAGCAGCTCAGACACGTGGCCGTACAAGTCGCGCTTCAACTACGCACGTGGTGCCGGTCACTGATTACTGCTTGAGAAACAATTATCTCAAGATTCAAGTACTGAAATAGAATGTACAAAACCGACAAATATTCTTTGTTTTAAAATCACTGAAACCCTCTATAACCATTCATATGTTAAGTTGTAAATCTTTCCTAAACATATTCATCAATAGTGTTCCTAGCGATTTGCATAACATAATGTTGTTGCTATTGTTAGAAATATTATGCAATTCAGAAAAGCCATTCAACATTCCTCTGGACTAAACCACTAGACATCTATGAATAAAAATTGTCACAAACTATGGCGGCGCAAATCCTACATGTATCAATACTCGTTTACATCTGGAGTACTTCACCTAATTTCATCCGTAGTCTTAGGCCTTGATGGTATTTATGACATGGTTTTGGGACCCGAGACCTCTTGGTTCATTCATTCCAGTTCCCGCTTCGCCCCCTTCTCCTACTTGGCCGGCTTGGTATGATTTGTTTATGATTCCCATCATCAAGAATATGGTGGATTCTAAACATAGGTATGAATAAGATCTAGAAAGCACCATTGTATAGGGGAGTTCTTTGAGTAGTAAAAACTAGTCTACGGGTACCCAGTCTTTCTCGGAAAAGGCTCTCGTTGCCATAAATCCTTATCTGCATACTGGCATTCATAGCGAACCAACATCCATGATACGAAAACCCATCGATTCAATGACTAAATAGCTCTATTAAGAGTGGATGGATTGCGAGCTGGACAGATGAAGTCAATGCTTGTCGTTCCTCAGGACTAAACCACTAGACATCTATGAATGAAAATTTTCACTCAAGTACACTGAATGTCTTATCCATTTCAGCTTCCACTGTCTCACTTTGTAGAGTTGCAATGGTAAAAACCACATAAGCACGACAATTCCAAGCTCATTTTAAAGCTAAAATTACTTAAAAGAAATGGAATTTCAAAATTCATTGCTAGCTGGATATTGTTGTCCTTTTATGAACTAAAATTGGCTTCTTCGATCTAAGTTTACTTGGAGTGACCATCTATTCATGCTAGTATTGTACTACCTAGTGATGTCCCTGTTGTGAAATTTTAGCACAACATGGTATTGTTGGATATTGTTGTTTGCTTCTAAGTACGTGTAATATTTTATCACAACGAGCTTTATCGATTATCGCATTTTCTTAAAATACACAAGGAGTACTAGAGCACAACACACCCAACTAAGATAATGTTGAAGTCATCTTTACCAAATGGTGAGCTTCTCATCTTGTTCCATACACTTCACTTGAAGTTTATGGATGAGTGGTGATCACTACTACAAAATAGGCCTTTAGTGACGTAGGCTTTTTTACAGTAGTGGGGATGCCTCTTGATACGTTTTAAGCACAGAGCACGTTCACTACACCATTGCGATTGGTGGCGATGTTACACGTCACACGAAGTAGAGGAGGAGGTGCCCTGCACAGGTCGGGGTGGACGTCCGATCCAGCACGTGCGAGCCAGATCCGATGGTGGACTTGTTCCTTTCTTCCCGCAGGACGCCGGGCGAGTGACTGTTTACGTCAAGATCAGCTCACACGCGTTGTGCTCCCTACTGATGATGCGGAGGCCGCTTGGCACGGGAGGTTGCGTGCGGTTGATGATAAGATGGCGCTGTCGGCAAGGAGCTAGATCGAGCTGCCCCGATCATGTCGCGGCATTGGAGGCATTGACAGATGGCAGCCGGCCTGGTGACGTCTCAGTCGGCGCTGACAATGCGTTGTGATGTCTTCTAGGCTACCAACGCACTTCAGTCAGTCGATCTTCAGTACTCACTGACCATTGCCAACGCAAGTTGGGCTTAAACAAGTTCAACTGGCTGTACCATTTTATATGGATATCATTATCCTTTTTTTTTTTGAGCAGAACACAAGAGCTTGTATTAAATTTCAACCGAATTACAATCTTTGGTTACAGCTCCATGGAGCCAATCCGGAGTGTAACCCACACACGAACACACTCTGTTAGACACGGTAGGCATTTTCGCGCAGCAGTGTGCCGCCGAATTTGCTTCCCGTCCAACCAACGAAACATCAAAATCAACAAAAGAACGTCCAAGCTCTTGAATCTCCTGACACAGACCTGAAATTGTCGAGAGACAGGGAGTAGCAGCTCGTATAGAATTTGCCAGCGAGCTGTTGTCTACCTCCAGTATGACCCTGTCGAAGCCCAAAGCCACAGCTAGGGACAGGCCATTCCTTGCCGCCAGCGCTTCTGCCGTTAGAGCATCAGGCAGATGGTCCAGCCATCGCCCTTCCGCAGCAATAGTATCTCCCCTTTCATTCCTAATTATTGCACCTGAAGCACCGGTACTAGTATTCATCAGAAAAGCCCCATCTGAATTTACTTTAACCCATCCAGTATCAGGGGGCTTCCATCGCTCCTTCCTTGTTGCTTGTTGAGGTATTTTATCTCTCTTCATGCACACTAGGTCTTCGAGCATTTTGGCAACATGCCTGGTTGCTGCTCTTGGACTCCACTGCTTGGCTCCATGGTTTCTAGCATTCCGGCCAGTCCAGAGAGACCATATTCCACACACCAACATATTAGCATCATCTTCCGAACAAAAATTACCAGATAAGACATCCTTCGCCCACGTCACCGGGTGCAATGCAGGTATGAGCTGGAGCTTCAATGGGAAAGATCCAACTGTTATAAATTGCAGGCAGAAATTCATTCATGAATTGTCCATGGTTATCCATCGGACAAAACCAAAAGGCACAAGTTACAGCTAGCACTTTTAGTTTTGTTTTTGCTCTTTTTACCTTCTTTCACTTCTGTAATAATAACTCTACTTTTATTTTTAATATATTATAATCTGTAGGGGATCTTCCCCTCCAATTCTCTCAAAAAAGAAAAAAACAAGTTCAACTGGGTCTAAGTTAGTCTCCGCACTGACCCGACATATTCAAAGCATGCATATCTTTTTGTAAGAAAACAGGCAGCTAGGTACTTCCGGTTGTGGTTGAACGCATACTTTTCAGATTAGGAGTACAGGACTGATTGGCGATTCTGGTAACGAGATACGTACTGCACTGTCGATACAATAATGAAAAGGGATTTTTGTCTACAAGAAACCGTTAAAGCGTGATTTTGTCTCTAGGACATCACAATTCTCCTTTTTGCCTCCTGGACACTGAGAAATTTTTTATTTGTTTATAGGACACCGCCTTCAATATTGTAATCATTTTTAGCTGGTGAAGAGACAGAATAAGATTAAAATGACACAAGTACCCCTACTCCCTTCCCTTCATAATTGCTGCCTGGCCGAGCTCTCTCCCCCTGCAATTCAATCCAGTGGCCATGCCCATGGAGGAGCTGGGGATACACTCAGCGTGGAGGAGCTAGAAGATGAGGCTCGGCGAGGATGGGGCGGTTCCGAAGCGCACGCCCATGGAGGATTGGGAGTGCGGCTCGGTAAGGATGTGGCAGCTCCAGCGAGCTCGCTCCTGTGGGGGATTCGGAGGGGGCCCCGTGAGGATGGGCAACTCCGGCTTGTATCCATGGAAATTGGGAGTGCGACTCGGTGAGCTCACGCGGGCATTGGGAGTGGGGGGGGGGGGGGGGGGGGTGGCTCAGCGGGGATGGAAGCCTCTGGCAAGCTTGCGCCTAGGGTGGAGGCGCACCTACCATGCTTGCCCGTGAGAGGAGGAAGACAACAGAGATAGGCTCTTGAGGAAGAAGGGCAATATGGTCTTTTTGTCAGTAAACTGACATTTTTATATATTCACTGCAGTGTCCTGCAGACAAAACCAGATTTTCCTGATGTCCATCAGACAAAATGCACAAATGCGATGTCCCAGGAACAAAATCATGTTTTAGTATTGTCTCAAGGAGAAATTCCCTAATTATAACAAGCCGCCGGAAGGAAGTCTTATCCTGGGTACCGAAAATTGCCAAGTACAACATGCATGACCTGACCGGACACAGAAAATTAAGACTTGTAAATATGCTTGCCAATGGGTTGAGAACTGACCCAAAAGGCCAAAACCATGTGATCGGCTAACAAAAGCTTGCCCCTATTGAAAAAAAATATAAATTGAAAGTGAATAGCAAGGGAGGTTCTACAATTGGCACGGTTTTGTGTTCAAGATCATTTGAAGAATCCGAACTCTTCCGATCCAATCTAATGCAAGTTTGTTACATCCATCCAGATATCTACACCTTGCGAAAGGGCCCTTGGCTGAACGGTTAAGACGCCCCGGTAGCACCCCACAGGTCCCAGGTTCGAGCCCCTCCTATTTCTCAAAGCATAGGTCAAGGCCTGGCTGTGGTTACGGTGCTTGCGCCGGCCCAGCGCTCACGGGGTTGACGTGGCCCCTGTGTAAGGGTGGGAGGGGGATTTCGGGATTTCCTCGGTCATGCAGAACGACATCGCCATGGTGAATGGAAACTCCCATTTGGGTTTACTGGATGTCTGGGTCACTTTAGCTTCCACCAACATCTCACTGTTTAAATATGCAAAGTTGCAGTGGGGAAACCCACATGACTACTCCGATGGTTCTACTCAAAGACCCATTTAACCTTCAATCTTGAAAGTTGAAAGTTTGTTGCTTGCATGTAGCATCTATATATATATACTGTTTTTTTCTGGTCAACATGCGTTACGTGTTTTGTAACTTCGCATGTATGTAGCAACTGGAAAAACGTGAGCAGCATGCCACCTGTTCCTTCCACAATCACCAAAAAAATATGCATGTGGCAGCATTTTCACATGCAACTACGACCAGATTTTGATTGCTTCCAAATGGGTACATGTAACATACATGAGTGGTAGTTGTAACAGAACATAGATGTTGATTTTAACAAAAAAAAAACTGCAAAAAAGAATGAGGTTCAGTTTGTCTATGGAAGACAGGAATTTAATGCATTTTACATGGACCCTATTTGCCAACAATCTCTTTTCTTTGAGTTCGGTAGACAACACCGAACAGTACGTGCAGTTATTTGCTTGTTGGCCCTGCAAACGAACGCTAAGATCCTGGTGATCGGAATGGTGGAGGCGGTCCTGTAACAATCTGCTGAATGAAAGTTTAGTGATATCATACGAATCGGCGTGACTTGAATTTTTACGGAGTCGTTGTATCATGCTACCCGTCTTCGTTTGGTGCTCTATCTGGCCAAAGCAGAGGGGCGCTCGATCACGGGAGCTAAGTATACGCGTGCCCGTCGGTTCAAGTGCGCTGGGTAGCCGCCTAGCTCTCGCATCACGATCACCGTGTTCTGTGTGTTCGGGCTGCCAACCCGCCCGCATCACCAGAGGCAGGCAACTCGCCATTCGACCATGATGTCTGTGGGGTCGCGCTCCGATAATGGCGCCGTCGGACCGAGGCCCCATGATCCAAGAACGTCTAGATGTGTGCCAGGATGCCTCTGCGCAGTCGTGGAGGTCGGTATGGCGAGGAACGCAGCGGCGCCATGGAAGGCCGAGGTACCATCGAAGCAGAGGAGGCGCCCTGCCAGGTTGGGGTGGTCGCTATTTCAAATGGCGACCACCCCTTCGGTATCTGGTGGGCGTCCGATTCGTCACGTGCGGTCCAGATCCTGCGGTGGACTTGGTCGCTTCCTCCCGTGGACAGATTGCCGGATGGACCATGCACGCGCCGCAGCCCCGGGAGCTCGACGGCGAGGATCGCGATACCCGACGACGGCATCCACGCCGACCGCGATGGCGTGCCAGCACGGTCTCTCTGGTGCAGAGTAGGGCCTTTTGTCCGCCGCCACCGGAGAGGCCAACCACGGCCGCGTCTTCGAGAGTTTTATCGATACTCGTCCAAGCATCGCCGGAGCCGAGCGCCATTGATGACGCAGAGCAGAGCGGCGCCGGTTGCTCGCGGCCGGACGGCTGGCGCCTCCGCCCAGCGGCGCTGTCGTCGTCGTCCAGGAGTTCGAGCTGCACGCGTATCACCCTTCGATGGGCGCTGAGGATTCAAGTTGTCCTGTTGGTTACTAACGCATTTTGGTCGGTTAATTTTTGTCACTCAACTCACTGCCTTCTGTCGCATATGCAAGTTGGGCAAACTGAAGTTCAACTGGCTTAAGGTAGCCTTGGGCCTGATATTTACAAAGCATGTATATCTAGTAACTAGAGACCTACTGCTAATCATGTGAACAAGTTGCTGGAAGAAGGTCTTATCTTGGGTGCCGCGAACGGCGGCAGCAACAATACTTGACAGGACTCTGCCAATTCACACCAGGCATGATTTTTATGTTTACATGGCACTTGTTAAGAATAAATCCCAACGTCATCTAGAAACAAAACCTTCATCTTGGATTCTGTGTAGGGCGATACCTTCGCTTAGAGATGTTGTTTTTGTGTCACCACGCCACCAAGGTAAATGGAAACACCCATTTCGATTTGCTCAATATCTGGGTCATTTCAGCTTTCACCAACATCTCACTCATATCTATCTGCCAAGTCGCAATCGAAAAACACAATGACGACCAACTAAGATGATCATCGCTACTGAAAGACCCATTTAACCTCCCCCACTTTGAGCTCCGTGTAGCAAAAAACACACGCGACTCCTCTCTGCATGTTGCCCTGGAATTCAGTCTCTGACCAACTGTTGGCATATATACTACCGTTTTCTTCTGACCAAGTGTTATGTGTTTTGCAGCTTTGCATATGACAACTGCAGAATGATGAGCAGCATGCTACTTTTTCCCCTCACGTAACCAGAATGACATGGACACGTTCTACCCAAGTACATCATGTTGCTTGCATGTGGCAGCTAAAAATCATGAGGTTCATGCTACGTCCTTCACGTTCATAAGTAAGGCATGCATTTCTGAAGTTGTTAGATTTACAGATCCATGCGTGAAAAAAAAAACTTCTAAGAGCATCTCCAAGAGGCTAGCTAAACTTCTTTGCAATGTTAAATTTACCTAATTTCGTAAGAAATCTCAATCCAACAGCCTCTCCACCCGCCTGGCTATATTTTCTCCCTCGCCATCCCGGTGGATGCGCTCGCAATATTTGGCCAGCCTTCCGCGCTCGCCATCGGCCCTCCACGCACGCATCGTGCCTCCCTCGCTGCCAGCAGGGCGCTCCTCGTCTACCCAGGCCTTCCTGCGCGGCGGCGGATGCCACGACCGGCAGTCGTCACAAACCTCCGCCCGCGAGCTCCCCTGCCGCACGGCACCCGCTCACGTAAACTCCACCCTCGAGCTCCCCTGCCGCACGGCACCCGCTCACGTAAACTCCCCTCGCGGCTTCCGCCACACTCGGTCAACTGCACAAGGCCAACTGCAGTGCAGCGGCGGCGGCGGCAAAAGAAGCTCAAACTCCGGCCGGTTCAGCTGTGTTCCTGGCCAATAAGGTGTCAAACCAGTGCGCAACCTCATTAGCCCTCCTCTGAAAGAAGTAACATTGCCGGAGACTCACCGTACTGGAAGGAATTTATGGTGGTGCTCAGATGGGTTTCATGGCCGCACTTGGGTAAGAAGAGACTGATTCGCGGCCGGAGCTTGGGTAAAAGAGAAAAGGGAGGCAGGGAGAGCTCGTAGACTCCTTCATGCAGCATTGGTCGGAGCAGCTTGGCCGGAGATGGCTCAAAGGCGACGCATGAGCTGAAGCTTTGGGCGGCGGCAATGTGAGCTGCTCGCGAACTCGGAGTCCACGTCATTGGCAACTTGGGCGTTCCCGTTCAATGGCACATGTATTAAGAACCAGATAAGGCCAGGAAATGAGACATATGCTGATGATAGAGGAACGAGAAAGAAATCAATGAGAGGCTCAGAAAAACGAGAGCGATCGACATCGAACAGATTCGGTGACAAGTTTCAACTTCGCACAATGGCTCCACCTTGCACTGAACTATGATTTGAATATAAAGAGGGTTAAATTTTAGAGAGACTGTTGGGTTTCCTCACTTTTTGCTAGCCAATTTGTTTTACATAATGGCTAAATAAGGATTTTAGCTATCTATTTTTAACTAATCTCTTGGAGATTCTCTAAAGTCTCTCAAGTCTAATTCATCCTACCTTGATTATACAATTTCAACAAAATGCCAAACAACTGAACGCTCTGGCCAAAGCAGAGGAGCGCTCGATCACAGGTTGGACTATTCTCGTGCCCAATGGTCGAAGTATAGCTTCCAAGCTCTCACGGTCACGGTGGCCGGTGTTCGGGCTGGCAACCCGCCATCACAACGAAAGCCAGAGAGTCATCACCAGAGGTGGCTCGTAATTCGACCGCCATGTATGCGGCGTCACGCTGTGACAATGGCGCCATCGGATCTTGGCCCTTTGAAGAACGTCGACCTCGATCTGAGCGAGGATGATGCCTCTGCCGGCTCCGTCCCTGTCTGTTTGGACATCCACGGGGAGCTCTCCACGCGGTGACGAAGTCATCTGCATCGGTGTCAAGGTGGGGAAAGTAAGTAGCGGCAGCACCGGGGAGCGGAGACACGAAACAGAGGAGGCGCCGGGCCGAGGTC
Source organism: Eragrostis curvula (assembly GCA_007726485.1). Lineage (NCBI taxonomy): Eukaryota > Viridiplantae > Streptophyta > Magnoliopsida > Poales > Poaceae > Eragrostis > Eragrostis curvula. The sequence goes on along the minus strand of CM017440.1, from coordinate 17,283,169 downwards.
GATCGGGGTGGTCGCTATTTCAAATAGCGACCGCCCTTGAGTACCTGATGGACGTCCAATCCAGCACGTGCGGCCCAGATCATGTGGTGGACTTGGTCGTATCTTCCCGCGGGAGCCAGAGGACATGGTTGGTCTTCTTCCCGAGGCCCACAGGTCGGGTCGGACGCCGGACGAACGCGCGACCATCGGCGCGCTGGCGGAGCTCAATGTCGACTGCGCTGCTCGAGGACGGCGGCAGCCTCGCCGCCGCGATTCCCGTCATTAGCAGCTCAGACACGCGGCGTAAGGTGCTACATTAGTCAACTGTCAACCGGAACCACACATGACACATGGCCTGAGAGCAGAGGACGATCGCCTGGACGACTGAAATCAAACATAGCGGTACTGGCTCAGGGAGGCCGGAAGGGTCGGTCCGGTACATGGTGCTGAGGAAGGAGATGATGGTGGCGGTGTACGCGTGCCAGTGTTGCAGGCCTCTAGGCTGAACGCCGCCTGAAAGGAAGTCTCATCATGTGTGCCAACTCAAACTTCTAAAGCTGCTTGCTAATGGGTTTGAGGACCAACCAAAAACCATGGACCTCAAAAATGACAGCAAGTAGCATTGGAAGTACTAGCACAGGGGCAGGGTGCTCATAGATCTTGCAAGTTTCTCAGATTGGTCACTCCATTTAGTTATGCATGCAAAACATACCTGTTACGGTACCTTTTTTACCTTTTAAGAGGTAAAAGGTCAAAGTAGATCCCAGCCGTTGATTCATAAATAGAAAAACGAAAACTAAAAACTGTTTGTAACAACAATGACATGTTTGCTCCGCTTCTTCCGCCCACACAGCGCCTTTGCTACTTTGGTCCATGCATGCTGCGCCAGCCCGCACACCCCCCTCCGTTCAGACTGCCTCCGTTTATGCATGTTTGTTACCCATTCTTCTGTTGAGCGCATCTGAGTTTTTTTATGTCAAAAAATGGCACCATGACACGTTTCTGAGTGCTCCTTTTTAATTCAAAAGAAATAACAAAAAAACGCACCTTCAACACGAAGATGTGTCCAACATGTCTCTGTAGACGTTTACTACGCGAGCACTCAAAGATTAAGTTGGAAACGTGCAGGAGGTCTCACGCTGATACAGTGAAACAAACAGGAAAAAAAATAACTTCGACACGTCTCTGATGGATTTTTGGCACGTGAAAAATATAAAAAAGGAAATGTGCAGGAGGCCACACGGTTGATTTCTTTTTCACACCTTCACAATATCCCAACTACCTTGAAAACAAACCTACCTATAATCATGGAGACCTTTTACCTCCTGTGAGGTAAAAGATCCCCGATCAAGTTAAAATGGACGGTCTATATTTACTTTGAGGTACCGTAACATTGCACACGAGGTCGTATCGATACATTTGCATGGCACAAAATAGGAATCATGAATTACAGTAACCGCACTTATCAACAGCAGCTAGACCTACATCTTGGATTTCCATGTAGGGTGATTTCTTCGACTAGAGAAGTTTTCTGGCAGAACGTCATCAACTGACAGCATTGCAACTCTCATTTCTACTTCCTGGATGTCTTGGTCATTTCAGCTTCCATCAACATCTCACTCATTTTGATCTGCAAAGTTGCAATGGAATATCATACATGGCAACTCTGAGGAACCTTTTCAAAGGCCCAATTAACCTCGCTTGGAGATCTTTCTAACAATAAATGTGACTCTTTGTAAGGTTGTGTGGAGTTAAGTCTCTGGGCTACCATGCTGCTTGCATGTAGCACATCTATTTATACTGCTTTTTTCTTCTTCTCAAGTGTCATCTGTTTTCCACCTTTTGATGTAGCAACCGTAAAATCATGAGCAGCATGCTATTTGTTCCTTTCACATCACCAGAAAGACATGCATGTGGTAGCATTCCACATGCAGCTGTGACAAGATTTTAGTTGCTTCCAAATCAATAACTGGGAACATGCATGAGTCATTATTTTCTCCGTGTTAACAGAACATAGACGTCGATTACGACAAATCTGCTGAAGGGACTGAGGCCTGTTTTGATATATGCAAGTCAGGAACCTCATGCATAACACATCAAACCTATTTTTAAAATATTTTCTTTTATTTCAAAAGCTTTGAAAAAAAAATTGTGCAGTGATTTGCCAGCTTGGCCCTGTTAATGTCAAAAAAGTTGATTTCAAAAGCTTTGAAAAAAATTGTGCAGTGATTTGCTAGCTTAGCCCTGTTAATGTCAAAAAGGTTGAGATGGTCCTAACCATCAGACGAATGAAGAGATTTTTTGATATCATACATTGTAAAAATGTGTGGGTTCAAGGTTTCTGTCGCACCATGTCATGGAACTCAGAATCCGGCAGATCATGATTTGTTCTTTATGTAGTAGAGGATACACATGATTGGCACGTGCTGTTTTCCAATAAGACTTTGCATCGGGGGTTCAACCCGATCTGAGGAAAGCCGCCCACACCCGATGCAGAGGAAAACCGGCCACTTGAAGAATTAATGAATTGCGGATGAATAGTAATGGAAGTCAAGTGAACAGTCGTTTCAAAAAAAAAGTCAAGTGAACAGTGACCGTAGTTCTTTTTCCGCTTGTAGCTTTTCCAACGGTACCATAATGGAACAGTCCTGGTATATATACTGCGTGCCGTCATAACAATCTGCATCTCCATATATGCTGCATGGATTTGACATGCATTAGCAGCAAGCGGGGAAGGAACAGAAGACATAGTTAGCATGCTTCTTTCACCCACATCCCCAGGAATGTATGCATTTCTTAATTGATTCGCCACTTAATGCAAAAATAAATAAATAATAAATCAAACTAATAAACGAGATGGCATTCACAAAACAGAGGCGCCCTGCCCAGGTTGGCAGGTCGGGGTGGTCGCTGTTTAAAATAGCGACCGCCCTTGGGTAACCAGGTGGATGTCTAATCCAGCATGTGCGCCCCATATCCGATGGTCGACTCAGTCGTATATGCATGTTGGGCTTAAACTGAAGTTCAAATGGCTAAGTTAGCCTTGGCCTCAAATATACAAAGCATGCATATCTTTTGATGATCGACAAACATGCAGCTAGGCACGACTGATGGCTCAACAATACTGTTCAGATTACAAGCACATGGATGCACATAGCACTGATCAGTGAACCATCTAGTACATGGGTAATTATCTATCCTGGTTGCAAGATACTACTTACTGCAGCCAATACATAATCATGTGAACAAGTTGTCTGAAGAAGGTCTTATCCTGGGTGCCGCGAACGGCGGCAGCAAGTATACTTGACAGGGCTCTGCCAATTCACACCAGGCCAGATTTTTATGTTGACATCGCACTTGTGAGGAATAAATCCCAACTTCGTCATTGAACAAACCCTTTATCTTGGATTATTTGCAGGGGCGATACCTTCGCTTAGAGATGCTTTTTTGTGTGACCACAACATGGATATGCATGGAAACACCCATTTCGGTTTGCTGGATGTCTGGGTCACTTCAGCTTTCACCAACATCTCACTCATTTTTTTTTTGTGAACAACATCTCACTCATTTCAATCTGCCAAGTTGCAACTGAAAAACACTCATGTCCAACTCCGATGATTCTAGCTACTCAACGACCCAATTAACCTCGCACGTAGCATCTATATATATACTACCTTTTTCTTCTGACCAAGTGTTGTGTGTTTTGCAGCTTTGCATTAGCAACTGCAAAATCATGAGGAGCATACTACTTGTTCCGCCCCTACATCACCCAAGTACATCATGTTGCTTGCATGTGGCAGCTAAAAATCATGAGGATCATGCTACTTCCTTCAGGTTCACCAGTAAGGCACGTATTTTGGAATCTGTTAATTTACATATGCAGGCGTGAAAAAACTTCTAAAGTCTCTCAAGGGAAATTCATCCCTCATTTTTGTTATACAATTTCAGAAAAAAAAAACTGCAAACAACAGAACGAGGCACTCTTTTGATATCTGGAAGGCAGGAACTTCGTGCATTATACAAACAACTTATTTGCAAACAACTTTCTGTGAAGTTGACAAAAATTCCAACAAACATAACGGTGCAGTGCTTTGCTAGCTTGGAGCCTGGCTGTCAGTTGCGCAGGAAGAGAAGAAGTGCCAGGAGTAGGAAGCATGCCGGCCGGACTGTGCCGGAAGACATCATGGTGAAATCCATGGATGTGTGATTTGAAGATTGTTAGCGCCGGGCACGTGTATTTTTATAGAACAAGCAGAAAAGAGCATCACGGATATAATGCTATTGCCGCCGGAAGTCTAAACATCTGTGTGTCACAACTAGTAGTTGGGATTTGTAAACCTGCGGTGCTTTTCGATTGAGAATCAACGCAAAACCTTAAAATGACGTGTTGTACAGCCAACAACTTGAGGGGTGACCGATAGCTATGGTGGGAACCTGCGAATTGGAACTTGTAAACCTGGTGTGCTAATTGGTTGAGAAACTGCATTGGAGTTGGATGGACCGGTAAGACTGAAAACAAGCGAAAATCGGGATGAATTTTCGGTATAGATTCTTTAGATGAGAAATCACCAAAAATGAAATTCAGCCTCTATATATTGACCTATATATACAACCAAACACCAGCGGTGACAGGTAAAACTGGATATATATGAAATTTACTCGGGTACACTTATATCACTGAAATAAATTTTGGTCCATAACTGGATCTTGATCTTCGTCCATTGGGCAGGTGATACATTGGAAAAGAGAATTCATCCAGTGTCTGCACGTTAAACAAATTGACAAGCTGGTGCATGGAAACTCCAACCTTGATTTGCTGCGTGTTTTGGCTACTTCAGGGTCCACCAACATCTCACCGCTTTCTGCAAAGTTGCAGTTGGAAAAGAAAACATAAAGACTCTGATGTTGATTCAAGTCTCAGCTGAGTGGCCCATACTTGCTTGGAGTAGTACCTTAGAACAAGGAGTGGGATTCCTCTCTGCATACTGCATGTTGGCAGCTGTGGAGACTTTGTGTTCCTTGTGGAGTTACGATGCCTTCCGTCTGTGCAAGTACAACATGCGTTGTAGCAGATGCAAAAGCATTCCTCATCTCCAGTAAGTCATGCGTTTCTTCACTTGGTAGCTCACAGTTGGAGCTATGAACAATCTTTTTTTTTTAACAAAAAGAAAAAGAACTCCAGATGAGTAGATGAAGAATTCGCAATTTGTTACTGACTTCATCATTTGTGAAGGATCACCAGAAAAAAGAATCCTCTGTAACTTATTAATTTGAAGAAGATGCGGGTCTCCTCTTTGAATCTGGAGGAAAAAAATGAGAGTCATTAATCGCCCCGTTCATGCTGTACGTGTTTCGCTGGAGCGCGTCGACGTTGCAGCGGGAACACGGCAGCGCTCTGGCCAAAACAGAGGAGAGCTCGATCACGGGAGTGAGTATTCGCGTGTCCCATACATACGCAGGTGTTTCATACACGTCAAAACAGAGGAGATGTCTGATCTATCGCGCTCGCCAGCACGACCTCGAGCAGGGTGGCCGGCTGCGTCCGCGAGCAGGGATACTCATCCAAGCATGGCCGGATCACAGCCGCCGCTGCTGCCATCACATTCCATGAACGCGCGCAGTTGATGGCGCTGTCTTCGATGTAAGCACCAGAGGATAAATCCAACTAGGTAGATAGAACAGAATTGCGGATTTAGGGAGGAGAGCAGCAACTTGAGGAGGAAGAAAGAGATTGGAGGGAATTTGTTTTCTTATCATTCAACGATAACCAATTCGTTACTACGACCACATTTTAATTGCTTCCACATAGGTACATGGAACATAGATGTTGATTTTAACAAAATCTGGAAAAAAAAAAAACGAGAGTAACGCTGTTTTGTATATGGAAGACGGGAATTTCATGCCTTTTACATGAACCCTATTTGCAAACAATTTTCTTTGAGTTTGGTCGACAACACATAACAGTGCAGTTATTTGCTAATTGGTCCTGTAATTTTTTTTTGGCCCGTGTAACTCTTGACTAAGCTGCAAACAAACTCTAAGACACTGATAACCGGTACCATGTGTTATGGAGAGTTTGAAGACATGGGAACCCTTTCACCCTTTCTGTTTCTTAAGAGGGGTTCTTTTATCGAGAAATATTTGAACAGAGGGGGAGATTTAAAAAATTGCATTGAAGTTGGAGGCACTGGTTTGACTGAAAAGCAGTGAAAATCCAAATGAAATTCGTTAGATAAGAAATCACCAAAATCAACTAATTTAATAAGAGATTGCCAAAATTTGATCAACTTCGGGCGGTTGACCTGTACAATCAAACACCGGTAGTGACCAGTAAAAATCTATGAAATCCACTCGGTACCCTTATATCACTGTTTATAGCTGTCAAAAGTTATAAGCCTTTCTGTTCCGTGCACATGTATGAAACCATCATCTCTTTACTAGCATAAAGCACACGTCCTGCACTAGCTAGGCTACTTCAGACATCTCTGTTCTCCACCTGACGCCGATTGAGAGGCAGAGTGGTGCTGTTTTGCAATGGACTACTTGAGCTCCACTCTCCCTCACCTCACCGGCGTCGTCACCGTTTGGCTACTCATCTTCACAACGGCTCTTCTCTTCCTCGGCCGACGCCAAACACTCGGCCTCCTGCTCACACATACTGTCCTGTGGCTTGGTCCCAGCACCGGCCGGCGCCGCAGCCGTCTGTCCATCCAGGTGACAGACGGGAGCTGTCCCCAGCACCATCCTCTCGGCACCCTATGGGCTCTACTGGCAGGCCGTCTGACGTAACTCCGCTGCTGGCGTGCTGCACCCGTCCCGCCTCCGCCTGCTCTGCCGATTCTGACTTGTAAATTGCGCTGGAGGTACTGCATCGGCACGGATGCTTACAAGACGTAAACACCCACTTCGGTTTGCTCGGTGTCATTTCAGCTTTCACCAACATCTCACTCATTTCTCTCTGCCAAGTCGCAATCGAAAACCACAAATGACCAATCAAACTTGGATGATCGTAGCTACTCAAAGATACAGTTAACCTCACTTTGAGGTCCGTGTAGCAAAAAAATCTAACTCCTCTGTGCATGTTCCTCTGGAATTCAGTCTCTGTGGTACTTGTTCATATATGATGCATTCCTTTCTACCCAAGTACATCTTGTTGGCATCTATATATACTGCCTTTTTCTTCGGACCAAGTGTTATGCGTTTTGCAGCTTTGCATATAGCAACTGCAAAATCATGAGCAGCATGCTACTTGTTCCCCTCACATCTCCAGAATGACATGGACGTTCTACCCAATTACATCATGTTGCTTGCATGTGGCAGCTAAAAAACATGAGGAACATGCTACTTCCTTCAGGCTCACCAGTAAGGCATACATTTCTGAATTTGTTAGATTTACAGATGCAATCGTGGAAAAACTTTTAAAGTCTCTAAAGGCCAATTCATCATTCCGTCTCTTCATATTATACAATTTCAACAAAATCTGCAAACAATTGAACGAGGCACTGTTTTGATATATGGAAGACAGGACCTTCATGCATACGACATCGAACTTATTTGCAAACAATTTTCTGTTGAAGTTGGCAAAAAAAAAAAAATGCACCAAACGAAAATTGAACGGTGCAGGGCTTTGCTAGCTTTGAGCCCGGCTGTCAGTTGCAGGAAGAGAAATGCCAGGAGCAGGAAGCATGCTGGCTGAGCCGGAACGCTATCGTGTCCATGGAAGTGTGATTTGAAGATCATGGATATAATGCTATTGCTGCCAGAAGAAAGTCTTAACCTGTGTGTGTTGCCACTAGTAATTGGCCTGTGTCATTTTGGACTTGTAAACCTGCAGTGCTATTCGATTGAGAACCAACGCAAAACATCAAAGCCATGCACGTGTTGTACAGACAGACAATAACTTGTGGCTCTGCATTAATAACAGTGACTGATAGCTATGGAGGGAACCTTCAAATTTGGACTTGTAAATAACCTGTTGTACTGATTGGTTGAGAAACAATACAAAACATGAAGGAGTTTTTAGTGGGGCGGGCCTAGCGGGCTAGCGGACAGGCTGGCCCCACCTACAGAGATGATTGATGCCGTCGGAGCGCGACCTGAGCATGGAAAAACGTCTCGATCTGTTTATCCGTGGATTCCTCTGCGCCGTTGCTCGACGGGGAGCTCTCCGCGGTGACGAAGAAGTCTTCTGCGCGTCCGGCGAGTGGCGACAGCCAAGAACACAGCTCTCCGAAGCAGAGGGCGCCCTGCCCAGGCCCTTTGGTGCCTGTGGACGTCCGATCCAGCATGTGCGGCCCACATTCAACTGCGGACTTGGTCGTTTCTTCCCGCGGGAGCCGGGCGAACGACCACGGCGTCGCTCCGCGTCATCAATGGCGCTCGGCTCCGGCCCACATCCTCAAAACTCTCGATGACGCGGCCGTGGTTGGCCTCTCCGGCGGCGGATTGACACGTCCCTGCTCGGCACGAGAGAGACCGCGTGCTGGCGCGCAACATAACCATCGCGGGCAGCGTGGATCCATGCGCCGCTCCTTACGGACAACACCGGTGTGGTCGCTCGTCCGTCCGGCAGTCTGTCTGCAGGAGGAGGAAGCGACCAAGTCAACCGTAGATCTGATGGACCGCACGTGATGGATCGGACATCCACCAGAGACCCAGGTGGTCCATGTAAAATGCTTGAAATTCGTATCTTCCATATACAAAAAAAGTATCTCGTTCATTTTTTTTTGTTAAAATCAACATTATGTTCTGTTACAACTACCACTCATGCGTGTTCCATCTTCCATCTACCCATTTGGAAGCAACTAAAACCTTCTACTTCACCAGCAAAATATGCATGTGGCAGAATTCCGCATGCAACAACGACCAGGTTTTTTTTTTGTGCTACCAAAAACCTGGTTGTTGTTGCATGCGGAATTCTGCCACATGCATATTTTGCTGGTGAAGTGGAAGGAAAAAAGTGGGCATGCTGCTCATGATTTTGCGGTTGCTACATGCAAAGCTGCAAAACACATAACACTTGTTGACCATAAAAAGGCAGTATATATAGATGCTACATGCAAGCAACAAACTTCCAACTTTCATCGGAGTTGTTGTGTTTTGCAGCTTTGCAGGTAGCAACTGCAAAATCTTGAGCCGCATCCTACTTGTCCTGCCCCACATCACCAGAATGACATATAACTAGTAGGACGATCATGTTGCTTTCATGTGGCACCTAAAAACCATGAGGATCATGCTAGTTCTTTCAGGTTCACCAGTAAGGGGTGCATATTTCTCAATTTGTTAGATTTACCGATGCACCTGTGAAAAACTAATAAAGTCTATCAAGGCCAGTTCATCCCTCCTTTTTCATTATACAATTGCAAAAAAACAAAATTCAAACAATAGAACGAATCGTTATTTTGATATACGGAATGCAGGAACTTCATGCATACTACAAAGCACCTATTTGCAAACAACTTTCTTAGAAGTCATAAAAAATTGCCAAAAAAAAAAAAAGAACGGGGCGTTGCTTTGCTAGCTTGGAGCCCGGCTGATGTTGCAGGAAGAGAAGAAGTGCCAGGAGCAGGAAGCATGCCGGACTGAGCCGGAATGCCAACATGTCTATGGATTTGTGATTTGAAGATTGTTAGCGCTGGGAAGGTGTACGTTTGCAGAACAAGCAGAGAAGAGCATCATGGATATGATGCTATTGCCGCCTGAAGGAAGTCTTAACCTGTGTGTGTCGTAACTAGTATTGTCCGTACTGTGTCAATTTAGACTTCAGAACCAACGCAAAACCTCAAAACCATGTGTTCTGCAGACAACAACTTGACGCTCTGCATTAATAGGGATGACCGACAGCTATGGCGGGAACCTGCCAATTTGGACCTGTGAACCTTTTGTGCTAATTGGTTCAAATAAAACGCAAAACCTGAAAACCATGTGTGAAAATTGCATTGGAATTGGATGCACTGGTAAGACTGAAAACCAGCAAAAATGGGGACAAATTTTAGTCTTGATTCTTTAGATGAGATATCAACAAATTTAATAAAGATAACCAAAATCATCAACTTCAGATGGAATTGACCTGTATAAATAAACACCTATGGTTACCGGTAAAACTGAAAATGTATGAAATTCACTCGGTACATTTCTATTTTTAGAATAACCTTTGGTCCATAATTGGACCCTGATCGTCCATTGTGCAGCTGATACATTCAAAACGAGAAACTAATCCATCCCTGCATGACTAACTAATTGACAAGTTCATGCACGAATACTCCCACCTCGATTACCTGCAATGTTGGACTACTTCAGCTTCCACCAACATCTCATCTCTTTCTGCAAAGTTGCAGCTGGAAAACAAAAAAAACATATATAAAGACTCTGGTGATTTCAGTCTCACCGCACTGGACTAAACTAGCTCGGAGTTACTTGGAAGAAGAAACAGGGCTCCTCTCTGCATACTGCATGTTGGCACAGCTCTGAAGTTTAGAGTTTGGCCTTTGTGCCACTTGTTGAGTCCATATATTACGCCTTCCTTTGGGCAATTACAACATGTGTTTTGCTCTCATGTAGCAGTTGCAAGATCATTCCTCGTGACCAGCTAGTCATGCGTTTCTGCACTTGGTGGTAGCTTACAGTTTTTTTTTTTTTTGAAGGTCAACCGGGGGGTGGGGGGGGGGGGGGGGACTTTAAGTCCCCACCTGATTTTCCATTATATTAATGTACCTTACAGTTACAGCTGTGGACAATCTTTTAACAAGAACTCCGGGTGATTAGGTCAACAGTATGGGTGCTATTTTGTTGCAGACTGCATCATTTGGTAAGAATCAGCTGCATCCTCTGTAACGTACTAGTTGGAAGAAGAAGATGCTTGTTATTATCTCTTAATCTGGAGAAAATAAGTCAACGATCTCTCCATTGATGCTGTACGTGTTTTGATGGAGCGCTTCGACGTTGCAGCGGGAATGTGGCAGCCCTCTGGACAAAGCAGTGCAGCGCTCGAGCCTGATCTAGTGCGTCGGCTAGCCACCGAGCTCTGTCGGTGACCGCTGTTTGGGCCGGAGACCCGCCCGCGTACGACGGAAGCCATGCAGCAGCAGAGGTCCCTCCCGCTTCGACCATGGTGTCGGAGCGTCGTCTGAGCGTGGCCGTGCATGGAAGAGCGCCATCTGTTGATCCCGGGCGAGTGGTGACAGGCAGGAACGCAGCTGTCCGAAGCAGAGGAGATGCCCGGCCCAGGCCGGGTGTGGTCACTATTTGAAATAGCTACCGCCCCTTGGGTACCTGCTAGACGCTCGTCCGTGCGGCCCAGATCCGACAATGCATTTGGTTGTTTCCTCCCGCGGACGGCAGCAGACCAACGCCAGACGCCCGGCATGTAGTTGGAAGTTTGTTGCTTGCATGTAGTATCTATATATACTGCCTTTTTCTGCTCAACTAGTGCTACGTGTTTTGCAGCTTTGCATGTAGCAACCCCAAAATTGTGAGCATCATGCCACTTGTTCCTTCCACATCACCAGCAAAACTTGCATGTGGCAGCATGCCACATGCAACTACGACCACATTTTAATTGCTTCCAACTGGGTACATAGACCACAGATGTTTATTTTAGCAAAACCTGAAAAAAAATTGAAACAGTAATGCTGTTTTGTATATGGAACACGGGAATTTCATGCCTTTTATATTAACCCTATTTGCAAATATTTTTCTTTGACTTCTGTCGACAACACTTAACACTGCAATTATTTGCTAGTTGGCCCTGTAACTTTTTTTTAGCCCGTTTAAATTTTGACTAAGCTGCAAACGAACATTGAGACACTGATAACCAGAACCATGTGTTATGGAGATTTTCAAGACATGGGAACCCAGTCTGTTTCTCCCTTCGAACTAGTGAATTAAGAGGGGTTGTTTTATGGCGAAAAAGAAAGAGTGGTACAACCTTTCAAATGTATATTTGAATGTAAAATATTTGTACAAAGGTTGAGAGTAAAAATTGCATTGAAGTTGGAGGCACTGGTATGACTGAGAAGCAGTGAAAATCGGAATGAAATTCCGGTCCAAATACTTCAGATGAGAAATCACCAAAATCAACTAATTTTAATAAGAGATTGCCAAACACCTGGCCTCCCCCGCAAACATGCAGACTTGTGGCTTGGTGCCAGCACCGGCCGGCGACGCGGTCTGTCCATCCCGGTGACTGACTGCGCCATGCCATGGTCCAGCAAGCGCGTCATTCGTCAACCACCTGACGGGCGCTGTGCCGAGCACCACCCTCACCGCAACCCAGTTCAAACTACAAAATGACAGTAAAAAGCGCTGGAGGTACTGCATCGGCACCGATGCTTACAAGACAGTAAACACCTATTTGAATTTGCTCTATGTCTGGGTCATTTCAGCTTTCACCAACATCTCACTCATTTCTATCTGCCATGTCGCAATCGGAGAACACAAATGGACAACGTGGATGATCATAGTTACTCAAAGACCTAGTTAACCTCACTTTGAGGTCGTGTAGCAATATCTCTGACTCCTCTCTGCATGTTGCTCTGGAATTCAGTCTATGTACACATATATGCTGCATTCGTTTCTACCCAGGTACATCTTGTTTGCATGTAGCATCTATATATACTGCCTTTTTCTTCTGGCCAAGTGTTGTGTGTTTTGCAGCTTTGCATGTGACAACTGCAAAATCACGAGCAGCATGCCACTTGTTCCCGTCACATCACCAGAATGGCATGGGCGTTCTACCCAAGAACATCATGTTGCTTGCATGTGGCAGCTAAAAATCATGAGGATCATGCATGCTACTTCCTTCAGGTTCATCAGTAAGGTAGGCATTTCTGAAATTTGTTAGCTTTACGGATGCATGCGTGAAAAACTTCTAAAGTCTCTCAAGGCTAATTCATCCTTCCTTCTTCATTACACAATTTCAACAAAATGGCGAACAGCTGAACGCTCTGACCAAAGCAGAGGAGTGCTCGATCACAGGAGTGACTACTCGTGTGCCTGATGGTCGAAATATAGCTTACGGTCACGGACTCATGGTGGTCGGTGTTCGGGCTGGCAACCCGTCCGCACCTACAACAGAAGCCAGAGAGGCATATCACAATTCGACCGCCATGTCTGTAGCGTTGCGCTGTGATAATAGCGTCATCGGATCAATCTGATCTGATCGATGATGATGCCTCTGCGCCGTGGCTCGACGGGGAGCTCTCCACAGTGACGAAGTCGTCTGTCGCTAGGAAAACAATTTCGGCAAAATTTCACCGAAATATCCGACATTTCGCCTTTTTCGGTGGGGTCCGAAATATTGTCGAAATGAACAGTACCAACAAAATTCGGTCCTTGACCCCCTACACGAGTCCAAATTGTCTAGTTTATGTATGCAATGATGATATTTTATAGATTTGAGACCCTTTCTAGTGAAATCATGTGAAAACTTTTAAAAATTTCAAAATTTGTTCGCCGAAATTCCCAAAATTTCATGTTTATCGGTGACCTCCGAAATTTTTTTGTTCCCGAAATTTTTTTCCTAGGTCTGTCGAGGTGGGGGAACTAAGTAGCGGCGCACCGGCAAGCCGACACACGAAAGAGAGGCGGCGCCCAGCCCAGGTCAGCGGGGTCGCTATTTGAAATAGCGACCGCCCTTGGGTAACTGTTGGAAATAAACTCGCCCTGACGTTCGTGCGTTGTGTGCAAGTCAGTTTGTTGAGTTCATGCGTGTGTTCAGTTTAGATACGGTGCGTGCGTGAGTCTGTTCCGCCGCGGCCGTAGTTCAATCGAGTCCAGGATTAGGTGCAGGCTGTGCGCATGTTTGTTGCATGCAGGCTGCTGAGTTTGATCGAGTCATAGAGTTTGTTAGATGGAGTGGTGTGCGTGGCGCCGTTGCGTGCGGAGAAGCCGGCATGTCCGCGTCGAGCAGAGGCTCACGGCATGGCTGAGCGGGTCCTGCGGATCATGGCGCAAAGACCGGCACGGAGGATTGCTTCGTGATGTCCCCGGCCTACTTAAGCCCCAGAACTCCTCTGTAATCGTTGTCCAGTCCAAGTGAATAAAAATGCCAAGATACTGGAGCATTGGCTCCGCGGCGTTCGACGCCGGCAAAACGCACTGTTCTTCGTCTACGTCTTGCTTGTGTGTGTGAGTGAGCGTTGAGCGATTCCAGGGCTGTTCCAACAGTAACTGGTGGACGTCCGATCCAGTATGTGCGGCCCAGATCCGACGGTCGTTTCTTCCCACGGGAGCCAGAGGACGACGTCCGCGCCTACGAGACCCACAGGGCGGGTCGGACGCCGGACGAGCTACCACGGCGCACTGGCGGAGCTTGACGGTGATTGCGCCGCTCGTGGACTGCGGCAGCCTCGCCACCGCGAATCCCGTCATTAGCGGCTCAGACGCGCGGCGTATTCGCTCAGGTAGGAGATGATGGCGCCAGTATAAGCGTGCCTGTGTCGTAGGCCTTTACCCTGAAACCCGCCGGAAATGAAATCTCATCCTGTGTGCCTTGAAAGGCGGCAACAAGTAATTGACCGGACCTTGCCAACTCGCACTTGGAAACCTGCTTGCTAATGGCTTCAGAACAGACCCAAAAGGCCAAAACCATGTGGTCAACACAAGCATGGCCAAGTTCAACATGAAGAAAAGACAGGAAGTAGAGGTACACACAAATAAGTTCGTCGATCTTGCAAGTCTCTCAGATTAGTTACTCCATTTATTTATTTATTTATGACGAAAATAGGGCAGGTGCTCTGTCTTTGCATTAGGCCCTGTTTGGATCCTCTAGCTGGCTAGTTTTTTAACCAACTAATTTTAGGAGGTACCTGTTTGGATCCCTGACTAAAATCTCTAGCTTTTGTACTTTTTTTGCCTTTTTTATATGTTACTTGCCTTTTTTTATATGTTTAGTTGATTTTAATAGCTTTAAGGTGACTAGGGGTTAAAAGTTTAGGAGGGAGTGGGCTAAAAGTTTAGGAGATTTTAGGAGGTCATGTTTGGATGCCAAACGACTAAAATTAGTCATCTAAAAGTTTAGGAGGTGGATCCAAACAAAGCCTTAAGATATAAGAAGAAACAAGTAGTTCTAGAGAGATTACAGTCCAAGCAGCCAAGGGTGGCTCAAGAAAAAGGAAAAAAAAATGATGTAGCATTTTCGTGGACTGTGACCACAACAGCTAGCCACAATGGAAGTCAGCTGTGGTGATATTAATTTCTACTGATTTAGTTACAGAAGCAAAGTGTAGTACTGAGCTTTGATGAATAATTGTAAAAAAAAATTCAGAACCAATGTGCTTCACATTTGAAGACACAGAAAATCATATTTTGATATTTATATTGCAGAAGACAAAAAGGACTTGTGTTCTTATAGGTACTAACTTTTTAAGAACTATCAAATTTAAGGAAGCAGCCATACGGTAGTAGAAGACATGTATGCAATGCAACTCGTTGCAACAGAGTAGTTTCACTTAAACATGTATTTCTCAATGGATCGTAGCTCAATTTATCCTTGCATATCCAAAGGCAATCATAGGGTAGTCACCTCGACATTGTTGAGTTTTGTGTGTAGCTTTGAGCACCGTTGGAAACCGGATCCTTCAACTCCTGCATCCGTAAGGTAACTAAGGTTGGTTTCGATGAGAAGGCATACGAGGAGCTCCCGCCTTATTCGAGTACACTACCTGCAAACACCTAAGAAGGACTGCACCAGCTTTCTCAGTCGGCTGAACAAGTAAAGGCACAGGCTACATTATGAATAATTACCTCAAGTGGTGTTTCATATTATAATATTTGCTTCCCCTTAAATGGATTTTTCTTACTCTACATGTGTAGTGTCTAGATAGTTTCAGCTGCCCCCAACATCTCACTCTAAAGCAACATTACCATTTGAAAACAAAAGACTCAAATGGTTTTTTCTCTGTATGTTCATCAGGACTTTGTAAATGTGCTATTGCTCAATGAACATATATGTAATAGCTTTTGTTTTGGCAAAGTACAACATGTGGATTGCGTGCTTGTGGCAGCAGAAAAGTGTGACTTCTGGGCAAAAAGCATTGCTCATCGCCTGTAAGTCATGCGTTTCTGCACATGTTGGCTTAAAGTTGCAGCTGTGGACAATCTTATAAAAATAACTCCAGATGAGTAAATGAGCAATTATGTGCTATTTTGTTATAGTCTTCATCAGTTCTAATGAATGACCGGAAATCCCTCTGTAACATATTAGTTGGTTTCCGATTGAAAAGAAAAAACATATTAGTTGGAAGGATAAGATATGATGCTGGTATCTATCTAATATCGTAGAATTTTAAGGTTTAACTCTACAAGATTTGCGTTTTTCCCCGACAGTTGACTAGCAAGTGGCCTACAGTTCCAGTGTATTTTGTTAAGTAGTTTTGTATACTGTGGGAGATGATGTTGTCGGCAATGAGTTTGTAGGTGATTGGAACAAAACTGTCAGCCACTCATGCAATTACACTTGATAACCATTGGCCATGCAGTTCAAAAATGATAAGAATCAGTCAAACTGTCGCCCACTCAATAAGAACTGTCGGGAAAAATGTTCAAATCCTGTGGTGAAAAGAAGCCACCATCGTTCACTCTCAAAACCACGAATTTACCTACTGGTTCTTTTTTAATCGGGAGAAAATATGTGACTGATCCCTCCATTGATGCTGTACGTGTTTTGCTGCAGCGCGTCGACGTTGCAGCGGGAACGCAGCACCCCTCTGGCCAAAGCAGAGGAGCGCTTGAACCAGACCTCATGCACCGAGCTCTCATAGTGCAGTGGCCGGTGTTTTGGCCAGCGACCCACCCGCACACGAGGGAAGCCACACAGCAGCAGCAGCAGAGGTTCCTCGCGATTCGAGCCTGGTGTCTGCAGCATCGCGCTACGATAATGATCGACATCATCGTGATGTGTCGTGGGCGTTTAGGAGTGCGCAGAGGGGAATGAAGGATTAGGCTAGATTGTGGAATGGAACGGAGAGCGTAATGTGGATGAACGGGCGACGAGTTGTTCTCGCCGGCGGACGGAGAGATGTTCTCCGCCACCGTGTGGAAGAACAACCCACCGCAAGGGAGTTGTATTTTCTTCGATAATCTTAACCCTAAACAATCTGCAGCCTTTATAGAATAGGCGGCACTAACCAACTGCTAACAATCCTCAACAAAACTAAGAGCCTCTTTGGGAGAGATTCTCCAAAACGGATTCTGACACTGTAGCAACACTGTATCTACTGTAGCTACAGTGACAGACTCCGTGAGAAGCTACGTTTTTGCTGCTCTTGGATTCTGTCAAAAAATGGATTCTGCTACAGTATTTTTGCTGTGGCTACAGTGTCAGAAGCAGAATCCAAAATCCAGTCCAGAAGCTGTGCCAAACAGGCCCTAACTAAGCTCCCTGTTTATTAGCAAAACACAATCGCTAACTTCTAGCCACTTTGGTTCTCCACTGTGGCATCCTTTGCACGACGGCGGCGCATAAAATACTGGCGCCCAACAAATGCGTCCACAACACTTCCCTCCTTCCCAAGAAACAGCTCGTCTGCGAGCTGTACCGTCGGATACGCGTGCTTGAAATCCTCCAATTGCTCCCAGGACGCATCGGCTTCGGAACGTCCAACCCATTGCACGAGTAGTTCCCAGACGCCACGGTTCAGACGCGCGCGCACCACCTTGGCTGGTTCAGGTATGACACGGCCATTGAGGATGTCTGGCAGAGGAACAACCTCGTCCGGTGGTGTGCCACCGAACTTCTTCAGCAGAGAGACATGGAACACGTTGTGGATCTTGGCTTTCGGAGGCAGCTGCAGCTTGTATGACACCTCGCCAATCTTCTGCTCCATCTGGAACGGCCCATAGAACTTGGGAGCGAGCTTAGAGGCCGCCACCGTCTTGATGCTTGACGTGGTGCGCTGCTGCAGACGGAGCCACACCCATTCACCCACGTCGTAGGTGACCTCACGCCGCTTCTGGTCTTGATAGCTCTTCATCGTCACCTGAGCTTGCACAAGACGGTCCTTGATCTCTGTGAGGAACTCGTCACGGTCATGCATCTGCTGGTCCACCGCCGCCACCCGGGCCGCGCCGCGCTGGTAGGAGAGCAGGCACGGCGGATCGCGCCCGTAGACAACGCGGAAGGGCGAGCACTTGATCGCTGTCTGATACGACGTGTTGTAGCAGTATTTCGCCCACGGAAGCCATTTCAGCCAGGTCCGTGGATGGTCACTGGAAAGGCACCGGAGATACATGGTGATGACGCGATTGGTGACCTCTGACTGGCCGTCCGTTTGTGGGTGGAAGGCCGAACTCATGTGGAGCTTGACGCGTGCCAAATTGAAGAGCTCTGTCCAGAATGCACTGGTGAAGACCGTGTCGCGGTCGCTGATGATGGAGCAGGGGAACCCATGCAGGCGGACGATTCCCTCGAAGAAGGCCTTGGCGACGGACGCCGCCGTGTATGGATGGCCCAAGGCGATGAAGTGGGCCATCTTGGAGAAGCGATCCACGACGGTGAGGACGACGGATTTGCCGCCGACCTTGGGGAACGCCCCCACGAAGTCCATGGTGATGTCGCTCCACACCGTCGACGGCACTGGAAGGGGCTGGAGCAGGCCCGCCGGGTGCAAGTGCTCGGACTTGTTGCGCTGGCATGTCGCACATCCCTGCACAAAGTCACGGACGCGGCGTAGTGCGTGCGGGTTGTAGAAGGAGGCGCGCCAACGATGCAGTGTCTTCTGGGCGCCTTCATGTCCGCCGTCGTGGACGTTGGCCAGCAGCTGCGGCCACAGAGACGAGGCATCCGGAACGAACACCTTCCCCTTGAACAGGAGCAGGCCGTCCGCCTCGGACCATCCTTCATCCGCCGTCCCGGCCAGCAGCTTGGCGCGCACCTCCATAGCCTGTGGATCGGCGGCGGCCTCGTCCCGCAGCGTGTCGAATAGCGAGAACGATGGGGCCGAGAGCGCGCACACCTCCGCCGTCTCCTCGTCGCGACGGGACAGTGCGTTCGTCAACGTTCAACTTGCCCGACCTGTATTCCACCACAAGGTCATAGCCAAAGAGCTTGCTCACCCAAGTATGTTGCGGAATCGTGGTGAGGCGCTGGTCGAGGATGAATTTCAAGCTGTAGTGGTCCGTGCGCACAGTGAATGGCCGGCCCCATAGGTATGGGCGCCAATTACGGACCGCCTTGACCAGGCAGATGAGCTCGCGCTCGTACGCCGGTAGCTTGGCGTGGTGAGGAGCGACTGCGCGGCTGAAGAACGCGATCGCGCCGTCGCCTTGATGCAGCACCGCGCCGAAGCCCGCGCCGGATGCGTCGCAGTCGACGATGAACCGCTTGGTGAAGTCCGGCATCTGCAGCAGTGGCACCGTCATCAGGGACTGCTTGAGCCCCCCGAACGCCTCATCGGCCGCCTCCGACCAAGAGAATGCCTCCTTCTTCAACAGCGCCGTCAGGGGCGCCACCACGGTGCCGTACCCCGCGACGAATTTGCGGTAGTAGTTGGCGAGGCCAAAGAAGCCGCGCAGCCCTCGGATGGTGCGGGGGCGCGGCCAGGCCTCGACCGCAGCCACCTTGTGCGGGTCCATGGCCACGCCATCCGCCGAGATGATGTGTCCAAGGTAGGACACCGACTCCTCGCCGAAGGAGCACTTGGATTGCTTGAGCGCCAGCTTGTTGTCGCGTAGCACCTGGAGGACGGCTTTCACATGTTGTAGGTGCTCTGCCCAGGACTTGCTAAAGACCAAAATGTCGTCAAAGAAAACGAGAACAAATTTGCGAAGAAAGGGCTTGAGGACTTCATTCATCATTGCCTGGAAGGTCGAAGGTGCGTTGGTGCGGCCGAACGGCATGACCAAGAACTCAAAGAGTCCCTGGTGTGTGCGGAACGCCGTCTTGGCGATGTCATCGGGGTGCATCCGTACTTGATGGTAGCCGCTGCGCAGGTCCAGCTTGGTGAAGAAGCAGGTGCCGCGGAGTTCGTCCAGCAGCTCGTCGACCACCGGGATGGGAAACTTGTCCTTGATGGTGATGCTGTTTAGCTCGCGGTAGTCGATGCAGAAGCGCCACGTGCCGTCGGCCTTGCGGACGAGGAGCACCGGCGAGGAGAACGCTGAGGTACTGGGCCGGATGATGCCCTGTTGTAGCATGTCATCGCACTGCTTCTCGATCTCGTCCTTGCTGAGTTGGGCGTAGCGGTAGGGGCGGACCGCCACTGGGGCGGCGTTGGGCAGCAACCGGATGCGGTGGTCGTGACGACGCTGGGGGGGCAGCCCGCGTGGGACCGCGAAGACATCGGCGTTCGAGGCCAGCAGAGCGTCCATGAGTGCCCGTGCCGACGTGAGAGCAGAGCAGCGCGCCGGGGAGCCACCAATGCCCTCCCAGCGCACCGTGTCACCATGGTGCCAGAAGGACATGGACAGTTCTTCAAAGTTCCATGGGATGGGCCCGAGAGAACGCAACCACTGGACGCCCAAGACGACGTCGAAGCCGGCCAGCAGAAGCGCGTAGTAGTTGATGTGGAAGTCCTCCTTGTCGATGCGGACGGCGGTGTCAAGGCAGACGCCCGCGCTGGCGACCCGGTCGCCATTGGCAACCTTGACCGACAGACCCGAGTGGGGTGCGATGTCCAAGTTGAGACGACGCGCCACGGTGTCGCGGATGAATGTGTGTTTTGATCCCGTGTCAACTAGCGCCGTGAGAGTGACGCCAGCGATCACGACTCGCAGCTTCATGGTGTCGGCGACGTCGATCCCCGTGAGCGCGTGCAAGGAGATGCCCAGGTCGTCCGCCACATCCTCGACAGAGCGGTCGTCGTCGAGCTCGAGGAGGAAAAGGCCTCTGCCATTGCACTTGTGCCCGTGTACAAACTTCTCCGGGCAGTAGTAGCATTCCCCGTTGGCCTGCTTGGCCGCCAGCTCTTCTGGTGAGAGGCGGCGGAATCGGGGTCGAGCCCCGGCAGGTTTGGGCGCCACTGTGGACGCCGACGCCGCGACGCTTGGTGGCGCGGTGCCCTTCTGCGCCGGTGCCGCGGAACGCGAGGTGGAACGCGCCGAGGCCGACTTGGTGGAGTCCTCCGTGGAGCCACGCTGCTCATACGCACGCGCGAGGCTCATCGCCGTCTGCAGATTGGTTGGCGCGTGGAGTTCGACGTCGGGGCGCAAGGGTTGGCCCAAGCCCGCCGTGAAGAGGTTGATCTGCTGGGGCACCGAGAGGCCATCGCAGCGGCACAGGGGTGCCAAGAATTGGCGCTGGTACTCGTCGACGGAGCCCGAGCGACGAAGATCCTTGAGCTCCGCCAGCCCATTGGCGCGGATGGGAGGGCCGAAACGGAGGTTGACGAACTCTGAGAAGCGCTGCCAGGTGAGGAGGCCGTGATCCCGTTCCAGCGCATAGTACCACTGCGCCGCGACGCTGTCCAGGTGCAGGGACGCGAGCCACACCTTCTCCATGTCCAGGATGCACGTCGTCGCCGGCCATGAGAGGCGATGCGACGGATGAATCTGATACCAAATTGATGTGTCGTGGGCATTTAGGAGTGCGAAGAGGGGAATGAAGGATTAGGCTAGATTGTGGAATGGAACGGAGAGCGTAATGTGGACGAACGGGCGACGAGTTGTTCTCGCCGGCGGGCGGAGAGATGTTCTCCGCCACCGTGCCGAAGAACAACCCACCGCAAGGGAGTTGTATTTTCTTCGATAATCTTAACCCTAAACAATCTGCGGCCTTTATAGAATAGGCGGCACTAACCAACTGCTAACAATCCTCAACAAAACTAACTAAGCTCCCTGTTTATTAGCAAAACACAATCGCTAACTTCTAGCCACTTTGGTTCTCCACCGTGGCATCCTTTGCACAACGGCGGCGCCTAAAATACTGGCGCACAACAAATGCGTCCACAACACGTCGGAGCGTGGCCGTGCATGGAAGAACGCTTCGATCTGTTTATCCGAGGATGCATCGGCGGTGACGAAGTCTTTTGCTGCGAATCCGGCGAGTGACGAAGTCTCACATGTTGACTGCACGTCCGAAGCAGAGGAGGTGCCCGGCCCGGCGGCCCAGGCTGGGGGTGGTCGCTATTTGAAATAGCGACCACCCTGTTGGTATTTCTTACGACACGAATAAAATCCGCAAGCGCACGGAATACCGTTGTAGCATTTCACCCGGGAGTATTCCAAGGTATCGTATTTGTTTTCCCCAAGGAACGGAGTTATCCTGCAACAAGGTTAGTTCTACCCAAGGACAACCAAGACAACTAGCAAATTAGGATCGAGAGGGTGATTATATCTAGTTATCCTAGAGGATAGACGAACTCAAGCTCTACTTGTCTACTTCGGGCGCCGGCTTAGGCCTGGTCTGCCAAGCCACTCCGACCTGTAGCTCTACTATGTACCCGAACGTGGAGGGTTCCTTTGGACGGACAGGGCTGTCACTTCCTGCCGCCTACCTCTACAAACCGTGGAGCACACAGCGAACAAAGGTAACCTCTAGCCTAGACACCACGTCTATGCCGTTGATTACTACTCTAACCTCGGTCCAAAGCTGAATTTAGAAGGCTAGAGCACCCCTTGCGGAGCGATGATCCCGTAAACAAGTATAACAGGAATTACGCCTAGAAAAGTAATATTGCTCGCTAGATAAATAATCACCACGTATAAATCACAAAGAGTGTTTACACGCCAAGGTAAAGAAATAGAACTAAGCCTTCACCAAAATGGAAGGAGTATTCCTTTCCCTCCCTTGCCCTCTCTCCTATTCTACTAGTGTACAAAAGGCTCTCAGCCTAAGGATTGGAGTGGAGCTCTATTGGAGAGTCTTGCGTCTTGTGGTGTGTGTTGAGAGAGGGGGGGGCCCTTTATTTATAGCCTTGGAAGGTCGGCAACTTTGAGGCGGTTCCCGAGGTCGGTGGCATTTAATGCAGGGGGAACCGACCTCCAGAGGTCGGTTGTGAACCGCCAGAGAAGAGTGGGCCAGGGGGGCCTCCCTGGCAGGTCGGCCGACCTGGCCAGGGGGGGTCGGCCGACCTGGCCTGGGCCCCACTGGGCCTGGTCCTCCTCTGGCTGCTTCCTTGGCCTGTGTACATGCCTAAACCACGTGCATTGCTTGATCTTGAAGCCTGATTTTGTGGTTTTGGGCTTTTGGACTAAGTTCTTCAGTCCGGGGAAAATCCGTTGATTGTAAAGTCCACATTTAGTGCATGTTTTCCCCTGTTTTTGTATGGATTGCACCTGTACTTCATAATTCACCAAGACTAGTGGAATTTGTTAGAAATAAACCCTATGTCTACACTTGGTGATGGTGTTAGGTTCAAAAAGGTGCATAAAGTTGACGGTAAAAATGGGTCGTAAGGACCGTCAACAAGATCCCCCACACTTAGCTCTTTGCTCGTCCTCGAGTAAAGCTATGAGTGGAATTTGGGGAGGACTCATCCCTTTTGATGAATGAAACCTGCACACAAGCTATTACAAGCCACACCTTTTTACCTGCGAACATGATGGTGGCTAACATGTATTCTTGGATGATTGAAAAGTGGAACGGTTCATGACTCAAGTCACCTTGCTTTTTCCTACTAAGTACCTTGGGTTTTTGAAAGAGTTTTGAAAATAAAGCAACATAGCTCTTGCTCCTCTATTGATTCTCCCGAATCGCTCAAAAAGTGTATTTTCCTCACCAAGGCATTGATTTGCCTCTTTTATTCTACTTCTAAGGCTTGTATGTGGGGCTCAAGGTAGGGATAAAAAGAAGCATACTTGTATCACAAATATTGCTGAACCAAAAGAGTGGATCCACGGAGAATTCAAGTCATACAACCTTGATCAAGAAGTGCATGTGTGGATGGATGTGTAGACGTTTGTATGTGACGACTCCTTTATTGGATTTTACCTCTCTTTGTTTTGTATTTTCGAGACATGGCTATCATTTTTCTTTCTTTTCTTCTCTTTTCATGCTCTATGTGTGAGCATTTTTCTTTTTCTTTGTTTTGCTCATCTTTTTGTGAGCCTTCTTTTTCTTTTGCATAGCCATGTCCCTCTTTTGCTTGTTTGAGAGAGAGGTAAAGTAACATGAATGTGAGGAGTGTCTTTATTTTGGTGGATGGGTGTGCTAAATCCCAGTGTAGGAGTTTAGCAATTTTTTGGTGGATCGTATACGTGATCTTGATCAAGAGAGCATGACAAGTATCTCACTAGGGTCACAAAATTTTGGAAAAGCTCATTGAAAAAAACAAGTAGCATATGTGTGTAAGTTTGATAGTTGTGATCAGCATATGGCCTTGGTAGGAATTCATATACCAAAAGAGGAACAGCGAGCCATGCTATTTTAAATTTTTGAAATAAAATTCCCAAGGACTTTGTAGATTGAGCAAAAGATCATTTCATCGAACCATATCACACTCGCCAATTATCTAGAAAAACATGGGTCCCTATGGATAGGTTGTTCACAAGCAAGTGGTGATGAAGCGAGTAATAACAAGTGTGCAAGATTATGTTTGAGAGCAAAAGGGAGAGTATTGGGTTTATAAAGATGTGCTAAAAAGAAATCTTCCCAAGTTTTAATTGGTCAAGTTTTATTTTTGCGTCTCAGAATAAACTTGACATATAAGGTAGGCGAAAAGGAAGTGTGCGAAACAAACTTGAGTGTCACGAGGAATTTGAGGCCCAGTGGGACCCACCAGGGGTCGGCCGACCTGGTCAGGGGGGGTCGGCCGACCTGGTGTGGCCCCTGCTGGTGCCCAAATTTTGCACAATTGTTGGTGTTGTCCTTCCCGTGATGGTTCTGAGTGATTTGCGCGTGTTTGTTTCTGTTTTCGCGATGTATCCCCCCCACACTTGCCTTTTTGCCTGTTTCCTTCAAAATAGACAAAAATATTTGGAAACACAAATTGCTCTACCGGTATGGAAGCCCGGGGAGCACTAATTTGATTGAATTCAGAAAATATGAAGGCGCATTACAAATTTGGGGAAATTAAAATGATGAAAGCAAATGGAATTAAACTAAAATGCGCCCTAAGGTCTAATCTTATTCTATCTTAGCCTCATCGGCTTCTCTCAGCTTTTTCTTCTCTTCTTCGATCAGCTCTAAAGCGAGATCATATTGCGCCCACCCTCCTGTGAGGGTCTTGATGAGGTCTTCATCTTTCTTCTTTTCCTTCAAGAGGTGATTGTAGAGGTTCTGCAGAACTCCATTCTCCTTTTTAGCGCGTGCCACCTCTTGTCGGAGCCTCCTTATGGTGCTATGGGCATCGTCCAGAGCTTTGTCTCTATTGGCCACCTAATAAGGGTTCTTCCTCCTAGCCTTGTTCTCTGAGACGATGGACGAGATGTCGCTTTGATCACTCATGGTGTAGGAGTTAGGTGAGATGAAGAGATGGGATGGGAGAGGGAGGTATAAATAGGTGCTTTCTCCACCCCTTGGCGCATAGAAAAAGATTTTCTTTCCAAAAACAGCAGGGGAGTAACAAGGAAAGATGAGGTGGCCGATTGGGCAAAAGATAGGAAGCAGAGGAGCCAGGGGGGCGTCGGCCGACTCCCCTTACTTGGGTCGGCCGACCTGCTGTGGGACCCTCTGGTCCCTTTCTTTTTCTGGTTGATTTCTTGCTATTTTTATTATAAGAAAAGTGCTACTATGGGCGATAAAACAAATCATAGGATATCATGATAAAGATTCTAAATTAATCAAGTGCATGACATCAAATTTTTTATTTGTATCGGGCTCAAGATAAATTTTTAGACGCTGGCCATTTACCTTGAATACTTTACCTTCGTCGTCTTGGAGTGTGATTGCTCCGTGTGGCGAAGTTTCAATAACCGTGTATGGCCCGTCCCATTTGCTTCTCAATTTTCCGTGCCCGAATAGTTTCACCCGTGAGTTGAATAGCAAGACTTTGTCTCCAACTTTGAATTCTTTTACTCTTATTCTTTTATCGTGCCACCGTTTAGTCCTCTCCTTATAAATGGCTGAGTTGTGGTAAGCTTTGTCTCTCCATTCTTCCAACTCAGCTATCTCCATTTTTCTCTTCCATCCGGCACCTCGAAGGTCCATGTTCCATTTTCTAATGGCCCAATATGCTCGATGTTCCAACTCGATGGGTAAATGGCATGTTTTTCCATATACGAGTTGGTATGGTGACATGCCTATGGGTGTCTTGTATGCTGTCCGGTATGCCCATAGTGCATCGGGTAGCTTGCTTTTTCATGACTTCCTCATTTCTAATACGGTCTTTTGCAGGATCCGTTTGATTTGCTTGTTTGAAGTCTCGGCCTGCCCACTTGTTTGAGGATGGTATGGAGTGGCTATGTTGTGTCGTGCTCCAAGTTCTCTAAGGAAGCTTCGGAAGGTCTTATCAATGAAATGAGACCCTCCGTCGCTTATCACTAGTCTTGGTGTTCCAAATCTTGGGAAGATAATCTCGTGGAACATCCGGCGAGCATGCTTGGAGTTGGCAGCTCGGCACGGCATTGCCTCTACCCATTTGGACACGTAGTCGACTGCCACCAAGATGTATTCACAGTCTTGTGACTTGGGGAATGGCCCCATGAAGTCGATGCCCCATACGTCGAAGAGTTCGACTTGTAAATTGAAGTTGAGGGGCATTGCATCCCTTGCCGTGATGCCTCCAAATCTTTGACATTGTGGGCATCGTCTGACGAATTCTTTTGTGTCTTCATACATTGTTGGCCAAAAGAAACCACTTTGCCATATCTTGGCCTGAGTACGAAACACTCCATGGTGTCCCCCGTATGGAGCTGCATGACATTTCTCGATGATTTGTGTGCTCTCGGGTGTCGGCACACATCTTCTGAGCAGTCCATCGGCGCAGACACGGTAAAGGAAGGGCTCACTCCAAAGGTGACGACGACTCTCATAGATGAGTCGTTTCTTGTTTTCTCCCGGTGGTACGTACCCCGTCACTATGAAGTTCACAATGTCGGCGTACCACGGATGTGAGTCCTTGACGTGGAGTAGCATGTCGTCGCGCAAGAAGTCATTGATGGGTAATTCCTGCGGGTTAGTGAATTGCATGCGCGACAAATGATCCGCTACAGAATTTTCTTCTCCTTTCTTATCACGAATTTCTAAATCAAACTCTTGAAACAGAAGAATCCATCTTATCAAACGGGGTTTAGCATCTTTCTTAGAGAGCAAAAATTTCAAAGCAGCATGATCGGTGTAAATGATAACTTTTGCTCCAGCTAAGTAAGATCTAAACTTATCAAAAGCAAAAACAACAGCAAGGAGCTCTTTTTCAGTGGTAGTATAATTCAACTGAGCTCCAGACAGAGTTTTGCTAGCATAAGAAATTGCATGATGCTTCTTATCTCTAGTTTGACCAAGAATAGCCCCCACAGCAAAGTCGCTAGCATCACACATAATTTCAAACGGAAGCGTCCAATCAGGGGGTTGGATGATTGGAGCGGAGATGAGTGCATTTTTAAGAGTATTGAAAACATTCATGCATTCATCAGTGAAATTAAAGGGTGCATCTTTTGCAACCAAATTTGTAAGGGGTCTAGCAATTTGAGAGAAATCTTTGATAAAACGGCGATAGAACCCCGCATGTCCAAGAAAACTGCGAACACCCTTAATATTAACGGGAGGTGGAAGCTTTTCTATAACTTCTAATTTCGCCTTGTCCACCTGTATCCCTCTTTCAGAAATCAAGTGCCCAAGGACTATGCCTTCTCTAACCATAAAGTGGCATTTCTCCCAATTGAGCACTAAGTCCTTTTCTTGACAACGTTGCAAGACTTTGTCTAAATTTTCTAAACAATGATCGAAGATTTTCCCATAGACAGAGAAATCATCCATAAAAACCTCCATAATCTCTTCGATCATGTCAGAAAAGATAGACATCATGCATCGTTGAAAAGAAGCAGGCGCATTACATAGCCCAAAAGACATTCGACGATAAGCATAAGTTCCGTAAGGGCATGTAAAAGTCGTCTTACTCTGATCGTCGGGATGGATGGGAATTTGATGATATCCCGAATACCCATCAAGGAAACAAAAGAAAGAATGATTTGCCAGCCGTTCCAACATCTCATCGATGAAGGGCAGTGGAAAATGATCTTTCTTTTTAGCCTTGTTAAGTTTTCGGTAATCGATGCACATTCTCCACCCCGTGACGGTTCGTTGAGGGATCAATTCATCCTTGTCGTTATGAACGACCGTCATTCCTCCTTTCTTGGGCACAACCTGCACTGGGCTCACCCACTCGCTGTGTGGAACAGGATAGATAATACCAGTATGCAAAAGTTTCAAGACTTCTTTCTTAACGACTTCCCTCATTGCATTGTTCAACCTCCGTTGAGGTTCCCTAGAAGGTGTGCTATCGGGATCTATGGGAATGCGATGGGTGCAAAGAGCAGGGCTGATTCCCTTGAGGTCTCCTAGCGAGTAGCCAAGAACGGAGCGACGTTTCTCTAACACGGCTAAGAGTTTAGCGGTTTCTTCCTCCGAAAGCTTGTCACTTATGATGACAGGCGTTTCGGGGTTTCCGTGAAGAAAAGCGTAGCGTAAGCCCGGTGGGAGTGCTTTGAGCTCTATGGGCGGTGGCGGCGAGGCTAAGGTTTCGGGCAGCTCAAAGGTTTCTTCCGAATCGTCTTCTTCTAAAACAAAATTGAGAGCATCTTCTTCCAAGGACGATTCGGGGGTTTCATGAAGAAAAACTGCCATAACTTCCTCTATGCAATCGTCTACTTCGGGGGACTCCTCGGCAAAAGTATTTAGCGTATGAACGATAGGGATAGAAAAAGGTTCCTTGCCGAGGGTGAAGTCAAGGGTTCCAGAAGGCGATATTTTTAAGAAAAGCTTTTCTACGGGATGGCCTACAAGAACATCAAAATCCAAAACCCCGAAGACGTGAAAATCCAGCGATACTTTGGCATCATCGTGCTTAATGCAGATGTCTCTAACGATCCCCAAACCCTCAAAGAAGTGCCCCGGAGAGGTTCTAAGGAGTTTGCTAGTGGGCGCCCAAACTTCGTTCCCAAACATGGTTAAAGCAAAAGATTCGGACATGATGTTGGCACCCACTAAAGGATTATAGAGAACATCTACCTTTGATCCCCGAATTGAGCTTTGGATGGTTGAGGTGGGATGTTCAAAACAAATAGTATCGGAAGAAAGCTCATTTTCTCTCAACCATTCATCGCTTATGATCGATGTCAACTCCCGAATGGTTTTCAAAAGAAAATCTTTTTCTAAAGGTTCGGGGGTTGGTGCAGGGAGTTTTGGCCTCTTTTGACCAGAGTAGTTCGAGGAGTCTCCAAAATTTTCAAAAATTTCTTCCTCGAACTCAAACGGGAACTCAAGAGGTTCATCATCCTCTATCATTGTTTTTGTGTTAGATGGGGACTCGATTGTTGGGTCTACCATTGTAGGCACCAATTGTTGTGTTTCTTGCACAACGAGTTCCTCATCTTTTGACTCCGGCTCAACTAGTAAATCAGCGGAAAAAGGAGTGTTTTCCACAATGCGATCCAAAAGTTCGTGTGCTTCCGCTATGGTCTTATGAGTAAAAGATCCACCAGCGGCCGTGTCAAGATAAAGTGCGGTATCGCTGCTCAATCCCGAATAAAAATGTTGCAATAAAACGGGTTTGGGGAGCAACAATTCAGGTCCAGAGTCTGTTAATGAACAGAACCGAATCCATGATGCACTCAAGGTTTCCTCTTTTTCTTGCCGAAAGTTAATTATTTCCGCTCGTAGAGAAGTGATACGGGATACGGGGAGGAACGCTAGACAAAATTTGTCTCGCAGTTCTTTCCAATCACCGTTCACTCTCTTAGCGGTGTAAGTGTACCATTGCTTCGCCCTCTCATTGAGAGAGAAGGGAAACAATTTCCACTTCAACGTTTCTTGTGCCATGCCATGGATCGATCGGCATGAACACAAATGCTCAAACTCTCGCAAGTGTTCATAAGCATTTTCATGTTTAAAACCCGAAAAGGATAAACCTCTTATCATCGAAATAAAATTGGAGGAAAACTCATAGCCAAATGAAGAAATGGGTTGTGATGATGATGGTGGCTCTAAGAGCTCGCCCCGTGGAGTGGAAAAATATTGGATGGTGGGTTGTGGTTCCATGAAATATTTTTTTTTGAAATTTAAAATTTAAAGAAAGTAAAAACAGAACGGTAAGTAAGATAGATTACGAGGGCAAACCTAATTTGCAGCAGAGATATCAACCGTTCCCCGGCAACGGCGCCAGAAATGCTTGTTGGTATTTCTTACGACACGAATAAAATCCACAAGCGCACAGAATACCGTTGTAGCACTTCACCCGAGAGTATTCCAAGGTATCGTATTTGTTTTCCCCAAGGAACGGAGTTATCCTGCAACAAGGTTAGTTCTACCCAAGGACAACCAAGACAACTAGCAAATTAGGATCGAGAGGGTGATTATATCTAGTTATCCTAGAAGATAGACGAACTCAAGCTCTACTTGTCTACTTCGGGCGCCGGCTTAGGCCTGGTCTGCTAAGCCACTCCGACCTGTAGCTCTACTATGTACCCGAACGTGGAGGGTTCCTTTGGACGGACAGGGCTGTCACTTCCTGCCGCCTACCTCTACAAACCGTGGAGCACACAGCAAACAAAGGTAACCTCTAGCCTAGACACCACGTCTATGCCGTTGATTACTACTCTAACCTCGGCCCAAAACTGAATTTAGAAGGCTAGAGCACCCCTTGCGGAGCGATGATCCCGTAAACAAGT
Organism: Eragrostis curvula; assembly: GCA_007726485.1. NCBI lineage: Eukaryota > Viridiplantae > Streptophyta > Magnoliopsida > Poales > Poaceae > Eragrostis > Eragrostis curvula. Next base: position 17,252,491 of record CM017440.1, on the reverse strand, counting down.
ATAACAGGAATTACGCCTAGAAAAGTAATATTGCTCGCTAGATAAATAATCACCACGTATAAATCACAAAGAGTGTTTACACGCCAAGGTAAAGAAATAGAACTAAGCCTTCACCAAAATGGAAGGAGTATTCCTTTCCCTCCCTTGCCCTCTCTCCTATTCTACTAGTGTACAAAAGGCTCTCAGCCTAAGGATTGGAGTGGAGCTCTATTGGAGAGTCTTGCGTCTTGTGGTGTGTGTTGAGAGAGGGAGGCCCCTTTATTTATAGCCTTGGAAGGTCGGCAACTTTGAGGCGGTTCCCGAGGTCGGTGGCATTTAATGCAGGGGGAACCGACCTCCAGAGGTCGGTTGTGAACCGCCAGAGAAGAGTGGGCCAGGGGGGCCTCCCTGGCAGGTCGGCCGACCTGGCCAGGGGGGTCGGCCGACCTGGCCTGGGCCCCACTGGGCCTGGTCCTCCTCTGGCTGCTTCCTTGGCCTGTGTACATGCCTAAACCACGTGCATTGCTTGATCTTGAAGCCTGATTTTGTGGTTTTGGGCTTTTGGACTAAGTTCTTCAGTCCGGGGAAAATTCGTCGATTGTAAAGTCCACGTTTAGTGCATGTTTTCCCCTGTTTTTGTATGGATTGCACCTGTACTTCATAATTCACCAAGACTAGTGGAATTTGTTAGAAATAAACCCTATGTCTACACTTGGTGATGGTGTTAGGTTCAAAAAGGTGCATAAAGTTAACGGTAAAAATGGGTCGTAAGGACCGTCAACACACCCTTTGGGCACCGGACGGACGTTCGACCGAGCACGTGCGGCCCAGATCCGATGATGGACTTGGTTGTTTCCTCCCTCAAGCAGGGAGGGATACTCGTCCGAACATCGCCGGGACCCATCCAGCCGTCGTTCCCATTCTGGCGTGGCGCCATTGATGAAGCAGCCGCGGTTTCAATCAAGAGCTACCCAGACGCGCCGCGCATCCGTGCTTGCGACTGATCATGTCGGCCGCGCCCGCCGGATCCTCGTCCAAGGATCGCAGGAGCAGAGCCGCCCGTTGCTTTCCGTCCCACTCCCGAGCCATAGATGACGCGGCGGAGCCTCAACCACGGGCACGGCCGCACGGGTGACAAGGAGCTCGAGAGCTGCCGCCTGCCGCATCAAGGAGATATTCGAAGCATTGAGCATTAAGCATGAACATCTTTTGCTGATCAAAGACGCAGGTAGGTGGGACGTACTGATGGTTGAATAACACTGTTCAGATTGTGTGCACAAGACAAGATCCAGGCAACTCTGATCAGTGAACAATCTAGTATACATGGGTAATTTTCTATCAAGGCAAATGAGGTACGTATTGCAATCAAGACAACCATGTGAAGAGTGAGAACAATCCGCCGGAAGGAAGTCTCATCCTGGGTGCCGCCAAAGGAGGCAACAAGATTGCGATCAAGGTCAGTCGAAGAATCAACACTTCCGATCTAATCTAATCCAAGTGTGTTACATACAGATATCTCCACGTTCACAAAAACTTGTAGAAAAGTCAGGTTCCTATATATAGTTGATCTTGTTACATGTTCATCTAACAGGCAGGAACTTGAACAACATGGTGCATGCAAACTACCGTTTGGGTTTGCTGGGACCTTTCAGCTTCCATCAACATCTCACTCATTCCTGCAAAGTTGCAGTCGAGAAAAACACATGAAAACTCCGATGTTTCTACTTCAATCTTGAAAGTTGGAAGTTTGTTGCTTGCGTTGTATAGCATATATATATACAGCCTTTTTCTGCACAACAAGTGTTATGTGTTTTGCAGTTTTGCATGTAGAAACTCGAAAATCGTGAGCATCATGCCACTTGTTCCTTCCACATCACAAGAAAAATATGCATGCGGCAGCATTTTCCACATGAAATTCCGCCAGAAAAAAATATGTGAAATATTTTCTACATCGTAGCTAGTGAAAATGTGAAATATTTCTACAAAGGGGGAGAGTAAAAATTGCATTGAAGTTGGAGGCACCGGTATGATTGAAAAGAAGTGAAAATCGGAGTGAAATTCCGCTCCAAGTTCTTTAGATGAGAAATCACCAAAATCAAAATTTAAAGAGATTGTAAAATTAACTTGATCAAGTTCAGGCGGTTGACCTGTACAATAACTGTTTATAGCTGTCAAAAAGTTATAATCTTTTGTGTTTCGTGCACATGCATGAAACCATCTTCTCTCTACTATAAAGCACACGTCCTGCACTAGCTATAGGATACTTCAGACATCTCTCTTCCGATTGAGAGGCGGAGTGGCGCTATTTTGCAATGGACTACTTGAGCTCCACTCTCCCTCACCTCAACGGCATCGTCACTGTTTGGCTAATCATCTTCACAACAGATCTTCTCTTCCTCGGCTGACGCCAAACACTTGGCCTCCTGCGCAAACATCCAGCCTTGTGGCTTGGTCCCAGCACTGGCCAGCAACGCGGTCTGTCCATCCAGATGACTGACGGGTGCTGTGCCCAGCACCATCCTCACGCGCAACCGCCACTATAACATTCTCTCGGCGCCGTACTGCATCGGCACGGATACTTACAGTAAAGGAAAGACCCATTTCAATTTGCTCTACGTCTGGGTCATTTCAGCTTTCACCAACATCTCACTCATTTCTATCTACCAAGTTGCAATCGGAAAAACACAAATGACCAACTGGATGATCATAGCTACTGAAAGACCCAGTTAACCTCACTTTGAGCTCCGTGCAGCAAAAAATGTGACTCCTCTTTGCATGTTTCCCTGGAATTCAGTCTATGTGCTACTTGTTCAATGTACGCATATATGCCCCATTCCTTTCTACCCAAGTGCATCTTGTTGGCATTAATACTGCCGTTCTTGTTAACGTGATATATTGTACATGTGTTGTATTCCTTAAGCGCCAAGGCTGGGTAGTTTAGATATATATCTCCAGCCTGATCGCATCCCATGTAATCGGGATTCTTTCCCATGTATATCTCTATAAATACAACACCGGACGCCGCCGCCCAGAGCGCGCCGAGCTTCCCCCAAAATCTCCCTGCTCATACGCTTTCATGGTATCAGACGATTAGGTTCTAATCCTGACCTAATTCCTCCTTCCGCTGCCCTCCTACCCTAGCCGCCACCAGCTCCTCTCGTCGCCATGGGCACCGAAGCTGCTGCCGGCTCGCCGTCCGCTCCGGCCATAACCAACTCCTCCACGCCCAACCTCTCCCTCACCCTAGCCCCATCCATGCCAGCCATCAACGTCGCGTCCATCCGATCGCACGTTCCCATCACCCTCTCCACCAAAGCCGCCAATTACACCAAGTGGAGCACGTTCTTCCTCGCTGCCTGCGGCAAGTTCGGGCTCACCCATCATATTGATGGCTCCTACGCCGCCAATCCCGAAGACCCTACATGGGCGCAAGAAGACTGCACCGTGCGCACTTGGATCTACACCTCCGTCTCGGAGGAAGTGCAGGACCTTGCCATGGAGCCCGGGCAGACTGCCCGTGACATCTGGTCTCGCATCGCCGACCACTTCCTCGCCAACAAATCTGCCCGCGCCGTCTACCTCAACAATCGCTTCCACTCCATGGTACAAGGCAATCTCAGCGTCACCGAGTACTTCCAGCAGCTCAAGATGATGGCGTCCGAGCTCCGCGACGTCGGCCAAACCGTGACGGAGTCGGCACTGGTCCTCAACGCTCTCCGTGGCTTGAGCCCGCGCTTCTCAACCCAGGCGGACATCATCTCCTTCATCGACCCCCTCCCCGACTTCTCCAAGGTCCACGCCATGCTCCTCACCGCCGAGATGAAGAAGACGAGCGACTGTTGGCGTCTCTTACGGTCACGCGGGAAACACGCGACCGCGGGGAGACGCCGGGGGTTATGGAATTGTTCACTTGCACTATTTAACCAAATAATCCACAACTAGTAACAAGTACTAGATATGAATTATAAGGTTTGTCATGTTAAATAGAATATCCGCAAGTGGACGGATAACCCGTTGTAGCATTTCACCCGAGAGTATTCCAGGGTATCGTATTTATATTTTCCCAAAGGAAGACATGGTTGACAAGAGTACTTATGTTCATGGTGTTACAAACGATAAGTGATATAACCACATTCCAATGCAGGGGTAAGGTTTCATAATAAGGATAGTGCGACACACACGAAGGTATTCCACTCTCTCTAATAAAAGGCGAGAGACAATCCTAAGCAATGCTAAGTTAGACTAGCGAGCTACTACTCCAAAGGTACAACGTTCATATAGCGTGCACAACCTCTATCTATCATCTAGCATCATGCAAGCACAAGCAAGCGTCTAATGCCTAGGCAACATCGGGAGATCCGGCATACGCAAGGTCTGCCTCGCGACTCCGGCCTATTTACGTACTTCTATGCCATGCACGAACGTGGAGGGTTCCTTTGGATGGACAGGGCTGTCACTTCCTGCCACCTACCTCTACAAACCGTGGGACACGCACATACCCAAGGGTGGATAGACTACCCCGGCACCATGCCGGCGTTACTAACCACGACTCTAGATCCCTCGAGGCACCCCCAACCCTTCGGATCGACGGGGTGATAAATCTAGAGCACCTTTGCAGGACAATGAGCCCGATGCCTAAACATGAGAACAACTAGCCTAACTAGCATAAACTAGATAAAAGGGATCAAAGCTAGCACTAAGTCATGCATAAGCGTTTGTCGCTCAAGAACGAGCGACGAACGATGAACGATTAAGCAAGTTCAAGAATAATCGATGATCGAGTATGAACGAACGAAGAACGAATGATGAACGAGCATGAACGAACAACGAACGATCATACAAGATCATGATAGAACTAGCAAGCTCATAACAACTATATGAATACTTGTATTCCATAGATTAAATAACAAGTCTTACAAAGATAGAGGAAGGATACAAGAGCGCTACCCAATTCTCCACAAGACTTTGGGAGCAATAGGGCAACCCACTACTCAGCCTAGCACTACCTAGAATTGCCTCTAGCTCTAGTGTGAGGAGGAGGGAATGATCCTTGTGTATTGTGTGTGTTGAAAGGAGGTGGGGTACCCCTCCTTATATAGTCCTTGAAGGTCGGCAACTTTGAGGAGGTTCCCGAGGTCGGTGGCATTTAATGTAGGGGGAACCGACCTCCAGAGGTCGGTAACAAACCGCCACAAAAAGTGGGACCCAGGGGGCCACCCTGCCAGGTCGGCCGACCTGGCCAAGGGGGGTCGGCCGACCTGTGCCTGGCCCCTCCTGGGCTGGGCTTTGGCAGGTGGCTCCCCCTCTGGGTGCTCTTGTCTGATCTAGGTGCATTAGGCCTTGTTTGTGTTGGACTTTGACGAGATTTGGCCTTTTGTCTTGGAGTTGCATTCCCGCGGCGAACGTCGTATGTGTGAAAGTGTTGTTTTGTCACCTTGGGGCATGGTTTCACCTGGATTTCTCCTTTATTCCACCTGCACACTAAAATCTAGAGGTACATGTGGAAATAGATTATTCTTAAATAAAATGCGTGTAAAGAGTGTCCAATCCTTCTTGTTTATTGAGCTAGTTGACGGTCGAAATTGGTCCGTAACGACCGTCAACAACTCCCCCAAGCTTACCCCTTGCTCGTCCCGAGCAAGAAGTAGGACTTTAGGTTGTTGATCAAGAGTTGCTACAATGCCTACTTCTCAAAGGTACCAAGAGTGTAACAAAGATACTCATCCTTGAGTTGAATAAGTTGGCCAAGGTAACTCACCCTTTTCCCTTAGTCTTTATAGGGCTTTTGCTTTATACTTCACCTTGGGCGGTTGAGAGAGAGAACGGTGTACGAGCATTTGTTTTCTCATTCCTTGTCTTGCTTTTATTCTCCGGAGGTTTTCAAAAAGATTTTCAAAAATAAAACCAAGTTCCTCAAGTGATACTCTCGAATCGCTTAAGTGGTGTTTTCATTCCTCACCAAGGCATGTGTGTTGCCTCATCCTACATCTAATAGGCTTTTGTGGAGCTCAAGATAGGATATGAAGAGAGGCATACTTGATTCATATTTTGCAAAACCAAAGAGTGGATCCACGGAGATAGCAAGCCATACAATCAAAGATCAAGATGTGCAAGTGTGTGAGTGGATGGTGGTGGTGTATGTGACTACTCCTCTTTTTGTTCACCTCTCTTTATTTTATATTTTGGGGCATGGCTATCTTTTCTTCTTTCTTTTTTTTCATGCTCAAGATGAGAGCAGATAAATTTTCTTTTTCTTTTCATGCTCATCTTCTGTGAGCTTTATTTTCTTTCTTTCTTTTGCATAGCCATGCCATATTTTGATATTTCAAGAGAGGTGATAAATTGTGAGGAGTGTCTTTATTTTGGTGGATGGTATGACATGTTGCTAGCTTCCGGTGTAGAAGTTTAGCATATGAGGTGGAATGTGTACGTGATCTTGATCATGAGAGTATGGAGAGCATCTCACTAGGGTCACACAATTTTGATGAAGCTCAATGAAATGACAAGCAGCATATGTAAGGTTTTTCATTAAGTACTACATATGGCTTTGGTAGGAATTTATCATCACTGAGGAACTTATAATTTTTATGATTTTCGAAAACAAAATCTCTGGAGTTTTTCAAGCTTAACTTGGAACAAGATTGCATCAGCTCTTTTTACCATATCATCTCTCATAACAACTTAGGTTCAGTGCAAGCGTATGCTACCCACAAGTTTTAGGTTCTAAGCAAGTATTTTTCAGCCAACAAACTCAAAACTTGGAGAGTACTAAGTTATAAACTAGGCACAAGAGAGAAATATGGCAGAGCAACTATTCATCATCTCAACATAGAAGGAAAAGAAACATTTTTACAGCACATAAAAAGAAACTACACTAATTATTTTTTTTCTTTTTAGTTTTGTTATTTTTATTTTGTTTTTCATATGAGAAGCAGGAACAAGCAAAAAAATGAAAGGAAAATGATACAAGTTGCGATACATGATACCTTAGAGGGGGACATGGTGTCTCCCCCCAAGCTTGTTCTTGCTCATGGGTTTCGTGGATCGAACCCCATGTGGCGAAAGTAAGCCGAAAGATCGGCTTGTCCCCGTTCCGTCATGTTGGTGAGGTTGGTGAGCTGGGTGTCGGTGCGTTCTTGCCACTGATGGGTTTGTAGGATGTGTTGATTCAGCGCGTATTGAGTGTCTTCCGCCGTGGTCTCGAGCCTTCCCATTTGCTCGGAGAGGTTGTTCATCTCTTGCTCAAAGTAGTAACCTTGAGTAGAAAATGAATGACGTCTCCCGGCCATGGGTGTCGCACCGGAGTCGGAGGAATGTTCCTCCCATTGCTGCTGTGGAGTGAACATCCTTGGGCCATGTACTGAGCCTTGCCGCGTCGAGCCGCCGGCCATATATGGTGGCGGGACTGGGTACGCGCCGGGAAAGAGTCCGGCGTGACCTTGCCCCGGCGCACTATGAGGCATGGGCTGCGGTGTGGGCGCTTCGGAGCTCGATGGCTGATCCGTTCTTCGCGTTTTCCTGCGAGAAGAAATACTCCTGCGTGCACTCTCCATTTCTTGGAGCTCAATGGTTAGACTTTTGCAAGTATACAAGCGAAGATTCGGGTTAGGTAACCGAAACTCGTTTGTATACCCGACAAAATAAAATATGAGGGAATCATTTGGACCACGCTTAAGTGTATGACCGCGAATAAGATAATCTTTGTTTATGAGCATGCGAGGAGTATCAAAATATTCAACATTAGCATCATGCAAAGCACCTACTCCTGCAGCGATACGTGTAATCAACGAAGTGCACTCGATAGGTCCCATCATCCCAAAATTATCTAGCCATTGGTGAATCATGTATTGCACAGGAGAAATCTTAATTTTCTCAACCATAGCATAAAGAATTTTCATTTCATCCTCGCGCACAACTCTAATATCACTCCTAGGAAAAAGAGTGATGCCAATCCACATGTGCAAAAAGCGCAAAGTAGGGTGATGGATGTGATTAGTTCTAGGCTGCACACAAGTTGAAAAACCCGTAATCCTTTCCCAAAATGCAAGCTTTGAAAAATCAGGAAGGGCACTATCAATATCAACATTGCAGCGAGTATTAAAGCCGAGTATCATGCTAAGGTCCTTCCATTTCAAACGGTATTCTTCCCGGAGAAACTGAAAAGTAATACCTTCATCTACTACTCGTAGGGTGCATAAAAACTGAAGTGTAAGCAAGCGGGAACCCGGCTCATCTACACTAGCAAAATCTTTCCACCCTATAGCTTTGAATACTCGAGAAAATTCAGCATCCATACCTGTTTGTTGCAGCAGCTCCGTGTCAAATGCTCGCGTAGGAGCAAAGATACGGTTTTGAAGAAGTGCGTAGGCGTTCGTCTCGTGCTCGCCCACCAAGTCGACGTCGGTGTCGGCGAGGAGATGATGCTCATTGTTGCTCTCTTCTTCGGCTGCATGTGGTGGACTTGGCGGTGGTTCGACCACGGGGCGCGCGCGCGTGCTTCGGCGTGAAGAGCTTGGACTTGAGCTTGAGCTTAGGGACTTCTTCAACGATCCGTACAGCCGCTTCGCTCCCGACATGGCTGCAGCGAGGAGAGCAAGAACACAAGAAAAAACTCCGAACGGGTTATGTTAGGGAAAATTGAATCGGCGAAACCGTCGGTTGTTCTTGTGAGCAAGAAAATCGCAACTCGAAAAAACAAACAAAAACAAATCAAAACACAAACTGAAAGAACACTAGGAGAGAAATTTTTCTGCAGAACTTTGAGGCAAACACAAAGTGGGAGCAATGGAGAGCCTTGTGAGCAAGAGAATGAAGTGAATTGAGGAGTGGAAATGAGAGTGTGAGAGGGAGAGAGCAATGGCCGGCCACCTCCTTATATGGGCGAGCCATAACGGCTCATTTTGAAAGGAGCATGGGGCAGGTGACCGTTGGGGCAAAGGGGAGCGCGCCCAACGGTCACCGTGGGTCGGCCGACCTGGAATTGAGGGGTCAGCCGACCCCCTGTGGGGCCCTCCTGTCATCCCTTTTGGCCCACAGCCCCCAACGGCCAAATGGTGATTGACCATGGTTGCTATGTCCAGAAACTCGTCAAAATTATTTGCTCAAAAAGATTTCCAAATAAAAGGTTGCCTCGAATTCAAAATTTTTTCGAAAAAAAATTCAAAAATCGACATGTTGATGAAAAATTTCAACATGCAAAAATATTTTTTTTGGCTTTTCCATGGTGATACAAGGGTGGTCCAAAAATTTCATCCAAAGAAGAGTTATTTTGAACGCAAAAGTGTTTTTGAAAATTTTGAATTTTAAATGCATGGCGAGGAAAAATTCAAATATGCTGGCGGAAAAAATCCAAATAAATTTTTGTTGGAGGTAATAAATATGCAAGGTGGTTTGGAGGAAATCCAAATGCAAATGTGGTGGAAAAACTCAAAAAAGAAAAGAGAATCAAAACGAATGATAATGCCGGTTTTCCTGGCGGCCAGGGCCGTGTCGTTTAAAGTCCGACGGGCTAAGACTTCTCCAATGGGTTTAGCTTGGTGGCGCGGACCCCGTCCTTGGAGATGAGGACGTGGAGGGCTGCGCCTTGACTTGCCAGACTTGTTTCATCTTTGGTGGTGTAGGTGGCTTCTCGGACTTCGGGATGGGTTTCGTGGCCCATAATCCCGGCCTCATGGTCGCAGGTTTCTTTGGTTGAAACTGCGATGGATTTTCAATCTTTGCCAAGCTCTTCCATAGAGCAATGAGGCTGTTTGTTTTCCTGGCTGTTACTTCAACTTCTTGAATGTTGGAGGTGTTTGGCCCATACTTGACCTTGATCATCGAGCATTGTTCTTTCCGAGGTTGAAACTCGAACTTTTCCTCCTTCCCTTTGATGTAGAGGCGGATTTCTCCAACTCCAACATCAATTTGGGCCTTTGTGGTGCTAAGGAAGGGACATCCCAAGAGGAGGGGCGTTTCCTTGTCAATATCCATGTCAAGCACCACAAAGTTCACCGAGACAGTGTGGCCTCTTATGAATACCGGCACATCTTCCGCAATCCCCATTGGAAAGCGGAAGGATGAGTCGGCCAATTGTAGCCGCATCGCTGTTGGTGTGAGGAACCTGTACTTTAATTGCTCAAAGATTGCCTTGGGCATAATGCTCACGCTGGCCCCAAGGTCACACAGTGCGTAGTTGAAGTGGAATCTCTTGATTGCACAAGGGATTACTGGAAAGCCTGGATCAGTTTTTATTGTAGAAGGTTCTTCTCTTATTTGCCTGTTCTCCCCTGCATGGTTAGTCTTACGAGAGAACATTTCCCCTCTCGTAGTGATAACGTTAACTTTTTCAATGGGAGATTCTGGTTGCCCAGGAATCTGCCCGGAATTAGCAGAAGGAACGAGAGCAGCAAGCTGAGCAATTTGAGTTTCTATCATTTTATTAAAACTCAGTTGATTTTTGAAAGCAAAGGAAAAACCTTCTAACTGTGAATTTATATTTTCTAAAACTTTATCGTTGGCAGCAAGCTTTTTGTTGATTGATTCATTAATTTTAGCTTGGCCAAGAACCAAATCTTTCAAAGAGGGCTGATTATTGTAAAAACCAGAAAAATTGTTACCTCTATTTTGATTTTGATTATATCCTTGACCTCCGTTTGGGCGATACCCGTTGTTGTTGTTCATGTAGAACGCATCTTCTTGGGTGTGGGGGCAATTCTTCCCCATATGGCCCGTATCCCCGCATTCCTCACACGTCATGTGTGAGTCCAATGCACGAACACTACCACTTGAATTGTGTTCATCCAAACGCTTCATGAGAAGGTCAAGTTTGGCGGACAACATGTCCACTTCCTTGACAGGGTGGATGCCTTTTGAGCGTGTTTGGAGTCGATCATCGCTCCACCCTTGATTGGAGACCATCTTCTCTATAAGATCTTTTGCTTGAGTAACGGTTTTGGAGAAGAAGGCTCCTCCAGCAGCGGCATCCATATGTCCACGGGCTGTTGGTGTTAACCCGTTGTAAAAGTGTTGAAGAATGAGCCATTCTTCCATCCCATGGTGTGGGCAGGCAGATGTGTATTCTTGGAGCATTTCCCATGCCTCGGGTATGGATTCGTTTGTTGCTTGCTGGAAGCTTGCAATTCTTCCACGAAGAGCATTGGTTTTGCCCATCGGGAAGAACTTAGCGAGGAACGTCGTAGAATATTTGTCCCAAGTGTCAATATTGGCGCGGTTTGCATAGAACCATTGTTTCGCTTTCCCAAGGAGGGAGAGCGGAAACAAACGGAGCTTGATAGCATCTTGATTGCCTTCTCCCGTGCCTGACGTGTTGCATATTTCTAGGAATTGTTGGAGATGAGAGTTGGCGTCCTCGGAAGCCTTCCCACAAAAGGGTATGGCTTGCACCATAGTGATGAGGCTGGACCTTATGTTAAGTCCGGCGTCACCAACATCGACGTTGGGTCCAATGGGCACATTGGCGACGGTGGGCGCGGAGTATTCACGAAGGGTCTTTTCAGCCATGACGTTTGACGTAGATAGTGCGGAAGATGCGGGTTCGCTTGTCGAGAGTACTTGAGGGGAGACGACGACGCGGTGTCGAGTCTTCCTCACAAGTGACTCGGGATTATCAACGAAGTTTTTAGGCAAGTTGAATCCACGCATACACTATCCTGTTTTCACATCAAAGAGAAAACAGATCAAGGTTAGCCTGCATGGGCAATGGTTAAACCACATCAAGTGTAATCATGAACAATCATTGTATTCTTGTTAACCAATGTCTTCCCCGGCAATGGCGCCAGAAATGCTTGTTGGCGTCTCTTACGGTCACGCGGGAAACACGCGACCGCGGGGAGACGCCGGGGGTTATGGAATTGTTCACTTGCACTATTTAACCAAATAATCCACAACTAGTAACAAGTACTAGATATGAATTATAAGGTTTGTCATGTTAAATAGAATATCCGCAAACGGATAACCCGTTGTAGCATTTCACCCGAGAGTATTCCAGGGTATCGTATTTATATTTTCCCAAAGGAAGACATGGTTGACAAGAGTACTTATGTTTATGGTGTTACAAACGATAAGTGATATAACCACATTCCAATGCAGGGGTAAGGTTTAATAATAAGGATAGTGCGACACACACGAAGGTATTCCACTCTCTCTAATAAAAGGCGAGAGACAATCCTAAGCAATGCTAAGTTAGACTAGCGAGCTACTACTCCAAAGGTGCAACATTCATATAGCGTGCACAACCTCTACCTATCATCTAGCGTCATGCAAGCACAAGCAAGCGTCTAATGCCTAGGCAACATCGGGAGATCCGGCATACGCAAGGTCTGCCTCGCGACTCCGGCCTATTTACGTACTCCTATGCCATGCCCGAACGTGGAGTGTTCCTTTGGATGGACAGGGCTGTCACTTCCTGCCACCTACCTCTACAAACCGTGGGACACGCACATACCCAAGGGTGGATAGACTACCCCGGCACCATGCCGGCGTTACTAACCACGACTCTAGATCCCTCGAGGCACCCCCAACCCTTCGGATCGACGGGGTGATAAATCTAGAGCACCTTTGCAGGACAATGAGCCCGATGCCTAAACATGAGAACAACTAGCCTAACTAGCATAAACTAGATAAAAGGGATCAAAGCTAGCACCAAGTCATGCATAAGCGTTTGTCGCTCAAGAACGAGCGACGAACGATGAACGATTAAGCAAGTTCAAGAATAATCGATGATCGAGTATGAACGATCGAAGAACGAATGATGAAGGAGCATGAACGAACAACGAACGATCATACAAGATCATGATAGAACTAGCAAGCTCATAACAACTATATGAATACTTGTATTCCATATATTAAATAACAAGTCTTACAAAGAGAGAGGAAGGATACAAGAGCGCTACCCAATTCTCCACAAGACTTTGGGAGCAATAGGGCAACCCACTACTCAGCCTAGCACTACCTAGAATTGCCTCTAGCTCTAGTGTGAGGAGGAGGGAATGATCCTTGTGTATTGTGTGTGTTGAAAGGAGGGGGGGTACCCCTCCTTATATAGTCCTTGAAGGTCGGCAACTTTGAGGCGGTTCCCGAGGTCGGTGGCATTTAATGTAGGGGGAACCGACCTCCAGAGGTCGATAACAAACCGCCACAAAAAGTGGGACCCAGGGGGCCACCCTGCCAGGTCGGCCGACCTGGCCAAGGGGTTCGGCCGACCTATGCCTGGCCCCTCCTGGGCTGGGCTTTGGCAGGTGGCTCCCCCTCTGGGTGCTCTTCTCTGATCCAGGTGCATTAGGCCTTGTTTGTGTTGGACTTTGACGAGATTTGGCCTTTTGTCTTGGAGTTGCATTCCCGCGGCGAACGTCGTATGTGTGAAAGTGTTGTTTTGTCACCTTGGGGCATGGTTTCACCTGAATTTCTCCCTTATTCCACCTGCACACTAAAATCTAGAGGTACATGTGGAAATAGATTATTCTTAAATAAAATGCGTGTAAAGAGTGTCCAATCCTTCTTGTTTATTGAGCTAGTTGACGGTCGAAATTGGTCTGTAACGACCGTCAACAGCGACATGCAGCAGCAGACTGCGTCCGCTCTCGTCACCATGACGTCCTCTGGCGCTCCCTCGGCAGGCGATGGTCGCGCCCCCGCCCCTGCCTCGACCTCCGGCGGGCGCGGTCGCGGCCGCGGCAAGAACCGCGGCGGCAACTCCTCCAACCAGAGCCGCGGCCACAACTCTGGTGGCTCTTCTTGCGTGCTTGGTCGCGGCCCTAGCACGCCTTCTCCCGGCAGCAGGCCTTGGGTTTGCATGACCCCATGGGGTCCTCTCCCGATGGTGTGCGCCCCGGGCTTCCCCATGCCCGGGCAGTCCCGTGGCGGCCCCGGCATCCTCGGTGGGCGCCCGGCTCCAGCTCCTGCACAAGCCTACACCACGCTCGCGCCCGTGCAGTCCTCTTCCTCAAGCACCACCGGACAACAGTGGGACACGACCGCCTTTGTTGCGGCCCTCAACGCCATGCAGACCAACGGTTGGGTGATGGACTCCGGCGCTACATCCCACATGGCCTCCTCCGATGGTATTCTCCACTCCGTCTCCCCCTCGGTTCCCCTCTCCTCGGTGACCGTGGGCAACGGCTCCTCTATTCCCATTACACGCATTGGTCATCCATCTATTTCTTCTCCTAATTACTCTTTTCGTCTATGCAACATATGAATCATACCTTCTTTGATTAAAAATCTTGTCTCTGTACGCCAATTCACTCGCGACAATTCTTGTTCCATTGAATTTGACCCGTTTGGTTTTTCTATCAAGGATCTCCGCACGAGGACCGTGATTCTTCACTGCAATAGTGACGGCGACCTCTACACCTTCGACGCCGCCACTCCTGCCGCCCTCCATGTCGCTCTCCATGTTGCACTGCTGTCCGCTGCCGCCTCATTCGACACTTGGCATCGCCGCCTTGGTCACCCGGGTCGTGACGTCATGTCATCATTGCATAAGTCCAGTCTTATTTCTTGTAATAATAAGCCTAGCTCAACAGTTTGTCATGCATGTCAACTCGGCAAGCACGTTCGCTCGCCGTTTAATCGGTCTACTTCAGTTAGTGTGCGTCCTTTCGAGTTAATCCATTGTGATTTATGGACATCGCCTATTATTAGTATTGCTGGCTCCAAATATTACTTGATTCTAGTTGATGATTTTACACATTATTTCTGGACTTTTCCCATTCGCCAAAAATCTGAAGTTCATGAGACTATTCTTGCCTTCTCTGCGTATGTGCAAAATCAGTTTCATCTCACCATTGGCTCCTTTCAGGCAGACGACGGACGCGAGTTTGTAAACTCCCTCAACCTCGCCTTTCTTCGCCAACGCGGCATCTTCCTCAGGCTCTCTTGCCCGTATACATCCCAGCAAAACGGCAAGGCCGAGCGGGCTATACGCACGACCAATGATGTTGTTCGTACCCTCCTCTTTCAAGCCAACATGCCTCCAACTTTTTGGGCCGAGGCACTCGCGGCTGCAACCTATCTCCTGAACCGCCGCCCCAGCGCGGCTCTCCGGTTCGCCACCCCTTTCGCTCAGCTCTTCGGGTACCCTCCTGACCTTAGCAACTTACGTGTCTTCGGTTGTCTTTGCTACCCTAACGTTGCATCCACAGCCGCACACAAGCTTGCCCCACGTTCCACGCCATGTGTATTCCTTGGCTATCCCATGGCTCACAAAGGCTACCGCTGCTTTGATCCCAATACTCACCGTATCATCGTGTCACGCCATGTCACTTTTGACGAGTCCATCTTCCCATTCACCACATCCCATTCACAACCAGCCACAGCCTTTGATTTTCTAACTAATCAGTCCTCACGGACAACCTCTTCTGTTTACACATCTACAGGTACCCCAAGCACCTCGCCACACGCCCCGGTCGATGCTGGTTCTGCCCAGTCTACCCCCGACTTTGGCGAACCTGTCCCGGCGGCGGTGCCGCTTCACGTCGTCCAGCCTGCGCCTACTGTTGCCCATCCGGCACAGCAGGATGCCGCTGGGCCCGTGCCACCTCCGTCGGGTCCGAGGCCTACCTCACCTCGCGGCCCAGCCCACGGTCCGACGACGTCCGCTGCCCCTGCGCCGGCCGTTACTGCTGCCCATCCGGCATGCGCGCCTGATGCTGTTGCCGCTGCTGCTCCCACTCCTCGACGCGGGCGCGGCACACAGCCTCCCGCGCCACGGTGCGCCTCTGCCCCACCAGGGCCGCGTCGTGCCCCTGCTCCCCCGGCACCGCCTGCGCCTCGCCCTGCCCCTGGTCCGCACACCATGCAGACCCGGGCACGCGCCGGCATCGTCAAGCCCCAGGAACGCCTGAACCTTCTTGCTGATCAGCCCCAAGTTTCGCCAGTGCCCTCCACATATCGAGCTGCACTGGCGGATCCCCATTGGCATCGCGCCATGACCGAGGAATTCGATGCTCTCGTCTCCAACAGAACATGGGAACTCGTACCTCGCCCTCCTGGTGCCAATGTTGTCTTTGAAAAATGGATATACAAGCACAAACATCACTCAGATGGTTCTCTTGCCGGATACAAAGCTCGATGGGTCGTTCGTGGATACTCTCAGCGCCCCGGCATTGATTTTGATGAGACATTTAGTCCTGTGGTGAAGCCAGCAACCATTCGCACTGTTCTCAGTCTCGCAGTCACTCGCTCTTGGCCCATTCATCAGTTGGATGTCAAGAACGCATTCCTCCACGGTACACTCGACGAGACGGTATATTGCCAGCAGCCCTCAGATTTTGTTGATCCCGCTCATCCTGATCATGTTTGCCGCCTGCTCAAGTCTCTTTACAGTCTCAAACAGGCGCCTCGCTCGTGGTACCACAGATTTGCATCTCACATCCGCACATTGGGTTTTGTGTCCTCGGCTAGTGATACTTCTCTCTTCATTCTTCAGAAGGGTTCTGAGTTGGCTTATATTCTTCTCTATGTGGACGACATCATTCTCACTGCTTCCACATCAGCTCTTCTTCAGGACATCATTCGGAGCCTTCAGGCTGAATTTGCCACGACTGACTTGGGTGATCTGCATTTCTTTCTAGGCATTGACGTTCGCCGTTCTTCCACTGGGCTATTTCTCTCTCAACGGCAGTATGCGATTGAGATATTGCAGCGCGCCGGGATGACTGAATGCCACCCCACCTCCACGCCAGTTGATACGAAGGCCAAGCTCTCTGCTTCTGATGGTCCACCTGTTGCTGACGCCACTGAGTATCGGAGTCTCGCCGGTGCCTTACAGTATTTGACGCTCACTCGCCCTGACATCTCTTATGCGGTTCAGCAAATTTGCCTCTTCATGCATGATCCACGCGAACCTCATTTGAATATGATCAAGCGCATTCTCCGGTATGTCAAAGGAACCATCAATTTTGGTCTTCAGCTCTCTTCCTCATCTTCTATGGATTTGGTTGCTTACTCTGATGCTGATTGGGCGGGTTGCCCGGACTCACGCCGTTCAACGTCCGGTTATTGCCGCCCCCCAGAGCGCGCCGAGCTTCCCCCAAAATCTCCCTGCTCATACGCTTTCAGTTCTCAAGTGTTATATGTTTGCAGCTTTGCATATAGAAACGGGAAAATTATGAGCATCATGATACTTGTTCCCCTCACATAACCAGAATGACAAGGCCGGTCTACCCAAGTACATCACGTTGCTTGCATGTGGAAACAAAAAATCATGAGGATCATGCTACTTCCTTAGGCTCACCAGCAAGGCATGCATTTCTGAATTTGTTAGATTTACAGATACATGCATGAGAAAACTTCTAAAATCTCTCAAGGCTAATTCATCCTTCCTTCTTCATTATACAATTTGAACAAAATGGCAAACAACTAAACGCTCTGGCCAAAACAGAGGAGCGCTCGATCACAGGACTGACTATTCGGGTATAGCTGCCGAGCTCACACGGTCATGGTGGTAGATATTCGGGCATCACAATTCAACAGCCGTGTCTAGGGCCCCGCTGGGATAATGACGCCATCGGGTCGTGGCCCCTTGAAGAACGTTTCGATCTTAGCGAGGATCATGCCTCTGCGCCATTGCTCGACGGGGAGCACTCCACGGTGACGAAGCCGTCTGTCGAGGTGGGGAAACTAAGTAGCGGCACACCGGCAAGCCGACACACGAAACAGAGGCGGCGCCAGGCCCAGGTCAGGGTGGCCGCTAATTCAAATAGCGACGGCCCTTGGGTAACTGGTGGACGTCCGATCCAGCACGTGCGGCCCAGATCAGAAGGTGGACTCGGTCGTTTCTTCCCGCGGGAGCCAGAGGACGGACGTGCGAGCCTCCAGGCGAGTGACCAGGGCGCACTGGCGGTGCTCGACGGCGACTGCGCCGCTCGAGGACGGCAGCAGCCTCGCCGCCGCGATTCCCGTCATTAGCAGCTCAGACGGGCGGCGTATTCGTGCTACATTAGTCAACCAGTAGCACACGTGGCCTGAAAGCAGAGTAGGGTCGCCTCGACGACTGAAATGGAACTTGGCCATTTCTTCCCGCTGGAGCTTGACGGCAAGTCGGCGACCGTGCTGCTTGAGGACGGCGGCAGCATCGCCACCGGTTTTCCCGTCAGGAGCAGCGCATCCATGCTGCTCGCGACGGCAACAGGTCGGTAGCGCGCCAGCACGGTCTCGAGCGGAGCGGGGCCGTGTCTGCCGCTACCACTGCTGCGTCATCGAGAGTACTTGACACGACTCTGCCAGTTCTGACCTGTAAACCTGCTTGCAAATGGGTTGAGAACTGACTGAAAACAGCACAAAGCCACCGAATTCAAATAAAAAAAGAAGACAGTAAATCGCGCTGGAGATGCGACAATCGGCAAGATGCGTACAAAATGCAAATTAAGCTAGTCACTACAAGTAACTTCGATTTGTTTATGCTGAAAGTAAATCAGAGCCGTTGATTTGGAGTAGAGAAACCAGCGAGTATTTAGGGGGGAAAATAGCTCCTCCTCCGCTTCCTCCGCTCGCGTAGCCTCTCCGATTCTTACGCTGGGCGCGCTCCCATAGTCCGTCCGCCGTTCTCGTCATCGAAGCACCCGTTGTCATGCGCGCACCAAGTACCCAACCCCATCGAAGCCAGTCCTAGTGGAACGTACGCGTCCCTCAAACCGTTACGTTTTTATGCACCCTTTTGAAGTGCAAGGAAAAAAAGTCGACACGTTTCATATTGTTCTCAGGTGCCAATGTAAAAGCGTTGTTAAGCTTGCATGTACAACCTCATGTCAAAACGTTCACCCTGACACATGTAGTCAGCGCTCCACAGGTAACACCTTGACACGTCAGTTTGAGTGTTTGTTACCTAAAAACAAAAATCACTTTCACACCTTGAATTGCCCGAGTCTCCGAGTTGTTACGTGAAAAAAAAAAAAACGTTAGGTGTCACGTTACTGAATGTGTTTAACGTCAACTGAAAAAAAAAAAATAGAAAACCTTCCCCGGACTGGCTAAGGTGGATATTCTCTCCTTGACAAAATCCTAACAACTTTAGAAACAACTTTTCTATAACCATGGGGGGGCTATTACCTCCCAAGAGGTAAAAGGGCATCGATCTAGTTAAAATGGACGGTCCATATTTATTTCGAGGTACCGTAAAATCCCCCTTTTTTAAATGTGACTGTCGACCGGGGGGGGGGGGGGGGGGGGATGTACAAAATCCTCACCTGAATCCATTAATTGATAATGGTCAAGCCGAACCTGGCTCAGTCGCATCATGTCGAGATTGTTACAAGTTGAAAGGGTACTAGAGTGGAGGCATATAGTTGTATTACATTGGAGAAAACATATGGCACCAGGCACTACTACTAGTTATGTCCGCATCGTCTCACACTTCAAGAAATCTTATGATAGATGACGTTTTATTTATGTCACAAAAGCTCAAAAATTTGTCATAGGTTGAAATCTGTGATGATCTAGTGACAAAAATCAATTTGTCACCTATCATGCGTTGCTAAACATATTCTATGACAAAAATTTGAGTTCTTGTCATAATTTTTTTCATGATGATCCTTTTAGTTCGTCATAACCTGTGCTGGCCCAACAAGCTAAGCCCAACTTCTTGTGGGCTAAGCCCAACCGTAGGCCTTTTTCATTTGACACCTATCAGCCTTTTTAGCAATACTATTTTAACAGGCCTAATTCTTTTATGGCCCTTTTAGCAATTGATCCAAGCAAGCAGAATGTGATCATGGAATGGGTCCATATAAACACATACACGTTAATATACGGCCCATCTGATTTCAACATACGGCCCTTCAGATTTCAAAAGTGTGCGAAAAAAATTCAGCCAAAATTAAAAAAACCCCCAAAATGGTATCAAAGGGAAAGGGTATCCAATGCAGCTGAGGACAAGTGTGTTGAGGAATATGCTATTCTGGCCTAGGTAGTAGAGTAGAAGTAGATCAGGGATTGACTACCCTGCTGTATCCAGGTTTATCTGCTCTTCAATCTAGCCCGAAATTCCTCGAATACTTCTGTCTTTATGCTGTTCTAGTTCGTAATCCATATAATTGGTATACAGAGCAGGCGATTCTTGGTCAGATCTCAACAAAATGTTCCCCACCCATACCCACACACGTCACAAGATCTGTTCGATTCTTACAATAGTGGTAAAATCAATAACAGTGAGGGTTCCTGGACCGGTTCCAGTGTAAAATTCCGGGAACTGCGTTGGTTTCGATCCACAGTGGTGACGGCGGAGAGCAAGATTCAGGCTTGGGTTTCAAGGTTTATCCTTGAGTAAAATCCCTCCACCGATCTCTTGTTCTAAGCGGCGGTAGATGGATCGTCTACAGGTTGTGCTGGGGAGGATTTCGATCTGAACCATACCTGCTGATGGCGAAGATTGGAGATGGCACGGCGGACGGTGAAACGGAGGTAGCAGGCAGTGCATCTGGAAGACCTACTCCTTTCGCGACTGCAATGGAAGTTGATGGTGGATGTTAAAAGCCTTTCACCAAGATTTTGTGCATAGTAGTTAGGATTAACATACTTTCACCGAATTTCGGTGATATTTGGATGCAGGAGCAAATAATAGAGGAAACTAGGCCTGTGACGAAGAAAACACAGGCCGACCGGCCCCCCTTGGCACCCAAAGGCTTTGGCCTTCCTCCAGTAGGCTCCACATGGGCCAAAACCGCAGGAACCAAAGCCTTTTCGGCAGAATTCCACCGACATACCAGCATTAGCAACAGATTTATACCAAGTTAGGTGGACGAAACTATGATATACCAAGTTCTCTCAACAACACTTGTATCCAAATAATTTCTGCCGTAGCATTAGCAACAGATTTATACTCAGATTCTTTGCTAGAATGAGATACCGTAGGTTGTTTTCTAGAACTCCACGAAATCAAGTTACATTCAAGGAAAATAGCAAAGTCTCCGGTGCTTCTTCTATCATCAGCATTGCCTGCCTAATCAGCATGAGAAAAAACACTTATCAGAGACATACATGCATGTGCTAATAAAGAGAAATAGAGTTTAAAAATTTCAGTGCAATGACTCATTTATTTACCACAAATTCACCCCCAAACATTACAAACATGCACCCACAAAGACAAAAAACTAAAGACCAAGCAGATTAAACTACAATGTTGCACCCCCCTTAAGCAAGGTCTAGCGCTCCACCACTGGCTCCACTCTCTCTCACCTCACCGGTGTCGTCACTGTTTGGCTACTCCTATTGACAACGGCCCTTCACTTTCTCTGCTGAAGCCAAACACTCGGCCTCCTGCGCAAACATGCAGCCTTTTGGCTTGGTCCCAGCACCGGCTGACATGGTCTACCAATCCAGGTGTCAGACGGGAGCTGTGCCGAGCACCATCCTCACGCGCAACTGCTACAACAACATTCTCTCGGCACCTTATTGCATCGGCACGGATGCTTACAAGACAGTAAACGCCCATTTAGATTTGCTCTATGTCTGGGTCATTTCAGCTTTCACCAACATCTCTCTCATTTCTATCTGCCAAGTCGCAACCGCAAAACACAAATGGCCAACTTGGATGATCGATCATAGCTACTCAAAGACCCAGTTAACCTCACTTTGAGGTCTGTGTAGCAAAAAATCTGACTCATCTCTGCAGGTTGCTCTGGAATTCAGATTTTTTGTTAGCATTTATACTACCGTTTTGAAATGTTTTGTGTTTTACAGCTTTGCATATAGCAATGGGAAAATGATGAGCATCATGATAATTGTTCCCCTCACATAACTAGAATGACATGGACGTTCTACCCAAGTACATCATGTTGCTTGCATGTGGCAGCTAAGAATCATGAGGATCATGCTACTTCCTTCAGATTCAGTAGTAAGGCATGCATTTCTGAATTTTTTAGATTTACAGTTACATGCGTGAAAAAAACTTCTAAAGTCTCTCAAGGATAATTCATCCTTCCTTCTTCATTATACAATTTGAACAAAATGGCAAACAACTGAACGCTCTGGCCAAAGCAGAGGAGCGCTCGATCACAGGAGTGACGTCTATTCGCGTGCCAGTGGGTAAATATAGCTGCAGAGATCTCACGGTAACGGTGGCCGGTGTTCGGGCTGGCAACCCGACCGCACAACGGAATCCAAAGAGGCATCACGAGACTACTAGAGGTAGCTCGCAATTCGACATGCATGTCTGCGGCGTCAAGCTGAGATAATGGCGCTGTCGGATTGTGGCCCCCTTGAAGAACGTCTCGCTCTGATCGAGGATGATGCCTCTGCGCCGTTGCTCGACGGGGAGCTCTCCACTGTGACGAAGTTGACTGTCGAGGTGGGGAAACTAACTAGCGGCGCACCGGCAAGCCGAGACACGAAACAGAGGAGGTGCCCGGCCCAGGTCAGGGTGGTCACCTTTTCAAACAGCGACCGCCCTTGGGTACCTGGCCGACGTCCGATCCAGCACGTGCGGCCCAGATCAGAAGGTGGACTCGGTCGTTTCTTCCCCGCGGGAGCTAGAGGAAGTAAGTACGAGCCTCTGAGGCGACTGACCAGGGTGCACTGGCGGAGCTTGACGGCGACTGCGCCGCTCGAGGACGGCGTCAGCCTCGCCGCCGCGATTACCGTCATTAGCAGCTCAGACGCGCAGCATATTTTCTTCTCTAGTCCGGCCGGCGTAGCCGCGCTCTCCTGCGTTTGGGATTTTTGACCATTTGATCTTTATCGGGGGCGGGTGCTTAATTCACTTGGGTTTCGCGGTGCCTGGGTGACCAAATATTTACCGTACGGCCCGGCCTGCGTGTAGCCCGCTGCTTGACTTTCCTCTTCTCGTGCCCACAACGAAGCAGTCAATCGTAATAACTACGGTGGTTGGATCCCCGGCCTCCTCCTGCTCATCCTTTCCTCTTCCCCTTCCCCTCCCGTTTTGCTCTCTATGGGGGCGACCAAGGCGGCGCGCCGGCGGCTGCCTTGCTTCCTCGTCCAGCGGTGCGGCGGCGGCTCCCTCCTCTTCCATCCATGGCACGGCGCGGCCCCCTTCGACGTGGAGGTGAGGGCGACGGCGGCGCCCTCATTTGTGAAGCCGGAGGCGGTGTGCCACCTTCAGGTGAGTTCCCTCTTCTTCCTCGGTTGTTTTCTCTTTTTCCCTTCGATTCATAAGGTGAGCTTGTGAGATTAACTCCCGTGCTTTCATCTTGAGGGGTTTCCAATGGTACAGACTGATCAAGGGTTTGTGCCCCCTCCTCCTTCCATCGATTCTGAGTGGGTTTCCAATGGTAGAGACTGATCAAGGGTTCCCTCCATCGATCCGTCCCCATTTGTGATATGATGTTGCCTAGGGTTGGTGGGTTGGAATGGATGATTTCTGTATTTGTCCATCCATGAATATTGCAGGGTTTTTTATTTTGGTGTTTCTTAATTTGGTTTTTTCGATTTTTGCCCAGATTTTGCTTCTTGATGTTCAGTTTCTTTTGGAGCTTGTCATCCTGTGCCATGGTGACCTCATGTTTGTGGTCCTTTGATTGCCTGCTTGTGTTGTTTTAGATGCCGGCCCCTTGCTGTGTTGTGCCATTGTTTCCTGAGATTCATGGTTGCAGGTTGTGTACATGGGCGTCGTCAACTTGAGATTCCTTCAGGTTTGTTGCTGCCTGCCTTGTGAGCGACGACCGGTGGTGCACAGCAGCGGCACAAGGGTCAGTGTACGGCGGAGAGGACGGCGTCACATTCAGCCTTTCAATAACCTTAATGGTTGAAATTGTTATTATTTTCCTCGAACAATAATGGTTTAATTTAGGATTCAGTATTCTTGCTTTTAGTAGTAGCTGTAGTAGAAAATTAATTTAATATTAATGGTCTAATAGTTTTCTGCAGCTGTAAAGCCCATTGTCCAAAGCTTTTAGTCACTAACAAACTGATAGTAGGGGTCGTGAACATCTCTTTGTTTTGGATGGACACTAACAACACATGCTACGATTCCAACAATTCAAAGATCTGCTGACGGACCAAACTGATAGTAGGGGTTGTGAGGTACATCAGTTTGTTTGCACCATCAAGAGAACAATGTAATTCACTATCCTTTTCTCTTCAAGGTGTTTTTGTATGGTACTATCTAATACCATCACTTAGCACATTTATAAAATCGAGTTCATTAATCTTTTGCTGAGGAGCAGAGTTAAATCATGACCTGGCTAGAGGCTGCCTATGCCCTGCTTTCTAATTTTTTAGTTGCTCATGGGTGATCATTCCTATGAAATACTATATTATATTTATGTTGCTCATGGGTCGATGATTTCCTATGTAATTGACCTGCGACATCTATATGATTTCCTTTTTTTTTTAGGGGAAACATGAAGGGATTCCCCTGTTGTACTTTTGTTAAAGTTAAAGTTTATGCACATGGTTAGTTTTCTCATATGGTCATATGGAATGTTCACATTTGCATGAGAATTGATTTCTTTCCTGGACGAATTGTCATACCCCATTTCTGGAGCATGAGTGCTTACTGTATCAGTCCCTGGATCAGACGCTGATACATACACTTTACACAGAATGATATCACAGAGTCATCACTTACATAAATATTACCGAGTCTCATACAAGCCTTCATACATAAAAGGTCTTACAACTCCTGGCCAAGGGCCCTCTTATTACATCAAGCATCATGCTAGTGGGCTGCAAAGGCAGAACCACTTAAACACAACTACAGCGGAAGACGGAAGCAAAGCCGACACAGGCATCTTGAGTGCGGACGGAACCCTACTCTTCATCACCATCCTCCTGATACTCAGGTTCCTCATCTGAATGATTAAAGCAAGGGTGAGTACATAAGGTACTCAGCAAGTCCTAACAGCAAGGAGTATAAGCATGCAAGGATATCATCAAAGGATAGGCTGAGGGTTTAGTGTTTAGGCGGAAAGCCAGTTTTATGCAGGGGTTTATTTGTAAAACAAAGCAGTTCGCAAACTACTAATCATGATTATCATTGGGGATTAATGGGGTTGTTTGGCCCTGGGGGAGACAAGGTCCATCCCGCCAGTTCCCACATTTTAATGCTGGCAGGAAACCAGCTCACGGTTCCACACCGGAGTATTCCAAAAAAAACACACC
This sequence comes from Eragrostis curvula, assembly GCA_007726485.1. Classification (NCBI taxonomy): domain Eukaryota; kingdom Viridiplantae; phylum Streptophyta; class Magnoliopsida; order Poales; family Poaceae; genus Eragrostis; species Eragrostis curvula. The sequence goes on along the minus strand of CM017440.1, from coordinate 17,227,456 downwards.
AAGGGATTAACTCACACCGTTATATTAATCATTGTGTGGCACAAGCTTTCGCATTGTCCATTACCGTGGAACACGGCTATCATGATAGATTTTATACTCTGCAGAGGTTGTACACATTTCCCCACATGGTACCCCAGTCCTCCCTATCGTCATAGGTTGGGCTGGCATACTATTGGTCCCGTACCTACTTGGTGTCACCGCGGCACCACCACGGAAATACTCCAACCAGGGGCGTCACAATATCATCATCATCATGTAGAAAGGCCTGAAAGAACACCATATGCCGGACCACGACGCTCACTGCTTCGGGTCTTCTCCTGGCTTCCGTCGCAATCTTCTGCCCTCCAGGTGGGTACCGGGTGAACACTATAGTAGGGTGTGGTTCCAAACCTTTCCCATTCAAGGCACGTGGTTGTACGAAAGGTGCTAGGCAAGGCGGCACATGAACCGGTCCTTATACGACCGAAGCAAGCATCTTCAATAGCTATCCTCAAAGGAGGACTCGCATCCCAGAGATAGCCCTCCCCACTGAGGACTACCTCGCTTGCTCCCGCCAAGAAAAAAAATATCCCCACTATGGGTTGCACAATTAACACTAGTATATTACCATCCCAAGTTTCATATTCACACGCACTCCACCAATCACACACGCATTTGACGCAAAAGCATGTATAGCAAGATTAATTAAGTACACATGGTAACAAGTCCTAAGCAGCATAGCATATCAACATATCATTAGGGAATTAATGACAGTGAATCCTAGGGCTAACAAGGCAGTGGATAAACAATTAACAAGGCATGGCAATCATCAACATAGGATCAACTAGCATTTAAAGCATATTTAAATATTATGCACCATTATTTCCAAAGCAGGCTTTATATAGGATTATTTGCAAACATAGGGTCAATATGATCAAAGGGGTTAGAACTTGCCTTCACCAAAGTCTTCTTCTTCTAAGTCCTCGTAATCCGGATCCTCGTTTCCTTCCTCAAAAGCTTGATCCTCTAATGAAGAGTAATTAAACGACGATCGAATTAATCTAGCGATCAAACAATTTAGCTAACAAGCAAATAAATCTAAATAAGAGCCAAACAGGGGACAACAGTGGGTGGTACTGATTCCCACAGATAGATCTCAACATTTGATGAATTTTGGCGAAAGATTCATCAAATTTGGAGTTCAAATGAATAAGTTATGAATTTTGCAAGATTTTCAATGGAAAGATAAATAGGATTTAAGCTAAATAATTAGCCACATGATAAATCCTAATTATCCAGAGATAAACAAGAGTTGTAAAATACTCAGGAAATACTCTAGTATTTACAGGGATTTTACGGAATTTTTCTACTGAAGAAAAAGGCTCGGAATAAGATTTCGTGTACGCTCTGTGTGTAGAAGTAGCAATTTCAGAGGCCTTTGTGAGACCGACAGGTGGGACCGCAGAGGCGGGTCCGCTGTGGTCTACTGTGTCATGGACTAGGTCCACGTGTGCGGTGAGCCGGGCGCGGGTGTGAGTGTGGTCCACGGTGCGCCGGTTTCGTGGACCATTGCTGACTGGGCGAGGATGACCGGGTCGTCGCGGGCCCAGGCGTCGACGTGGCACGCCACGTCGGACGGCGGCGCGACGCAGTCGACGACGCCGGAGCAGCAGGGCGCGCGGCGGCGCCTCGCCGAAAAACTCGCCGCCGGCGTCCACAGTGCTCAAACGGCGACGCGGCTGGAACCATTCTACCCTACGCGCGACGGCGAACCTAGCGGTGCTACATGGTGACGCGGAGGGTGGCTGCAGCGGCGGCGCGCGCTCGCCGGAGTGCGGCGGCGTGGCGGTGGGCAGAGCGCGAGCGCGCACATGTGCGCGTTGGCGTGAAAACAAGTGGCCGTGCACGCGCGCGCGTGCACGGGGAGCGCGACGCACGCCTTGGCTTGGCCAGGCGCGGTCGTATGGCTCACCGGCGACGAGGTCGCGCGGTGGCGCGCGAGGATGCGCGGTGCGAGGAGGGTGAACAAGCGCGAAGGGCTAAAATGAAAGGTGCAAAAGAACCAGGGGAGGATGGGGGTGCTCACGGTGGACTTGATGACGTCGGAGGTGGCCGGAGACGCGATGTCGACGCGAGCACGGTGGCCGGAACCCTAGCTCCCGGCGAACTCCATGTTCCTCGTCCCAACTGCAAAAATGGCAGGCAGGAGAGGGTTAGGGAGTTGCTGAGGAGTCCGGAGGAAGAAGAAAAGAGGAGCGGGGCAGACTGGTTGGCCGTGGATGGCTCGTCGGAGTAGCTGCCGGACTTGAGGACGACGGAGGGGAAAACGGAAATTGGGGCTCGGTGGATGCAGAGAGGGGAAATTGAGGGTGCGGGAGTGTGAACGAGAAGGAGAGGGAGCTCTCCTCTTATAGCCGCGGCTGGGGAAGAGGCTTCCTCGCAACGGCTCCTCGCCGGAGTTATTGTAGCTCTGACGGGGGAGCACGCGGCGCAGGGTACGGCGGGGATACGTGGCTCCGCGGGCGAATGGGGAAAGGCGGTGCTCTGTTCGCCGTCGAATAGGAGCGGAGGCGAAGTTAAGGCGCGGGCGGCGTGCGCTGGCGTCCGCGCCGTCGTACCACGGCGGCGAGCGGTGCTCGGTCCGCCGGTCCGAGGGAGGAAGACGGAGGCGGGTCCCGCTCGTCAGTGACAGCGAAGGGGAGGCGGGCTGGTGTGGCTTGGGCCGAGCGAGTGGGCTGGCGCGGCGAGTCTGGGCCAGTTGGGCCGTGCTGATCGCGGGGAAGAAAAGGAGAAGGAAGGGAAGAAGTGGGCCGGGGGAAGAAGGAAAGGGAGGAGGCCGGCCCGGGAGCGAAAAAGGATTTGAACATTTCTTGAGAATTGATTTGGTTCAAATTTGAATGGAATTCAAATTTGCCAAAGGAACAAAACCAACTGAATACATAAATAAAAACAGAAAATTCCAAATATGCACATGGTGGTCTTTGATGCACAGTTAAAATTCAAAAATGTCATTTTGATGTGCAACTTGTATACCATTTGATTTGCATTTGTTTGAATTCGAAAAAGTTTAAATTTTTAGTGGTTTTTGGACATGGGAAAACACAGGGTGTTACAAACCTACCCCACTTAAACAGAATCTCGTCCTCGAGATTCCGGCTCTTCCTCGAACAGGTAGGGGAACTCCTTCTTGAGATCATCCTCACGTTCCCATGTAGCCTCTGCTTCCGTGTGGTTACTCCATTGCACTCGGCAAAACCGTATGGCATTCCGTCTCGTTAACCGAGTAGCAACATCCAAAATCTTGATAGGCCTCTCCTGATAACGAAGGTCTGGCTGCAAATCCAACACTTCTGCCGGAACTCTTTCCTCTGGGACTCGCAGACATTTCTTGAGCTGTGACACATGGAACACATTGTGGATGTCTGCCATTTCTTCCGGGAGCTCGAGGCGATAAGCCACGGCTCCTATCTTCTTGAGTACCTTGAAGGGTCCGATATATCTGGGTGCCAATTTTCCTCGGACTCTGAACCTTTTGGTACCTCGTATTGGGGACACTTTGAGATATACAAAATCTCCCTCTTCGAAACTCAGATCTCTGCGTCTGGTGTCTGCATAGCTCTTCTGTCTGCTCTGGGCTGCTTTCAGATTTTCTCTGATCAGAGCTACTTTCTCTTCGGCATCTCGGATGAGTGCCGGGCCAAAGAAAGATCGCTCTCCGACTTCTGACCACATCAGCGGGGTTCTGCACTTTCTGCCGTACAGGGCTTCAAAGGGTGACATCTGTAGGCTGGCCTGGTAACTGTTGTTGTACGAGAACTCTGCAAAGGAAAGACTTTTCTCCCAGTCTTTTCCATGAGCTAGTACACATGCTCTCAGCATATCCTCCAGGATTTGGTTGACTCTTTCTGTCTGACCATCAGTCTGGGGGTGAAAGGCTGAGCTATAATCCAGCTTGGTTTTTAGTAACCCATGCAGGCTCTTCCAGAATTTTGAGGTGAACTGTGAACCTCGATCAGATATTATTCTGCTTGGAACTCCGTGTAGCTTGAGTATGTGGTCCACATACAACTGAGCATACTTGTCACCTCTGTAGACTGTCTTTACAGGTATGAAGTGTGCAACTTTCGTCAGACGGTCTACTATGACCCATATTGAGTCATTCCCTTTCTGAGTACGGGGTAACCCCACAATGAAGTCCATACTGATTTCATCCCATTTCCATACGGGAACATGCAGTGGCTGTAACAGTCCTGCGGGTCTCTGATGTTCTGCCTTGACTCTGCTGCAGATATCACATCGGGCAACAAACTCTGCTATGTCTTTCTTCATTCCAGTCCACCAGTACTTCTGTTTCATATCCACGTACATCTTGGTACTCCCTGGGTGGATGGAATAAGCGGAGTTATGGGCTTCATCCATGATAAGCTGCCGGTATCCACCGTTCTCGGGTACACAGATTCGATCCTTGTACCACAACGTGCCTTGATCATCAACCCTAAAACCAGGGGCTTTATCTTCCCCAGTTTTAGCTTTGATGTCACATATTCCATCATCGTCCACTTGAGCTGTTCGGATCTGATCTTCCAAGGTTGGCTTCACACACAGAGCATCTTCCTGACTCGCCCGTGTGAAGTGCAGGTTTAGCTGCTTGAATTCTGCCAGTAACTCAGGCCTCTTCTTATGCAACTTGATACTATTGCAGTGAGATTTGCGACTAAGCGCGTCTGCAACCACATTGGCCTTTCCGGGGTGATACTGTATATCCAGGTTGTAGTCCTTGATCAACTCCAACCATCTTCTCTGCCTGAGATTAAGATCTGCCTGAGTGAAGATATACTTCAAACTCTTGTGATCTGTGAAGATCTCACACTTATTCCCTATCAGATAGTGCCTCCAGATCTTCAGAGCATGAACAACAGCTGCTAACTCCAGGTCATGTGTTGGGTAGTTCTGCTCATGAACCTTTAGTTGCCTTGATGCATATGCCACAACTCGACCATCTTGCATTAAAACACAACCCAAACCTTGTCGAGATGCGTCGCAGTATACGACAAAATCTCGATGAATATCAGGTAGGGTTAGCACTGGGGCTGTTGTCAGCCTTCTCTTCAACTCCTGGAAACTATTCTCACATGCTTCTGTCCACTTGAACTCTTTTCCTTTCTGAGTCAGAGCTGTCATTGGCCTGGCTAGCTTGGAGAATCCTTCTATGAATCTGCGGTAGTAGCCTGCCAAACCGAGGAAACTTCTGATCTCAAACACATTGGTGGGTTGCTTCCATTCTGTCACTGCTTCAACCTTCGCTGGGTCCACTGCAACTCCTTCAGCTGTCAGGATATGACCGAGGAAGGCTACCTTTTCCAACCAAAATTCACACTTGCTGAACTTGGCGTAAAGCTCGTGTGCTCTTAGCTTCTCAAGAACAATCCTCAAATGTTGCTCATGTTCTTCTGCACTCTTTGAGTAGATCAAGATGTCATCAATGAAGACCACGACGAACTTGTCTAACTCTTCCATGAATACCTTATTCATTAGATTCATGAAGTAAGCTGGGGCATTGGTGAGTCCAAAAGGCATCACTGTGAACTCATACTGTCCATAACGGGTGACAAAAGCTGTTTTGAGTATATCTCCTTCTCGAATCTTCAGCTGATAGTACCCGGATCTCAAGTCAATCTTGGAGAAGAACTTGGCTCCCTTCAGTTGATCAAACAAGTCATCGATCCTGGGGAGTGGGTACTTGTTCTTGATGGTAACTTCATTGAGTGAGCGGTAGTCGATGCACATTCTCATACTACCATCCTTCTTCTTGACAAAGAGAGCAGGTGATCCCCACGGGGAAGAACTTGGTCTTATGAAACCTTTCTCCTGTAACTCAGCTATCTGCTCTTTCAACTCTGCCAATTCATTTGCTGCCATCCTGTAAGGTCTCTTTGCTATCGGTGAAGTTCCAGGGATTAGTTCGATGATGAACTCTATATCCCGGTCAGGCGGCATTCCGGGTAGCTCATCTGGAAAAACATCTGGGTACTCACAGACTACTGGCACTTCCTCCAGGGGTGTGGCTTCCAGATTGCATACCATGGGTGTGGCTTTTGCGCTTCTCGGCTCACATTCAACTTTGATACCTTGGTGATTCACTAGAGACACTCTTCTAGTATCACAAGCTATATTGCATTGATGTTTACTTAGCCAGTCCATTCCGAGGATAACATCTATTCCGGCAGACTGGAGAACTATTAAGTTTGCCAGGAATACTACCCCACTTAAAAGAAGTTTAACCCGGGGACATCCCAACAAACACTTGATTTCCGCCCCAGGAGAGCGAGTTATCAGTGGTTGTTTGAGCAAAACAGTCGGAAAACCATGTGCAGCAACAAACTTTGAAGATATGAAGGAATGCGAAGCTCCAGAATCAAACAGAACTGTTGCAAGAGTTGAGTTCACAAGATACTCACCGAGAACAACATCTAGTGCTTCCTCAGCTTCCTGGGCATCTATGTGGTTGACTCTGCCTCGGCCGAAGGTCTGATTGTTCCTTCGCTGCTGTCCCGAGGCTTGTGATCCACCACGTCCGGCTCCTGACGCTGCAGTCCTGGCATTGCTCTGCTGGTGAGACTGTGCTGGGGCCTGATTCTGGTTCATGTAGGGGCAATTGGCAATCATATGCCCTGGCTCACGGCACCTAAAGCAAGTCCTCTTCTCATTCTGAGCTGGCTGGGCAATGCTGGGATTGCTCCTCTGCTGACTACTGGCATTCTGGTTGCGGTAGGAAGGTGTTGCATTATACTGGTTTGATGCTGAGGTCTTGTACTGCATGGTTGGCTGGTATCTAGGCTTCGGAGAAAAGCTGCCCCTTGACCTCTGGTTCCTTTCCTGCTGCTTGAACTTCTGTGCATTGAACTTGCGCTTCCTGTCACTCTCAATGTGAGAACGTGCATCCTCCAGAAGGATTGCACGGTTCATCAGAGTGTTGAAGTCTGGATAGATGTGGGTGACCAACTGCATCTTCAGACTAGGGCTGAGTCCCTTCCTGAAGCGGTCCTGCTTCTTCTTGTCGGTGTTCATATCCTCAAGTGCATAGCGGGCAAGCTTCATGAACTTCCTGATGTACTGGTTCACAGTCATAGCTCCTTGCCTCAGAGAGCGAAACTCATCTGCCTTCATCTCCATGATACCCTCAGGAATGTGGTATCTCCTGAATTCCTCCTGGAATTCATCCCAAGTGATAGCATCAGGATTTTCTGCGGCTTCGTGGTAGCTGTCCCACCACTCAGCGGCTGCTCCCATGAGCTGGTGCGATGCTAACAGGACTTTCTCATTGTCATTGGCATGCACCACCTGAAGCTTCTTAGTAATACCTCTCAGCCAGTCATCTGCTGCCAGGGGATCTTCTTCTGCATTCTCGAAGGTCTGTGGCCTGAGCCTCATGAACTCTGACATCTTGGACTGGGGTCCAGCTGTACGATCCAACAGTCCTTGAGCAATGACCTCCATCAGACGGGTCTGGTTGTCCATAACATCGACAAGGTCCCTGACTGGTGGGTTGGGCAAGGGTCCATCTCGTCCACCTCGCCCGCCACCTCGTCCACCTCTGCCACGGTTCTGGTTTCCTCCTCCTCGGTTCTGATTCTGTTGATGTCCCCCACCTTCACCTTGGCCTACCTCATCATTCTGGTTATCCTGGTTGTTCTGATTATTCTGGCTTGCCTCATCTTCATGGTCGTTGCCTTCAATTCTGCCTCCACCTCTACCACGTTGGTTGTTAGTTCTGCCTCTTCCACGTCCACGTCCACGTCCATTGCCCTGCCCTGGGGCCTCCTCGTCATGCGCAGCTTGACGTTCACGAAGCTGCCGCAAACGGGCAGACTGCCTTGCGGGAGGCATCTGTAGAGTTGGTAGGGGACGGTGGGAGGTGAGAGTAAGTTGAGGTTGCGGTATGCTTAAACAAGGTAGCAAGACAGGGTCACAGGATTTTCTAACACACAAACAGTAAGATCCAGCATCATTACATCATCACAGCATACATAAGCATCATAACAGAGTTCGATCACACATACCCAAGTCCTTACACAGGAGGACTTGACGGCACAACTAAAAAACAGGACTCGACAACATGGAACTCTAGGATACCACGACACACATCTGCTGGACTGCTCAACAAACTACTCAACTACGGGTACAAGCACTGCTGCCACTAGTGCGCTGATGTCTGACTCCTGCTGGGGTAACTGCTCCTCAGTACTGGTCGTAGCCGTGGTCCCTGCGCCAGGCACGGTACAGGTCGTAGGGGTCGTCGCCCAGGGTGTGGGCACGAAGCAGCTGGTAGTACTCGAAGAGGTCCACGTCTCCGAGCATCTGTGGTGCTGGTGCCTGCTGCGGAGCTGCTGGCTGAAGGTGAGCTGGGGGAGCTGCAAGCACTGGCTGAAACGGGAACAGTGGTCCAAGTGCGACAAGTGCAGGTGGGAACTGAGCTGCTGGGTCTGCCATCAGTGCTAGCTGGTGACCTGCTGGTAGTGCTGGCTGCTGCTGAACAGGGGGAGCAAACAGTGCTGGCGGCTGCTGAACTGGAGCGTCAGCAGGTGCTGGCTACTGTGGTGCCGGAGGGTCGACTACCACAGGCTGGTCGTCACTGGCAGGCGCAAAATTGACCACGCCCTGGTCCTCGTCCTCCTCCATCTCTAGCATGTACTGAGGGACGTAGTCCTCAAGTACTGGGAAGTCGTCCTCGTCCAACGAGTCCGAGTAGTCGCTGCCGGGGTCTGTCGGGTAGTCCATCTCGTGCTCCGACTCAGTGTCCTCCTCACCCTGCAGAGGGTCCTCTAGCAACTCAAACTCAGGGTCCCCCTCTGCCATCTCAGCATCCTCGTCCTCTATGGGATCCTCCTCTGACTCTGTCAGGTAGCCGTGCACCGGCTCTGGAGCTGGGGCTGGAGCTGGTGCAACTGCTGGTGAAGCTGGAGCTGGTGCAGCTGCTGGTGGGGCTGGAGCTGGCTCAACCTCTGGTGCTGGCTCTAGAGCAAGTGCGACCTCTGGTGAAGCTGGAAGCTGTGCCACACCTGACGGTCCTGCACCTCCAGAGTCGTCACTGTCTCCTCCAGAGTCGTCACTGTCTCCTCCAGAGTCGTCACTGTCAGTAGGGTACCTCTCTGAGTCTGACGGTGCTGCGTAGTGCGAGTGGTACTGAAGTCCTCTGACCCTCATAGTGAACCTGCGACGGGGTCCTCCGTGGTACTTGTGGCACTTCACCCAAGCACGGTCAACTGTCTTGATGAGGTACTTCGCGTCCTCCCTCCAGAGCTTCTTGGTGGTCTCAAGCTCTGTCGTCCTCTCTGCAAGCTGAGCCTGAGCTGCCGCAAGCTGGGCCTGAACATCTGTGAGCTTCTGCGTATCCTCATCCCACATCTGCGCAGTCGTCTCAAGGACGTGAGCTGTCTGTGTAGACTGTGCCTGGGCCTCTGCAAGCTGAGTCTGAGTCTGCTGAAGCTGCTCACGGAGACTCCTCTCTCTGAGCTCTGCTGCCTCTGCTCTGGTGATACTCCAGTGGTACTCTCTCTGCTGGTCCTCAAACAGGTTGTCAAGGGCCATCAGGTACCAAGCGGACGCTACAACGGTGGGGTCCTCCTCGCCCTGTACTGCACTCATCCTGTACTCCCAGGCTGGGTCAGTGTACTCGAAAAGCGGGAAGTAGCGGCAAGGGGTGCCACGTACTCCCAGCTCGTGGCGCTCGCAGAAGATCAGCAGGGTCTTCCGAGCTGCAAGCTGGTGGGCGTCGGGAGACTGGGCGCCGGTAGCTCTCACTGTCAGCGGTGGCAGGTCTGGACGTGCGCGGGGCTGGAGGACCGTCACCTCCACCTCGCACTGCTGGGTGCCCCTCTCGACAAAGCTGCGGGCACGGTACTCTGGACGGTCGGTGTAGCCGAACCTCTGCAAGGTCTCGAACAGGACAGTGGGGAAGCCTGCCACTCCAGTCTGGTAGCTGAAAGTCCACTCGGTGCCTAGCTGCTGGTCCGCCATCTGTTCCAACAAAAGTTGAAAACAGGTAAGTAACAGGTATAAAAATAGTTTTGTAAGTAAGAACGAAACTGTAAGAAATTTTGTAATATAGTTTATATATATAAAATATCACTCTCTCACAATCGTTTCCAACCTAGGGTCCATCCTACAGTCAAGCATGGCTCTGATACCACTCTGTCATAACCCATTTCTGGAGCATGAGTGCTTACTGTATCAGTCCCTGGATCAGACGCTGATACATACACTTTACACAGAATGATATCACAGAGTCATCACTTACATAAATATTACCGAGTCTCATACAAGCCTTCATACATAAAAGGTCTTACAACTCCTGGCCAAGGGCCCTCTTATTACATCAAGCATCATGCTAGTGGGCTGCAAAGGCAGAACCACTTAAACACAACTACAGCGGAAGACGGAAGCAAAGCCGACACAGGCATCTTGAGTGCGGACGGAACCCTACTCTTCATCACCATCCTCCTGATACTCAGGTTCCTCATCTGAATGATTAAAGCAAGGGTGAGTACATAAGGTACTCAGCAAGTCCTAACAGCAAGGAGTATAAGCATGCAAGGATATCATCAAAGGATAGGCTGAGGGTTTAGTGTTTAGGCGGAAAGCCAGTTTTATGCAGGGGTTTATTTGTAAAACAAAGCAGTTCGCAAACTACTAATCATAATTATCATTGGGGATTAATGGGGTTGTTTGGCCCTGGGGGAGACAAGGTCCATCCCGCCAGTTCCCACATTTTAATGCTGGCAGGAAACCAGCTCACGGTTCCACACCGGAGTATTCCAAAAAAAACACACCAAGGGATTAACTCACACCGTTATATTAATCATTGTGTGGCACAAGCTTTCGCATTGTCCATTACCGTGGAACACGGCTATCATGATAGATTTTATACTCTGCAGAGGTTGTACACATTTCCCCACATGGTACCCCAGTCCTCCCTATCGTCATAGGTTGGGCTGGCATACTATTGGTCCCGTACCTACTTGGTGTCACCGCGGCACCACCACGGAAATACTCCAACCAGGGGCGTCACAATATCATCATCATCATGTAGAAAGGCCTGAAAGAACACCATATGCCGGACCACGACGCTCACTGCTTCGGGTCTTCTCCTGGCTTCCGTCGCAATCTTCTGCCCTCCAGGTGGGTACCGGGTGAACACTATAGTAGGGTGTGGTTCCAAACCTTTCCCATTCAAGGCACGTGGTTGTACGAAAGGTGCTAGGCAAGGCGGCACATGAACCGGTCCTTATACGACCGAAGCAAGCATCTTCAATAGCTATCCTCAAAGGAGGACTCGCATCCCAGAGATAGCCCTCCCCACTGAGGACTACCTCGCTTGCTCCCGCCAAGAAAAAAAATATCCCCACTATGGGTTGCACAATTAACACTAGTATATTACCATCCCAAGTTTCATATTCACACGCACTCCACCAATCACACACGCATTTGACGCAAAAGCATGTATAGCAAGATTAATTAAGTACACATGGTAACAAGTCCTAAGCAGCATAGCATATCAACATATCATTAGGGAATTAATGACAGTGAATCCTAGGGCTAACAAGGCAGTGGATAAACAATTAACAAGGCATGGCAATCATCAACATAGGATCAACTAGCATTTAAAGCATATTTAAATATTATGCACCATTATTTCCAAAGCAGGCTTTATATAGGATTATTTGCAAACATAGGGTCAACATGATCAAAGGGGTTAGAACTTGCCTTCACCAAAGTCTTCTTCTTCTAAGTCCTCGTAATCCGGATCCTCGTTTCCTTCCTCAAAAGCTTGATCCTCTAATGAAGAGTAATTAAACGACGATCGAATTAATCTAGCGATCAAACAATTTAGCTAACAAGCAAATAAATCCAAATAAGAGCCAAACAGGGGACAACAGTGGGTGGTACTGATTCCCACAGATAGATCTCAACATTTGATGAATTTTGGCGAAAGATTCATCAAATTTGGAGTTCAAATGAATAAGTTATGAATTTTGCAAGATTTTCAATGGAAAGATAAATAGGATTTAAGCTAAATAATTAGCCACATGATAAATCCTAATTATCCAGAGATAAACAAGAGTTGTAAAATACTCAGGAAATACTCTAGTATTTACAGGGATTTTACGGAATTTTTCTACTGAAGAAAAAGGCTCGGAATAAGATTTCGTGTATGCTCTGTGTGTAGACGTAGCAATTTCAGAGGCCTTTGTGAGACCGACAGGTGGGACCGCAGAGGCGGGTCCGCTGTGGTCTACTGTGTCATGGACTAGGTCCACGTGTGCGGTGAGCCGGGCGCGGGTGTGAGTGTGGTCCACGGTGCGCCGGTTTCGTGGACCATTGCTGACTGGGCGAGGATGACCGGGTCGTCGCGGGCCCGGGCGTCGACGTGGCACGCCACGTCGGACGGCGGCGCGACGCAGTCGACGACGCCGGAGCAGCAGGGCGCGCGGCGGCGCCTCGCCGAAAAACTCGCCGCCGGCGTCCACAGTGCTCAAACGGCGACGCGGCTGGAACCATTCTACCCTACGCGCGACGGCGAACCTAGCGGTGCTACATGGTGACGCGGAGGGTGGCTGCAGCGGCGGCGCGCGCTCGCCGGAGTGCGGCGGCGCGGCGGTGGGCAGAGCGCGAGCGCGCACATGTGCGCGTTGGCGTGAAAACAAGTGGCCGTGCACGCGCGCGCGTGCACGGGGAGCGCGACGCACGCCTTGGCTTGGCCAGGCGCGGTCGTATGGCTCACCGGCGACGAGGTCGCGCGGTGGCGCGCGAGGATGCGCGGTGCGAGGAGGGTGAACAAGCGCGAAGGGCTAAAATGAAAGGTGCAAAAGAACCAGGGGAGGATGGGGGTGCTCACGGTGGACTTGATGACGTCGGAGGTGGCCGGAGACGCGACGTCAACGCGAGCACGGTGGCCGGAACCCTAGCTCCCGGCGAACTCCATGTTCCTCGTCCCAACTGCAAAAATGGCAGGCAGGAGAGGGTTAGGGAGTTGCTGAGGAGTCCGGAGGAAGAAGAAAAGAGGAGCGGGGCAGACTGGTTGGCCGTGGATGGCTCGTCGGAGTAGCTGCCGGACTTGAGGACGACGGAGGGGAAAACGGAAATTGGGGCTCGGTGGATGCAGAGAGGGGAAATTGAGGGTGCGGGAGTGTGAACGAGAAGGAGAGGGAGCTCTCCTCTTATAGCCGCGGCTGGGGAAGAGGCTTCCTCGCAACGGCTCCTCGCCGGAGTTATTGTAGCTCTGACGGGGGAGCACGCGGCGCAGGGTACGGCGGGGATACGTGGCTCCGCGGGCGAATGGGGAAAGGCGGTGCTCTGTTCGCCGTCGAATAGGAGCGGAGGCGAAGTTAAGGCGCGGGCGGCGTGCGCTGGCGTCCGCGCCGTCGTACCACGGCGGCGAGCGGTGCTCGGTCCGCCGGTCCGAGGGAGGAAGACGGAGGCGGGTCCCGCTCGTCAGTGACAGCGAAGGGGAGGCGGGCTGGTGTGGCTTGGGCCGAGCGAGTGGGCTGGCGCGGCGAGTCTGGGCCAGTTGGGCCGTGCTGATCGCGGGGAAGAAAAGGAGAAGGAAGGGAAGAAGTGGGCCGGGGGAAGAAGGAAAGGGAGGAGGCCGGCCCGGGAGCGAAAAAGGATTTGAACATTTCCTGAGAATTGATTTGGTTCAAATTTGAATGGAATTCAAATTTGCCAAAGGAACAAAACCAACTGAATACATAAATAAAAACAGAAAATTCCAAATATGCACATGGTGGTGTTTGATGCACAGTTAAAATTCAAAAATGTCATTTTGATGTGCAACTTGTATACCATTTGATTTGCATTTGTTTGAATTCGAAAAAGTTTAAATTTTTAGTGGTTTTTGGACATGGGAAAACACAGGGTGTTACACGAATGTACAACTTCTTTGAAGCCTACAGACTCCCATGAAGTTCTTCGATGACTAGGTTCCAGGTTGCTCCGATAGAGTTCTTGCAGAAATCCATGTTAGATGAAATAAAAGGCTGTTCACATTACTTTGAGTCCTGCAACCCTTCAGATTCCAACTTGCTCATACCTTGTTTGATTTCCATATGCAGGTATTCTTAATGCAAAAGTGTGTCAGTTTTTTGTCTTGATTCTCTCGACAAGTTGTTTTTCAGAACTTTATTAAGGTAATTGTTTGAATGTGTTCATTCCACACAAATTACACAGGCATCAAAGTGCCTGTGGAAGACTTTTAGAACTTAAACTACTTTTATATTACAGTGCCACTGCTTTGCTGCGCCATGGTTGGTGAAAATAACAGAAAAAGATATACTCAAAGTTCAGTTATCTCACATAACTTTGATAGTTATTTATGAGAGATTATACTGTCCGCTTCTGAATTACAGTTTTCTCACCTTTTGTACAAGCTGTTGTAGGGATTTCTCCCTATTGATAATAAATATCATGTGCATGCTACTTGCTCATTGATTAATTCAGATTGGTGCATAGTATTTAAATTTTGCATGACGTCAGTATTTTGCCCTTTATATTGAACTGATAAGCTTCTAATGTATTTTCAAAAAAAAGAAAAATCTTTTGTAATGTAACGTGCTTCATGTTTGGGTTTCACATGTAGATGATTCACAAATGGGACCATCATTTAAGGAAGAATGCATGGGAATGGAAACCGACAATGCCCGTAGTGTTTGAGGAGAAGCCTCATGACATTCTGTTTTTGCTGCCGCAGCCTTTCTTCTATACAAATCATTGTAAGTTGTCTGCCATGGAGGACGGTGACTGCGCCCCCATGCAGCAACCCCCCCCCCCCCCCCCCCCCCCAAAACTCCCCTTCCTGTTCATCAACTTTTTTTTGTATTTTTTCAGATCTTGCTCTTGTTGTATTTTTTTATTGATGAGTCCGGTTTCTTTTTTTTTTCGCTTGATTTGGCTTCTGCTCCAGCATTAGGGCTACGGAACTGGTTTCCAGAATCATGGTACATCATATTGGTATACTGAGGAAAGTGACTTGCTGCTAGAGCGATAGCCAAAAAATTTAGAGAGAAAGTAAGGTCTTCAGATTGGTAGGAATTTTTTCTGCCAATTTATCTTCTTAGTTTCTAACTGTTGTCATTCTATAACATTTTGTAATTTGTCTGTTGTGTTTGGCAGTACTGGAAAATAAATTGTTTCCTCTGAGTTCAGAACTATCATTGCTAAAATGTGAGGTATTACCTATTATTCTTGATCGTGTCACATTCTGTAATATCATCTTTAATGGGATTAAACTCTCTATTACCAGTTCTGATAAACACACAAATAAATAAAATGCGACTTTAGATTTCTGTGCAAAGTCTCAGCTATAAGCCTATAACAGTTTCTAGATGGGAAAGAGCAGTTGTTTCTGGTCAAAGATCACGTGGAGGTGGCTTTCTGAACCTCTTTATTTTTCATCATGATACTTTTCCTTTTTCTTCAAGTGTTGCGCTGCAAGTCTACAAGGAAGCAATCGTACTTCCTGATATTGAGGACTGAGGGTTTTCATGCTAAATGGATATGGGTTTAGTACTAGCACTTTCATTACACTGTTTGTGTCTTCTGACCAATGTTAGTTAGATTTCAATATCATTTTGCTATAATTATATCAGCTACCTATTGATATCTGCATACAAGGTGGCAACAGTTTGCTCTGTGTCCCTGTCTCTGATAATTGTGAGTGTTGAAATTGAGAAGTGTGTAATATATGCAGTTTTTCCTATATCGCATTAATGAAAAAAAAAAACCCTTCCAAGAAGAGCTACCGTTTCCATCAGTACATATATATGGTGTTTGCAAAGTTAAAAATAAAAGTTTGAAGTATCTTTTCACAACCATTCATTGGAAAACTCCATTGCAGGCATTGTACCGTGTCAGCTGCTGCTATATTGTTACCCTTCAGGAAGTACACCATTCCTTCGGCGATGAACGTCACCAGTGGCAGCCAGCTCCTTTCTCCAGGGTAGGCACAATCCCTAAATAGTGACAAAACCAGTGTCCAATAGTGTCAAAACAGTAAGCTACAGTACCCCCCAAATGCTATTTTCAGCTGAAAGCCGGGTAGTCCCAAGCCTATCGGGACTACCAGCTGGCTCCGCCACTGAACGTCACAGATGGATGGTTCTTTCTTTCTAGGGCTTTGGTCTCCAATTATCTCATTAGTGTCAAAAGAAATCTAACATTGCATCAAGTATGACATTCTTATCGCTCTTGGCTCTATTATTTGTTGAAAATCAAACACATTTTGGTTTATAATTCATGAATGCCAATACTACTACAGAATTCTATGAGTATATAATATATGTGAAATATGATCGTGAGATGTCTTAATAGAAGTGCCTGCTACAGCAAAATTGAAATAAGAACTATGCACCTTCACTTCGTTTTTATTAACTATTGACATGTCTTAGCAGGCTCTCAATCAACACGGCCATTTCTTCAGCTGCTAAAAGCACCACCGACCAGGAATCTTCAAAGCTCACAAAAATCCTTGCAGGGTGACCTGAAGTATATCGACTTCGGATGGTCCTCTATATCGGAGTCCATGAAACTTGGCTGAAAAGGCACCGCTAGATTTGTTTCTACTTTTTTTTATTCTATTAGAACTTACGCAATGCATTTACTTTCTATTTCTTGTATACATAGGATATTTTTATGCATGTCTATGAAGGCAGTCGAGTTTTGGATATCGAGATAGAAGATGGGACTGTCAAATTTAGTTGTTATTTCATACGTGTGATATTGTATCATTCCTTTGTATTTTTTTCTCTGATAGGGAAAAAAAAGTAATAATGCCGCACTATAATAATCAATGAATCATTCGTCTTGTCTACACGGAACGGTCACATGCCTATTCTCCATTTCATAGCTTCAACTACACAAACGGAACATACGTTCGCGCAATACAGTTGACACATTAACGAGCGACGCGCATACATGGCCAAAAGCGATTGACCCACGGGAAACAAATAAAACAAAACCCTCCGCAACGCCGCAACGGTTTATGGCGAAACCAACAAATAAAACTTTTACGACGCGGCGCGCGAAGCGCGCCGGATCCCACTAGTTCATGCTACATTAGTCAACCAGATCAAACACACATGACCTGAGAGTACAGTATGGTCGCCTCGACGACTGAAATGGAACATAGCCGCAATCGCTCAAGGTGGCCTGAAGGGTCGGTCCGATAAGAACTCTAGTGATTTTATTTTCAGGCTCATTATTTAACTTGCTATACATATTTGGAAAAGAAAAAAAACAATCAATAAAAAGATTTGTCCTTCAGAGAATAGGTAACACTCTGCATCGGATGTTCAACCGGGTTTGAGGCAAACCGACCACTTTGTGAAGAATGCATTGCGGATGGACAGTAAGGTTTTCCAACGTCCCCTAATTTAAGAGCCCTGGTATATATACTGCACGCCGTCATAACAATCTGGATCTCCACATTTGTTGGCATATATTTGACATGCATTAGCAGCAAGAAGTGAAGGATCGATAGTAAAACATGTTTAGCATGATTATTTCAACCAAAACGCCAGGAATTAATGCATGCATTTCTTATTTGATTCGCCACTGAATGCAAAAAATTCAAACTAATAGAACTAGAATGCACTTGCTTGTTCGTGGAGGACGCCAAGAAGTTTTGTTGTCCCAGCTTCAGTCCGTCAGTCGCTGATTTGCTTAGACTTCACTACCAATTCTTCTGTGCTGCCCTTGCCAATTCATGCGAAACTAAGCTAGAGGGAAGTGAGCGGGGCGCAGGTGGAGAAGGAGGTGAGCACGGGGATGCGAAGGTCGCCGGCGAGTGGGGACGGCACGACCGCCCTAGCCGTCTCCCAACTTCTTTCCCATCGGAAGCTCGAAGCCTTGAATCCCTACCACTCCATTGGGGCTTTTAGTTATAACGCTGGTGACTTTCTGAAGAATCAAGCTACAACAATTTTTAAGCATGTTAAAAGCTTAAGCACTATATATATGTTGTACAACTAAAGAGTACTCGAATACATGATCATAACCCTTTCCTGTCCCGGATAATCATGAATAAAAGTAAATGAACAATGAAGCCTAAACACTGGAAATTGCTCTTAATCCAAAAAAAAACACCAGAAATTGCTACACACGCTGATGGGAGAAGACGTACAGAGGACGCATCTCAGTTCAAATCGCTCCCTTCCCTTGTCGAAGTATGACATAGGTTTGGCATTCAATTAGTTACAAACTAAAAACCTTGACATTGACAGCATGTTATTTTCAGCATCGGAGAGGCAAGCACTTTTGATGTGCCAAGAATTTAATATGTAACTGCGTGTAAGAAAACTCAATTGTGTATGCCTAACACGTCTTTTTCGGATATCATGTAGGAGGAAACTATTGTATAAATAAATATTTTTTTACAATTCAAGATTACATTAAGAGGCAACCAAAATTGATTGCCCTGCCTCACAACTAATGCACTTCTGTAGCCTGGCAAATTGTACGCCTCATTACGGGAAATAAACTTCAATTCACAGCAAACTGAGTCAAAGTTCTCTACAGAAGAAAACTTCCGGTTGGCAGCCACAATACTGTCCTTCTAGCATCCACCAATCTTCGATGCAGTCAGACATCAATGTTGGTCAGATATTGCAAACCCTGTCTGCTGTATCTGAACAATCGATAAGCAGATGGTCCATGGATTGGAACCCTGCATCGCACAATTCACAAGTTGTACTGGAGCGATGCCACGTCTGTTCAGATGCTAACCACAGAAACACCTTCAACTAGAGTGACCCCCGTGAACTCCATGTATACCCTACATAAAGAATGTATATTTGAAGAAGACCTGCATTAGAGTTGCAATGGTGGTCGTAGTTCATTGGATTGCAGAGCCATTTCAGCTTCCACCAACACCTCAGTGGCCATTGCTTCAACAACCTTCGCCAATACAAGAGGAACATGTCTCATAATTATAAGCCCATCTTCAGGCCTACATAAACCAATATTCATCAAAAGTAGTCTGATGACCACATTGAGCACTCGACCAGAAGAAAACCGCTACCTCTCCTAAATTCCTTTCAGATTTGGTATTTCTGAGACATGTTCACGATCATTTTGACAAAACACTCATGTATATATAGTGTTGTTCCATGTGTCCAATATTCCAGTACAGCATGGCTTTGGCATGCATTGGCTGCAAAAGCATGAGAAACATTTTACACTTTGGTTCCCCCTGTTAAAAGAATCGTGAATGCTTCATCGTTGGGAAAAAATCTAATTCTTGCGAGGTAACATAAGCGAGCACAAACTAGGGCTGTTCAAAAGCCAAACCGTCAAACCGTCTAACAAACTGGTAGTTCATTTCCATCCACGAATTACTGTTTATTTGACTTGGTTACTGTTCCTCCGCAGCTTTGTCCGCCGCCGCCGGTTTAACCGGACCGTCTATGAACACCCCTAGCACAAACTCAGCATTCAGCAGGAATATTCTTGCTATTTTCCTGTCGGTTTTTGGCACACAAGAATATTCACGTTTCCAGTAATGAACAGATCTCATTGGTGCTGTAACAAGCCAAGAAAGGCTGCAGCTGCAGCAAGCCAGCAGTGCCATGGTTTAGAACGCAGGGCGAGAACTTGTCCCACAATTCTGCAACAACGCTGGTCATCTGCAACGCTCCATCTGGGAACGGAGTCTTTTCCCTCGCCGTCATTGCCAGCCAGCCGTGCTGCCGTCGCTCTGGGAGGTCCGTGGGGAGGCTGTCAACTGTCACGCGGAGGCTGGACGCGGCGGCTGCCATTGTCGCCGGCGGGGAATTTTATGCATCGGCCCTGTCTTCTTCAGATCGTATTCTTCAATGTTTTGATATAACCACTGCTTCGGATCGCAGATATTGATTACGGTCCAAATAATTTACAGGCAGGCCGCTAACATGGATCATCCAAATATTTGCGAAAGACCCCCTTTTTTAACTGCCGGTTCCTTCCTCCCGACCGCGCTCGGCTCCTCACACTCGACTGTCCCATCCTCAAGCGCGAAGCCCAACGCCAGTAAACATGGGCATCTCCAGGCTGGCAGAATGGATAGGGACGCTCTCGCCGTCTCCAAAGCTAAGGCGAGGGAGCCGAGCACCGCAAACATTGGTGGCGTTCGTACCTTTCGGCCTGCAGGCTGCAACTGCAAGTCCGACAGAGGCAACTACTGCTACCTCTGCCATTGAGAGGTGAATTAAACAGAGCTTTCACTCATTCACAGGATAGCGATGCAGAGGCAGCACCGTAGCAGAAGACATATATGGAAGGCAACACGGTAGTAGAAGGCACATATGCAATGCACACGTTACAACAGAGTAGTTTCACTGAGACACGTATTTCACAATGGACTCTAGCCCATTGTATCGTTACGGATCTACACAGTCGATCAGACATCAGTCATGCGACATTGTTACGTGTCATATCTAACTTTGATCACCTTTTGAAGCTGGCTTCTTCACGTCCTGCTTCACGGTACCATGTAAAGAGGGCATGCAAGGAGCTCCCACCTTATTTGAGTAGAGAACCTGCAAACACCTATTCAGGATATAACGAGCTATATCAGCACGCTGTGATCGAAGGACGGGTTTCGCAGCTGTCAGCTTGCAACTGCAAGTCCGACGATGGCAGCTACTGCTTCCTCTGCAAACTTCCTTTGTTGGCTGTGTAGTGTCCAGGTAGTTTCAGCTTCCACCAACATCTCACTCTAAAATATTGCAGAAAGCACAAATCACTCTAACGATTTCACGATCATCCTCAAGCTTAACACACACAATAGATGCTTAATTAGAACCTCACTAGAAGTTCATTATGAAAAATATGTGACTTCTCTCTGCTAGTTCTTCTGGACTTTGTATCTGTGCTACCTGTTCAATGAATGTATATATATGTAATGCTTTTTCTTTTGCCAAAGTGAGAAAAAAATGTGGTTTGCCTGCATGTGTAGCAGCAAAATTGTGACTAGCATGCTACTTACTTCCGCATCATTAGAAAGACATGCACTTCAACATTTGTTAGGTTTCCAAATGATCAGGTGTGAACAGCTGTACTTTTTGAGATAGCAGATATGAGCAGTGCATTTTCTCTTTTTTGAGATCCATAGTTGTAATATTTGACATATATAATTTTCAGAAATGAATATTGCACTCTCTCAACACTAACCCTGACGAATTTCATACCAAACATATTGAGAAGGAACCTAATTTCCATGAGCAATGTGTATGTATTGTTACACATTTTGCCGTCATATTAAATATCATAAAAAATCATCACTAGAACATGATTTTTGTCTAAATAGTTTTGGGGTTCTTGTACAATAGTGGCTCCTCTATTCCTACTGGTCTGTCTTTGGAAGCATTTGTTACATTATGCCTGATGTCTTGTCACAACATCATACAACAAAGATTAAAATGTTAAGTTATTATCTTGAAGATGTAAAAGATTTGGCACAATTTTCACAGATGAACATGCTTTTGAAAACCTGAAACACCATTCATGTGAGAATTTACACAATAGGAATTTTTTGCAATGTATGCCCAAGGTTCCATGTAGGTAACAGTACGAATTCTACTTTAGAAATTAGAAATAGTGGAACAGGAATCACAATCCATATAATTCTGAATTTTTAGATTTGCCCATAGCAGTGCATGTATTGTTACAACTTCAAGTGAAGCACGATTAAATCCAGTGACAAACCACACATGATGTATTTTTTTGCATGAACAGAGCTAGACAATTTCCAGGGTCCTTAATTGAATCTAAATCTTACGTGTGTACAGGTTAAGCAGGTTACGAGACTTCATTGTTGTACTATTGTTTGCATCTAAGGCTTGTCTGGGCTACTCTTTGCATCTAAGGCTTGTGTGAGGAGACTATTAAATTCATATTGATCCTTGAAACCACTGCAATCCCTTTGGCTTTGATAGATTGAACCAACTGCTCTCAATCCTGTCTTGCAATCAAGTTAAACTTGAATGGGGCCCATGAACTCCATGAGTGTATAGCATAAACAATATATCTCTGTCAATAGTACCTGAACATTTGCAATAGTGGCTATACTTCAGTGGATTCCAGAGTCATTTCAGCTTCCACCAACACCTCATTGGTCGTTGATTCACCAATTACCACAACTTTAAAAGGGAAAAAAACAGTGAACTCTTTCAAGCTCATCTTTTGGCTCTACGTAAATAAGAATGTCACCAGACTTCAGATATTTTCTAACTTTTCTACATGGTCAGGATCACTTTGATACGACACAATTCAGTTTGCGAGATTGATAGGACATATATGTATATATATCGAAATTTCCTGTGTCCAAGTGCATCATGATTTTGGCACGCAGTGCCTGCAAAAGCATGACAATCATCACTTGCTTCATCATAGGATTGGCATGCAAAAGCATGATAAGCATCACTTGCTACAGATTAGTAAACATTGTACTTCTGAGATGAAAAAAAAAAAGAAGCTCGGAAACCAAGCAGAGGGTGCACTGTGTTAATGACGGGAGGAATAGGAACCAGCAGCAGCAGCCACAGATAGGAATTAGGGAATGTAGCACGGTTGCATCAATTCGTCCCGATTTCATGCAATTCAAACCCCAGAATGCATGCTCTTGTTTGAGGCCAAGAACTTGTGCCCAACGGCCGTCAGTTCTGCAGTGTTTAGCTTGCATTCATTATGTTGCAAGAATATAGATGGCATGATGCTCACAGTTGCTCACTTCATACTGTGATACACCTTTTACCTGTGATAAAATTCTCGCCACATGTGTCTAAAAAGTTTTGACACGTATTAGAGAACGCCCTTGTGCCCATTCTCTCTGAAAAATAGCAGCTATTCAGCATGTATCGATAAAGGTTAATCCATAACTCTGACTTCTCGGTTATCATTCCAAAATACACTACAAACTACACAAAAAATAACTTTGTGTGCATCCTGTCGTCTCTGCTGGTTCCATATACAAGGAAGGTTTTGGGTGCTTTTAACAGGCATTCTATAAATGATGTCGATTTGGAAGAATACCAAATCAAACTCGGTAGAGGTGTAGAGTGAGTTCATTTATATAAGTTTAAAACAACTGGTGTTTTCTCCGAATATGCGAGTATTGACCATACCAGAGAGCTCATAGAGGGTGTGGCGGATGGGCAGCAAGCGTTGCGCTAGGAGATCAACATTGAGTGTAAGTCAGGAATGCAAGCCAGCGTTGATAATACGCAAACCCCAGCTCCTATCCTCTGCTAAAAACTTCACCATGTTATTAGCTGATTCAATCCATCTGCTTCAGCTGCTCATGCGGTCACTTCAGCATTCTTCAACATCTCATGCAGCTATCTTTTTTAAATAGTCCATGCACGCAAAAAAAGGAAAAATCAAAGGACTTACTCCAACACTCTGCTTGGGTGCTATGTTAGTCAGAACATAGGTGTGTATGCCTCCTCTGTTTTCTGCTCGTGGCAACTGTGAATGTGCAGATACTTATACTACCCGGCTACATGACCCAGGTGTATTTAACATGAAGCAACATCAAAACAAACATGACTATCATGCCATCTTCGACCAAATCAGTAGTTGTTCACTCAAAATTTACAATCCATGCAATTTTCTTGGCCGATACACTCTGGAGTCCATTATCATCACCGTATTTCCCCATGAGAAAAAAATGGTTGTTGTTCCCTGGTTCTAGCATACTGAGGAGTCAGCTGATGCAATCTACAGTCTGATGGTAGAAACTTCATGCAAATAGGCCACATCACTCATAACCAATCACAGGAAACGTTTGAAAAAGCTTTCAGTTGGTATTGCATATACATGCAGCTTGTGGTGAACAGAACAATCGAACTGAACTTGACCCACACCCAAGGTCGAAACAAAAATTCAGCAGTTCATACTGCATGGATTCACGCTTGTTTGTTGAAAATGACAACAGAAAAGAAATTCTAATCACAAGACCGTATCCCTCACGGCAGCTTCTTGCGGGCAAAATAGCGAACACTTGACGCGCAGCGCTGCAGGCTGTACCCACAGGCGGCAGGATCTTACGTTGAGTACCTTGCAAGTGGAATAAGTGGCCAGGAGCTCAGTACCTCGTGACCAAGACTTCAAAGACTCGGTCTCGCAACGGGCAAAGTGCCAGGCGTGCCAAGCACCTCCTCGTCGGCGGGCGCCGCCTCGCCGAGATATAGCGGTCACCGAGCTAGGGTGTCCTGAGCGGTGCGCGCGGGGAATGAGAGGGAGCGGATGGGCGAGCGAGCTCAAGGAGGTGAGCGCCTGATGCAGGAAACGAAACTAGCGGCGGAGGATTTGCCGGCGGCAGGGCGACATCTTCGGCGCTGCCTGTGCGGTGGGCCAGAACTTTACAAACGGCCCCTGAAAATATTTACATAACCCCTTGGTTTGGATCGTGACTATTGATCACGATCCAAATAGTTACATAATGCCCCCTAACTTGGGTCGCGAGTAATAATCGCGATCCAAATACTTGTAGAATGCCCCCTGATTGAACTCGCCGTTCTTCTTCGGCTCTCACCGTGATCGATTACCCGTCCGTCGCCGGCGGCAGCAGCCACCAATCCTTGCTGCTGGACTCAAACCACCGTGGACCTGCACCGAGAAGGCTCAAGCCCTGGAACGATTCGCCGTCGCCACATCAGAGCCGAGGAACGGAGGGAGCAGCCGCGCGGCCGGGCATGGCAGCTTCGGCTACTCCTGGACCACGTGAGCGTGAGCGGCGGTCATCGAGCGCTGTTATTTGAGCCTGCGCCGGGGCTGTAGGTCTGAAAGCTGATACCTGTAGCTCCGCCATGCGAGGTGAGGCAGAGCATTCTCTGAAGAATTTTTCTTTCCCCTTTATCAGACCAAACATCCCATCAAGAAGTATCAATTGGTTACTATTTCGGAATTGCGTTGCAGGAGAAGTACATCCCTCTCTGTATTGGGATGAGATGTGCATGTTTCCATGAAGAAAGAAAAGGGAGTAGCTACTTAATAATCATAGAGGTACAGAAATTCAAAAGTTCAGTTTCGTATATGAATGATGCTTTCTGAGAATACCTCATTTCATTTGTCTTCTTTTCACAATTATACAACTTAAATCAAATACCAAGAACACTTAACTTCCAAGATCGTCGTTAAGCCACTCATGCTCCACAAAACAAAAACAGAAACAAAGTTTTCGTGAAAGAACTACTGGTCCAGTCTCACTTTGATCGACAGAGAAAAATAAGTATCACTCACCGGTGAAATCCCTTTCAGATGTGTACCACTGCTTCATGTTCACAATCATTTTAAGATGTACTTCATATTTATGTATTCCTGTTCCCGCTTTCCAAGTGAAACATGTACTTCATGTGTATGCATTGCCTCCTCCCTTGTTTATATGGGATGATAAATGACTACTTGTGCTAAATGTTCAAATAATGACACATACGCAGATAATGGTGCCCTTTATCTTGTAATCAAAGATCTAATCCAGATGCTCTTTTCCATAAAATCACCAGGAAGGCATGCATCATTTTAGCTTCTGTAAAATTGAGTTATGTTTTTTTATGGTCCTTGAGAGATTCCACAAGTTATACATATCTCGTTCAAATAGATTGCATCCATGCAACTCATGCAATACATATAGAGATTCAACAAGTTCTACATATCTTATTCAAATAGATTTCATCCACGCAACGATCATGCAATACATATAGAGATTCCACAGGTTGATAGTGCTGCCTATCTTTCCAACACTCGAGCCGATCAATGAACAAGATTCATGACTAGTTGCTAATCTTGGGAGACTCGACCTCCTCGCCGGACGCCTTCTCCACGGCCTTCTTGGGGAGCAGCTCCGGGTGGATATTGGGCACAACACCGGCGTGGGCGATGGTGACGCCAGCCAGGAGCCTTCCAAGCTCCTCGTCGTTGTGGACTGGAAGGAGAATGTGCTGAGGCAGGATGCGTGTCTTCTTGTTGTCCCTCGCCTCATTCACGGCGAGCTCTATCATCTGGTCGATCACCATTGCACAAAACAGAACCAGAGAATTAAGACGAGATTACAGCTTATACATGACTCCATGCATTTCGTCAGAGAAGGGGGGGTTTTGGATCGTTACCTCAGCAGTGAGGTACTCGAGGTAAAAACATATTAAATAGATTTTTATTTATTCATTTACAACTACAATAAGGTGTTGTCGTTTGATGGTAAGGCATTTGCTTCAAATCTTTGAGGTCTCGGGATCATATCACCCTTCCTCACCATTTTGCATCATTTTAATACTAAAATGTAAATATATAGTCTTGATGGACCATCATTGTAGTTGGACCCGTCGCGCTTGACAGGCCAGCTCGGCACAATTACCACATGCCGGACAAGCGATGGCCCGACCCCCTGCCCATGGGCTGCTACGGCAAGTCTCACTTAAGAACTGGGTCGTGCTGACCCCATACTAAATATGGGCCATGCCGTGCTAGGCTAGGCGCCCATTTGGTCATATGATTGTCCTTTTATGATCAGTTTTTCTTAGAGAAACAATTCTCATGACCCATAATATAAATTGCTTGATTTTCTTTTTTATTTCTTCAAATCTCTCTGTAGCTTATTCAGTAACAGTATTAGTTCAGTCCTAGTAGTAGTAACTTCAGTCCTACTAATAGTTGTAGCTACTTACATATGCTGCTATGTTAGCACACTAGTAACATGTTGCAGTAGTATTTTTTTCATACTAGTAATAACTTATCCTAGTATTAGTAGTAAATAAAGATGTCAACCTTTTAGCATAGTAATAACATGTTTCTGTAGCTTTTTCAGTATGAGTAGCAACTTCATCCTATTATTAGTAGTAAATTAAGTCCAAATAGTAGTAGCAACTAATATAAAGATGTCAACCTTAGCATAGCAATAACTTGTTTCTGTAGCTTTTTCCGTATCAGTAGCGACTTCGTTCATCAAGATGTCATGTAAGCCCTGATTATAGATTGTGTGCAGAACTAAAAGGTCATTTAACTGATTATTGATAGCATGCATGCATATAGTGCAAACTTTGCATGCAGGAAGGAGGGGCCGTGGCCCCGGCTGGCCCTCTCCTGGCTCCACCAGTGATTAGTAGTAAATTCAGTCCTAGTAGTAGTACTCCCTCCGTCCCACAACAAATGACATCCTAGAAAATCTCAGACATATTAGGTGTGGAGCAAAATGACTCCGGTACCCCTAATTATTAGTGATAATATGCCTTATATGAGCAAACTAAATAGGAAACAATGCCTTTTAGTTATGCTTGCCTGCCTTTTTAATGATATGCACGAAATCAGCTTTCCAAAAAAACCAAATTACTTCCTTAATTAGCTACAATGTCATTTGTTTTGGGACAAAATTTAAACGCTTCGATGCCATTTGTTGTGGGACGGAGGGAGTAGAACTTAAGATGTAAGGTTAGGAAAGTAGAAGCGTCCTTGGTAGCAACTTGATTACTAAAATGCATATGAGGTTAGGAAAGTAGATGAGTTCTTTTTTCCATCTCTTGAATAATTTCTAACAATTGATTGATTATTTCTTTGATATTTATAACAGTATCACGTCATTCCTAATAGTAGTTGTAACTTTAGTCCTAGTAGTAGTACCAATTCCAACTTATGATGTCAACCTTCACAAAATAGTTACATGTAACATGTTTCTGTTGCTTTTTTCAGTACCTCCAATTATATCAACCTACACACAATAGTAGTAGCAATTCCAACTTATGATGTCAGCCTTCACGCAATAGTTACATGCATTTGGTGAATTTCGGCCAGTTTCGGTCAGAAGGTTTTTAAAAATTTTGAAGGAATTTTGATCAAAATAATCAATACCGGTCCAAAACCGGTCAAAACCAGCCGGTAATATCAAATACTACCCCCCACCAGTAAACCGAAATTCGGCTGAAAATCGCTAAATTTTGGCCGAAATGTTTTTCACTGTTGCCTGTCTCCTCGCAGGATGCGGCAGCCATGTTCGATTACGCGCTCGCTAGCCTCTCCGCGCTCTCGCTGGATGCCGTGGCCACGCTCACCGCCGCGCCGGATGTGGTGACCAGTCATCATGTCGATGCACATGGTCGCGAGGGCACCGGGCAAGACATTTTTGTTCGTCGAGGACATGGCGGCTATGCAGGCGTCTCGTGCGCAGTGCGTCGTCAGGCTGCTCTTCATGGCAGTGCAAAACCTACGCGTGGACCGGGACTTGCGCTCACATTGCAAGGCAGTTAAGCTTCAAAATGTCCTTGCAAAAAAAAAAAAAAAAAAGAGTGAAGCTTCAAAACGCACAAGGGGCAAATTGGTCATTTCATCTCGCATTTGACACCATCACCTACAACAACTAACCGAAGGGCCATGGAAGGAAAAAAAAAAATAGTTTCAGGTCAACCAGGGAAGTTCAACTGCGAAAGAGCCAAGAACGAAAGCCTCCTCATTTGTTTTCGGGCCATGAAAGGAATTTTCTCAACCACAATAGAACAGAATCGTTCTCCTAGCAACTGTAAACAGTGAAAGCCTTGACGCATCACGTGATGAAATGTCATTTCATGGACCTAAGTCTCGATGCATCACCTGGACAATATAACTTCAAAAAATGAAACAGAGTGTCAGTTATCCTGCAAGGCAAAGCAATAGTTTCCATCAACACGCCATTACTATTTACTTTCCAATTAAATTTATAAAAGCTCTTGCAATTACAGTTTCAAAAAAAAAAATTGTAAGGTCATCTTCGGTCTACAACACAAAAACCACCCAGTCACCAGAATTTGCAAGCTCATATAACAAACAAAAAAGGAACACATTCACCTGAATTTGCATTCATATTCGATACATTTGCAACTTGTTCAAAGTCACTGTAAAAACATTCATGACCACTTCATTTCCGGGAGGAATTATCCATTGCAAAATCATTCTTGTAACATGTTATGAACGAGCACAGACCCAGGGAACCAAACAAATAGAGACTGCCATTGTCATGAACGGCAGGGTTGAACTCAAGCCATGGTTGGGAGAGAACACATTTCAGCAATTCAATCCACATGCATGCACGCGCTTGGTCATTGAAAAGGCAAAGAATTTTCCACAGCCACAAAACCACATCCTAGCTGGATCTCTTTGCAGGCCAATCAGCAAACAATTGACTTGCGGCCATGGGCGCCACTGACCGTCGGCAGGACTTGCGATGGCATGGTGACGATTTTTCTTTGGAAAGGTCAATAATATGGGACGAACAAGACCACATCCAAACTGGAACTCTTTGCAGGCAAATCAGCAAACATAACACGCGGCCGTGGGCTCTGCTCACCGGGCGGCAGGACCGTACGGCGATAGGCGATAGCAAGGGTACAACAGCATGCAAGTAGGAAACACCGCTGGGCTAGCTTTAGCATCCAGTGAAGAAGGAAGAAGTCTAGCCGGATCCCATGACGGGCAATGGCTTGGCAGCCGCCGCACTACCGTCATCGCCGAGATGCAGGGGCAACCGCACGCGGGGAGCCAAAGGTAGTCTCTGGGAGCACCGAATAAGACATGGGAGGCGCCTGCACTGGATGCAGGCAGAAAAGCTAGCGGGGGTCGCTGCTCGCCGACGGCGGCACAACTTGCCAGTGCTGCACTGGCGACGGGGCTGGACAATTACAGAATGTCCCCTATAGCGGAAAATATTTTTTACGGAAACCCCCCTGATTCGGATCGCATCTATTGGTCGCGATCCAATTATTTACAAAAACTCCCTAGTTTGGATCGCTATTAATAGTTGCGATACAAATAAATTACAAAAAGGCCCCTCGTCGGACATTCGTCTTCCTTGGCTCCGTCTCCCTTCATCCGCCGGCGTCTGTCCGCCGATCCTCAGGCCCGTGCGGAACTGCGAAATCCCGTCACATCCATGCCCCCTCAATTCCCGACAACGGACCCGGTCGCAGCTCATCTGCTCACCTCCCGAATCGGTGCCTCCGTGTCCGATTCTGAGCCGTGCGAGTGGACGAGCAATGGACAGCACACGGCTTGGACTACCGAACAGGCGGCTGTCAGTCGCTGCTGCCGGAGCTGTGCCGCAGGCCTGAGTTGTCTGCTCGTAGCTCCACCATGGGGGCATGTGGGTGAAAACAGAGCATTCTCACAAGATTTATTCTTCCCTCTCTTTCCAGGCCATATGTCAAACTATCAAGTTGCACCGTGCCTCAATTCCAAGAGAATGTCGAGATTAGTTTGTTTTACAGCAGTATAGTTGAAGCGTCTCCGCTTTTCGCAGGATCGAGTCGGTCAAGCGCTGATGAACAGACGCAACAGTACAGCATATAAAAAGCACAAATTAAGTCTTTAAGTAGTTACATTAATTAATTTAAAACACAGAGTCGCACAGCGGAAATAAATGATACAAGTCTAGAAATAAAGGTACAAGCGCACGCGCTCACGATACACAAGAACCCGCATCCAAAGCCATGAAGATGCGGACTCGAGAGGAGATCACTCCTCAGTCTCCCAGTGGGCTGTCCAACCAAAGGGAAGCTGGCCATCCCACTGTCCACCTCCACCCGTAGAGTCGGGGATAAAGGTGCTACCTGCAACAAAATCATAAAGAGCCAAACCCTGAGCAACTAATACTCAGCAAGTCTTACCCGTCAAATTGGCTATCTACAGCCGACTCCTAATATGCAAGGCTACAAAGGGGTGGCTGACTCAATAGCATAATTCGCACTAAATACTTGATCCTTACTTTCAAGTTTTAATTCCAATTAAGTACTTAACAAATAAAGCAGTGTTCATATATCTAGAACAGGTATAGTAACAATACATCAACGGTGACAGTGTATATAGCAATGTAAATAACAGCAATGTAATAGACTAGCATCATCATCTCAACAATCATGTCACACTACGATGTGACGCAGTGAGCAAGGTTGCTCTTGACCGAGAGCGGCGGCATCGATGTACATCCTGCAGGAGAAAACCTGACCACACGCCATACGCGGCAAAGGCCACATACGGCAACCGTTTACGCTACGTGCCACCAGAGCTGTACCAGATTCTACTCCTCCCGAGGAAGGGCTCTCCCACCGCAGCCCCCGTCCCAGACTTCTGACTGCGCGGGACGCCACCCTACCTCTCCCAAATACCATGATAGAAAGAGTAAAGTATCTACCAGACATCCAGGGCGACGCAGGCTACTAGGTTTACTAGGCCCATAAAAACACTAGCATGTGATCAGTACGTTCGAACTTGCTCAACAGGGCCAACAACGGACGGTCCTTAATCGACACAGACGGGGCTACACCACCGTGAAGGCCCAGCCTTCTCCAACCATCCTATACAAGCAATTCCCCGTCCGGTCTCAACAAATCCTAAATCCAGCTAGTACAATCCAGGGTCCCTATCATGCGAGTGGGACCTACCACTCGACTTCTACCGTCCGCCAGCCACTAAGCCTAGCAAGTTCTAACGTAACCTAGACCACATCTATAAAAATAGGACACAAGGTAGGATATGGAAGGGTAGTCCTAATGCAGTTCTAAGGTTTCACATCAACTCCTAATAAACCTAATGCACAATCAATTACTAGCCCCAATCAAGTGCGAAAATAAAATCCTAAATAGGGAGGCATGCACCGGGGCTTGCCTGGCTCAGGAGCGTAGCTAACAGGGTCAGCGGGGTCAGTGTCCTGCTGCGGCTGCTCCTCCTGCACCTCCTGGGTCTGCTCCTCCGGCAGCTGGAAGTCGAGCGGCTCCGGAGTCGTCTCTGTCACTACACGTTATGACAAGGAAAATAATGCAAAGTTAGATGCAAGAATATGATGCAATTCATGATTCAATTACTTGATAGGACAGTCATTTACACTGTAAGTGCAAATGATTAACTTTGTTAATTAATTTCGTCTGGAGTATTTCCTTCATTAACTTTTAATTAAGTCTACCATTAATCAACTTGGCAAGTTAAGTGAATAATGTGATTTAGAAAGTTGACTTATGTCCAGTGGCATTTTTCTGGTGAAGAGTGCCACTGGAAGTAATTTATGGTGAAGTTTCATGATTTATTGCAAAGTAGATTATTTATAATAATTTATACAGTGCAGAACATGATTTAAATCATAAGAAAATAATTATGCAACATGTGACAGTGGAAAAAATGTTCTGTAGGTGTGTTATCAGTTGCTTAACAGACATGCAAGGTTTCATTATTTATGGAGCAACAGAGAATTAATTTTGAATTAAACAAGATCTGCACAAATAAATTTTTCAGAAAACACACAGACTGCAATTGGATGGTTTGACATTTTTGCTGGACAGAAGATGCTACAAGGAGTTCAACAAAATTGGTTTGGCATTTTTCTAATGTTTATTTATTTTTCTATCGATTTTACAAATTTCTGGCAATTTCTGGGAAATCAAATTAATTTCTGAAAAGGATTTAAACAATGCGGGCCAATCAGAACTGGGCCACATGAGGGGCCACAAGGTCAGGGCCGCACCGGATCTACCGTGTGTTACACGGGATCCAGCCACTCGGGTGCGAGGGCACACCGAGGGCCACACGGCGCGGAGCACCGGATCCGGTGTAGCCACACCCGATCCGGGCGCTGTGGCCGCGCGTGCGCAGCCCGGGCCGTCGCCGGAGGGCGGCGGCAGAGCTCGCCGGAGTGAGCTCCGGGGCTCGCGCGGGCTGGGGGAAAGCACGAGCGGGGGCGGCGCGCGACGGGGTTCTCACCTCGACGAGAGTTGGACGGCGGGGATGGCCGGAAGGGGCTCGGCGGCGAGGGAGGTGGCTCGGTGAAGCTCCGGCGACGTCGCGGGCGCGTTGCGGTGCTCGGCTGCGGACGCGAGCTTGCCGAGGGGCTTCACGGAGCGGAGGCGAAGCCCGGCACGGGAGAACTTGACGACAAGGCCGCCGGGAAGTAGGTCGGCAACGGAGGACCTCCCACGGCGGCTCAACGGCGTCGATGGGGAAAACTTCAAAATCCGGCGAGCGCGGCTGCGAGGAACCCAGATGAGGGGTCAGACAGGTGCGAGACCAAGTTCCGCAACCCACACAGCGAGGAATCGACGCGGGACTTACCCAATCGCCGAGAACCGGCGACGAGGCGGTGAAACTTGGCTCACCGGGCTCGGAGGAGAATGGATCGATTCTCCCTCCTCAGCCAGGGGCAAGGTCAATGGGGGCCATGGTGATCTGCAGGGCTACGCAGAGCGTCGGTTTGCAGCTCGGCTCGGCCGGAGAAGGGCTCAGCTGCGGTGCTGTCAAGCTCGGCCGGGGCTCGGTAATGGCGAGGAGGAAAGCGGCTAGGGTTTGGGCGCTGGGAAGCCGGGAAATGAGGGAGAGGAGCCGAGGACGGGCGCAGTCGGCGTTTTGGAGCTACTGCGCGGGCGAGGAGCGGGCCCGAGCACCGCGCGGCCGTTCCGTACGTCGTCGGCGACGTGGCGCAAAAGCGCCGGCGCGCTTCAGTGACGCACGGTGGCTGACAGGCGGGCCCCACGGGGATTTTCGAATTTTTGGAATTATTCCAACTCTGCTTTTCCCCAAACTTTGGCACATCAGTTGAAGTACCAAATGAGCTCCAAAAATCGAACTTTTGGTACCATTGGAAAGAGCTTGAAGAGTTCTATCAACTGGCCAACATGCACATCTGGAATCCAAAGGAATTTCAAATGGCAGCATTTCAAAGTTGACCACTTTTTCAGGTTTGGGGATTTTATTGAGCTAACAAATGAATTTGTAAAATCACCAAAAATTCTCTAAAATTCTTATTTCAGAGGGGCTACCCACTGGTATTTTTGTCTATTCAAGTTGTTATGGAAAAATTTGAGTTTCTTCACAAGTATGTGTTTGGCCATTATTTGAAATTTGGATTTCGAAATTTGAATTTGGTTTCTTCTTGGTTTCTGTCACTTGGGAAATGGTTGCTTCCTGGTTCCAGTGACATGGGATGTCACAGCCCTCCCCCCTTAAAAGAATCTCGTCCCGAGATTAAAGAGAAGGAGGAAAATCGAATGGCGAAAGAGCGAAGAAAAAGATGCAAAAATGGAGCAACTAAATAACGCACCTCGGAGGTAGAAAACCTGGAAAATGGGAGTTCAAGAACTCCGCTGTCTCCCACGTGGCCTCGGCCTCAGAGTGGTTGCTCCACTGCACCTTATAGAACCTGGTAGTGCTCTTCCTGGTGACTCGGTCCTTCTGATCAACAATACCAACAGGCTGCTCGGGGTAAGTCAAATCTGGCTCAAGCTGCTCAACACCACAGACCACTCTGTCACTAGGAACCTTCATGCACTTCTTCAGCTGCGACACGTGGAACACATTGTGAACACTAGAGAGGTTGGAGGGCAACTCCAATCTATAAGCAACGGGTCCACATCTCTCAATAATCTGGAACGGTCCAACGTATCTTGGTGCTAACTTGCCCCTGACACCAAACCGACGTACACCCTTCATGGGAGAGACACGAAGGTATACGTGGTCGCCAACTGCAAACACCAACGGTCGGCGTCTTCTGTCAGCATAGCTCTTCTGTCGAGACTTGGCTGCTCTCAAGTTGGACTGAATGCGGCGAACAGTCTCCTCTGCTGCTGCCACTAAATCTGGTGTGGGAATGACCTCCTCATCAGCCACAACTGTCTCCTCTGCTGCAGCTGCGGGTCTTGCCTGGAAGATGACTCTCTCGCCGGCCTCAACCCAATTAAGGGGAGTCCGACAACGACGTCCATACAAGGCCTCAAACGGTGCCATCTTGATGCTCTCCTGATAGCTGTTGTTGTATGAGAACTCTGCAAGAGGTAAGCTCTCATCCCAACACTTGCCATGGTGTATCACACAGGCACGGAGCATATCCTCTAAAATCTGATTCACCCTCTCTGTCTGGCCATCTGTCTGAGGGTGATAAGCTGCACTGTGAATCAAAGTGGTGCCCAAAGAAGCATGAAGCTGCTCCCAGAAACGAGAAACAAACTGTGGTCCTCGATCAGAAATAATGATCTTGGGCACTCCATGCAAACAGAGAATCCGAGCAATATACAACTCAGCATACTTCTTCACATTGTAACGGGTGTGCACGGGAATAAAGTGAGCAGACTTGGTCAACCGATCAACAATCACCCAAATAGAATCATGCTTCTGGGATGTGAGAGGTAAGCCAACAATGAAATCCATGCTGATATCCTCCCACTTCCAAGCAGGAACACTCAACGGCTGAAGTAAACCTGCGGGCTTAACATACTCTGCCTTGACTCTCCTGCAAGTGTCACACTCAGAAACGTACTGTGCGACCTCCCGCTTCATGCGGGTCCACCAGAAGCGACTCCTCAAATCCTGGTACATCTTGTTGCTACCAGGGTGGATGGAATACTTGGACAAGTGCGCCTCATCAAGAATCTTCCTGCGCAACCCAAAGTCCTTAGGAACTACCAATCTGTCCTTGAACCATAGGACTCCATCCTCATCCTCTCTGAAACACTGGACTCTAGCTTCCCCGAGCTTGAGTCTCCTCCTGAGGTGATTCACCTTCTCATCCTTCTTCTGCGCTGCCACAATCTCATCTCACAGGGTCGGAACAAGTGATATATTGGCCAAGGAGCCATAAGCATACACTCTAAGACTGGGCTCTGCCTCTGCATAAGGAGCTGCGATAAGATTATTGCAATGAGCCTTGCGACTCAAAGCATCAGCAACCACATTAGCCTTCCCTGGGTGGTAGTGAATCTCCAGATCATAGTCCTTGATCAGCTCTAACCATCTCCTCTGGCGCATGTTCAGATCTGACTGTGTGAATATATACTTGAGGCTCTTGTGATCTGTGTAGATATGCACCAGATTTCCCAACAGATAATGCCGCCATACTTTCAGGGCAAGTACGACAGCTGCAAGCTCAAGATCGTGAGTGGGGTAATGCTCTTCATGTCGCTTAAGCTGCCGAGAGACATAAGCAATTACCCTGCCATCCTGCATCAGCACACAACCAAGACCAGTACCGGAAGCATCACAATACACATCAAATGGCTTGGTGATATCAGGCTGAGCTAAAACTGGAGCGGTAGTGAGAAGCTTCTTCAGATTCTGGAAAGCATCACCACACTGCGAGCTCCACACAAATCTCATGTTCTTCTTCAGCAACTCAGTGATGGGCTTGGAGATCTTAGAGAAATTCGGGATAAACCGACGGTAATAACCAGCCAAACCCAAGAAACTGCGAATCTGAGAGACAGTCGTAGGTGCATTCCAATCCAGAACATCCTGCACCTTGCTAGGGTCAACAGCAATGCCCTCAGCTGATATAACATGGCCAAGAAAAGGCACCTCGCTAAGCCAGAACTCGCACTTGCTGAACTTAGCGTACAGCTGGTGATCCCTCAAACGCTGCAACACAATCCTGAGGTGCTGCTCATGCTCCTCCTCTGTCTCTGAATAGATCAAGATGTCGTCAATGAAAACCACGACAAACTTGTCCAACTCTGGCATGAACACTGAGTTCATCAAGTACATGAAGTAAGCAGGTGCATTGGTCAAACCGAAAGACATCACCAAGTACTCATAGAGTCCATATCTGGTAGCGAAAGCAGTCTTCGGAATGTCCTCTGCACGGATCTTAATCTGATGATACCCAGAACGGAGATCAATCTTGGAGAACACCTTAGCTCTAGCTAGCTGATCGAACAAGATATCAATGCGAGGCAGCGGATACTTGTTCTTAATCGTCACAGCATTAAGTGGCCTATAATCCACACATAGCCTGAGCGCCTGATCCTTCTTCTTCACAAACAAGGCTGGACAACCCCAAGGTGAAGAGCTAGGACGAATGAAACCCTTGTCCAATAGCTCCTTCAGCTGCATCTTCAACTCTGCTAACTCATTAGGGGCCATCTTGTACGGTTTCCTGGAGATAGGTGCTGTGCCTGGCTACAAGTCGATACGGAACTCCACATCACGATCTGGTGGTAAGCCTGGCAAATCATCTGGAAACACATCTGGGTACTCACGCACCACAGGAATCACATCCAGACTCTTGCCAACGGCCTGATGCACTGACGGTCTCGATGTGGCCAACAAAGATAGCTGAAGAGTGACCTTGCCATGCATAGGAGAATCTAAGTGAACAGAACGAAGAGAGATATCCAGAACAGCCTTATGGTACTTCATCCACCTCATACCAAGAATCACATCTAGTCCTTGCTCCTGTAGGACAATAAGATGTGCAGTGTAGATCTTTCCCGCCAAATTAAGGGGAGCATTAGAGATAAGCTGCCTGGTGAGAATACGACCCCCTGGAGTGCTGATAAGGTACGGGGTCTCCATAGATGAAATCCCGAGGCCCAAACGACGTGTACAAGCTAGACTGATGAAATCATGAGATGCACCTGAATCGAACAATATATCAATAGGCCGGTGACACATGGAGAACGTACCAGCAAGAACCCGCTCACCCTCTGGAATCTCCTCAGCTGTGGTGTAGTTAACGCGCCCAGTCTTGACTGGCGCGTTCCTGCCCTGCTGGCGCTGCTGTCCTGCTGCCTGAACTGGAGCCCTCTGCGCGTTGTTCTGCCTCGGTGCTGCACGGCAGTCACGCGCGAAGTGCCCCACCTGTCCACAGTTGAAGCACGGAAAACCTCTGCCTGCCTGCTGCTGCTGCTGCTGGCGCTGCTGCTGCTGATGCTGCTGCTGCTGTGGCTGTCTCTGAGCAAACTGCTGCTGCTGCTGCTGCTGACGCTGGTACTGTGGAGGTGCAAGGTACCGCTGTCCACTGGGGGCGGTGTACACAAGGCGTGGCCTGGCTGAAGTGCTGCCAGACGGTGGTGCCACAGCCTTCCTCTTCCTCTTGTCCTCCTGGTGCGCCCTGATGGCATCCTCCATCACGATCGCTGCACTGACAAGCTCGTCGAAGGTACCACCGGCGTTCAGGACAAGCCGGGACTGAAGCTTGGTATACAAGCCTCTCAAGAAACACGCCTTCCGCTTGGCGGGAGTGTCTACCTGGTCTGGAGCAAACTGGGCCAGGTGGTTGAACACCTGGGCGTAGTCGAACACGCTCCTGCCTCCCTGCCTGAGGTCCAGGAACTCCCTGAGCTTCCGCTGCATAAGGCCAGGCGGAATGTGGAACGAGCGAAAGGCCTCTCTGAACTGTGCCCAAGTTAACTGCTGACCGGCCGGAAGAGTGGCAAGGTGAGCTGCCCACCATCCTCCAGCCGCCCCGTGAAGCTGCTGCGCCGCGAACAGTGTCTTCTGCACCTCTGTGCAGGCAGGAAGGAGCCCAAACTTGGACTCCACAGTGCGCAGCCAAGCCTCCGCCTCCATCGGGTCAGTGGACCCGGAAAAGATAGGCGGGTGAGTGGCCAGGAAGTCTGCGTAGGTGCAGCCTGGCTGTGGACCCTGACGGTTGCCGCCCTGCTGGGTGAGGGCCTGAACGAGAGTCCTGATCAGCTCCGTCTGGTTGTGCATCGCCTCCGCCAGATTGTACTGCGGCGGGGGTGGTGGCGGACGACGCGGCGGCATTCTGCCAAATCAAAATCATCACCGTTAGCTCCAAGAAACAAAGATATTCAATATGGCAGAATTGAAAAGCAAGAAAGGCCATAAGCATCCATATAGGGAGAGTTTGCAAGAAAAATCCCACAAACTGCTCCAAACTGAACAACCATGCTAAATAAAAATTAGAACATGGTAAGAAAGTTCTGGAAGGTCGTAGCAAGTAGCTACATTAAGCCTTTCACGCACAAACTCAGTGCAACGGTCCATCAAAGCAACAGACTGAAATCTGTCTTGACTGCGAGCAGCAGTCACAAAAACAAAAACTGACACTTCTGGAGGCTTCAAACGAGAAAAGTCAGAACACGAAACTTGTAGATAACTTCAAGATCTTTCCATCTAGTGCTCAAACGCCCAAAATGGATCAGTAGAACTGGAGATATCGATTTTTGAAGTTGGTGGACAGATTCTGAAAAACTAGTCGAAGCTGAAATTTGACTTCACTTGGTCGACAGATTTGGGGATGATACTGACAGAATTGAAAGGTGAACTCTGAAGCAAAGTTTTAGTTTATGTTGTAAGATTTCCAGAAAGTCTTGGTTCATCGAATTTGGTCAAGCAGTTTTGGAGTTATGAATTTTTAAAATTAGCTTGTCAGCCTGAAATTTTTGGGTGATCTGAAATTCGTGGAAGTGTTTTAAATCATGAAGATGCAATGCATGCACGACCTATACGTCCTCACAAAATAAAATTTGCCGAAATATAGCAGGCCGTAGACAGTGGTGGTGACTACTTCGCACTCACAAACGTTTCTACACGATCTACGCGCGAGTTAGTGTACCTGCAAAGCACACAACGTCACCTCAACCAACCTACACAGGTGACGTATCTCATAAAAATGTAATACATGGCCCAATGACATATCCTCACCATCCTCAACTCCTCGTGAACTCGATGGCTCACGGAACAGAACAAAACTCCGCCACCAATATCCAAAACCAGCGCCATGTAGTTCCTTACCTTCTTACCTGGGCGTCGGTGCGTCGTTACAGAAAAATAACAATCAACTCCTATTACCACCTGATTACTCTAACATCCTTATAATGGGCTTTTCGTTCCTCACACGTACGTGGTTAGATTTTCGAAAATAGGCCGTTTATATGATGTACTGTCCCAACACGGCTCTGGTACCAGCTGAAGCGTCTCCGCTTTTCGCAGGATCGAGTCGGTCAAGCGCTGATGAACAGACGCAACAGTACAGCATATAAAAAGCACAAATTAAGTCTTTAAGTAGTTACATTAATCCATTTAAAACACAGAGTCGCACAGCGGAAATAAATGATACAAGTCTAGAAATAAAGGTACAAGCGCACGCGCTCACAATACACAAGAACCCGCATCCAAAGCCATGAAGATGCGGACTCGAGAGGAGATCACTCCTCAGTCTCCCAGTGGGCTGTCCAACCAAAGGGAAGCTGGCCATCCCACTGTCCACCTCCACCCGTAGAGTCGGGGATAAAGGTGCTACCTGCAACAAAATCATAAAGAGCCAAACCCTGAGCAACTAATACTCAGCAAGTCTTACCCGTCAAATTGGCTATCTACAGCCGACTCCTAATATGCAAGGCTACAAAGGGGTGGCTGACTCAATAGCATAATTCGCACTAAATACTTGATCCTTACTTTCAAGTTTTAATTCCAATTAAGTACTTAACAAATAAAGCAGTGTTCATATATCTAGAACAGGTATAGTAACAATACATCAACGGTGACAGTGTATATAGCAATGTAAATAACAGCAATGTAATAGACTAGCATCATCATCTCAACAATCATGTCACACTACGATGTGACGCAGTGAGCAAGGTTGCTCTTGACCGAGAGCGGCGGCATCGATGTACATCCTGCAGGAGAAAACCTGACCACACGCCATACGCGGCAAAGGCCACATACGGCAACCGTTTACGCTACGTGCCACCAGAGCTGTACCAGATTCTACTCCTCCCGAGGAAGGGCTCTCCCACCGCAGCCCCCGTCCCAGACTTCTGACTGCGCGGGACGCCACCCTACCTCTCCCAAATACCATGATAGAAAGAGTAAAGTATCTACCAGACATCCAGGGCGACGCAGGCTACTAGGTTTACTAGGCCCATAAAAACACTAGCATGTGATCAGTACGTTCGAACTTGCTCAACAGGGCCAACAACGGACGGTCCTTAATCGACACAGACGGGGCTACACCACCGTGAAGGCCCAGCCTTCTCCAACCATCCTATACAAGCAATTCCCCGTCCGGTCTCAACAAATCCTAAATCCAGCTAGTACAATCCAGGGTCCCTATCATGCGAGTGGGACCTACCACTCGACTTCTACCGTCCGCCAGCCACTAAGCCTAGCAAGTTCTAACGTAACCTAGACCACATCTATAAAAATAGGACACAAGGTAGGATATGGAAGGGTAGTCCTAATGCAGTTCTAAGGTTTCACATCAACTCCTAATAAACCTAATGCACAATCAATTACTAGCCCCAATCAAGTGCGAAAATAAAATCCTAAATAGGGAGGCATGCACCGGGGCTTGCCTGGCTCAGGAGCGTAGCTAACAGGGTCAGCGGGGTCAGTGTCCTGCTGTGGCTGCTCCTCCTGCACCTCCTGGTTCTGCTCCTCCGGCAGCTGGAAGTCGAGCGGCTCCGGAGTCGTCTCTGTCACTACACGTTATGACAAGGAAAATAATGCAAAGTTAGATGCAAGAATATGATGCAATTCATGATTCAATTACTTGATAGGACAGTCATTTACACTGTAAGTGCAAATGATTAACTTTGTTAATTAATTTCGTCTGGAGTATTTCCTTCATTAACTTTTAATTAAGTCTACCATTAATCAACTTGGCAAGTTAAGTGAATAATGTGATTTCGAAAGTTTACTTATGTCCAGTGGTATTTTTCTGGTGAAGAGTGCCACTGGAAGTAATTTATGGTGAAGTTTCATGATTTATTGCAAAGTAGATTATTTATAATAATTTATACAGTGCAGAACATGATTTAAATCATAAGAAAATAATTATGCAACATGTGACAGTGGAAAAAATGTTCTGTAGGTGTGTTATCAGTTGCTTAACATACATGCAAGGTTTCATTATTTATGGAGCAACAGAGAATTAATTTTGAATTAAACAAGATCTGCACAAATGAATTTTTCAGAAAACACACAGACTGCAATTGGATGGTTTGACATTTTTGCTGGACAGAAGATGCTACAAGGAGTTCAACAAAATTGGTTTGGCATTTTTCTAATGTTTATTTATTTTTCTATCGATTTTACAAGTTTCTGGCAATTTCTGGGAAATCAAATTAATTTCTGAAAAGGATTTAAACAATGCGGGCCAATCAGAACTGGGCCACATGAGGGGCCACAAGGTCAGGGCCGCACCGGATCTACCGTGTGTTACACGGGATCCAGCCACTCGGGTGCGAGGGCACACCGAGGGCCACACGGCGCGGAGCACCGGATCCGGTGTAGCCACACCCGATCCGGGCGCTGTGGCCGCGCGTGCGCAGCCCGGGCCGTCGCCGGAGGGTGGCGGCAGAGCTCGCCGGAGTGAGCTCCGGGGCTCGCGCGGGCTGGGGGAAAGCACGAGCGGGGGCGGCGCGCGACGGGGTTCTCACCTCGACGAGAGTTGGACGGCGGGGATGGCCGGAAGGGGCTCGGCGGCGAGGGAGGTGGCTCGGTGAAGCTCCGGCGACGTCGCGGGCGCGTTGCGGTGCTCGGCTGCGGACGCGAGCTTGCCGAGGGGCTTCACGGAGCGGAGGCGAAGCCCGGCACGGGAGAACTTGACGACAAGGCCGCCGGGAAGTAGGTCGGCAACGGAGGACCTCCCACGGCGGCTCAACGGCGTCGATGGGGAAAACTTCAAAATCCGGCGAGCGCGGCTGCGAGGAACCCAGATGAGGGGTCAGACAGGTGCGAGACCAAGTTCCGCAACCCACACAGCGAGGAATCGACGCGGGACTTACCCAATCGCCGAGAACCGGCGACGAGGCGGTGAAACTTGGCTCACCGGGCTCGGAGGAGAATGGATCGATTCTCCCTCCTCAGCCAGGGGCAAGGTCAATGGGGGCCATGGTGATCTGCAGGGCTACGCAGAGCGTCGGTTTGCAGCTCGGCTCGGCCGGAGAAGGGCTCAGCTGCGGTGCTGTCAAGCTCGGCCGGGGCTCGGTAATGGCGAGGAGGAAAGCGGCTAGGGTTTGGGCGCTGGGAAGCCGGGAAATGAGGGAGAGGAGCCGAGGACGGGCGCAGTCGGCGTTTTGGAGCTACTGCGCGGGCGAGGAGCGGGCCCGAGCACCGCGCGGCCGTTCCGTACGTCGTCGGCGACGTGGCGCAAAAGCGCCGGCGCGCTTCAGTGACGCACGGTGGCTGACAGGCGGGCCCCACGGGGATTTTCGAATTTTTGGAATTATTCCAACTCTGCTTTTCCCCAAACTTTGGCACATCAGTTGAAGTACCAAATGAGCTCCAAAAATCGAACTTTTGGTACCATTGGAAAGAGCTTGAAGAGTTCTATCAACTGGCCAACATGCACATCTGGAATCCAAAGGAATTTCAAATGGCAGCATTTCAAAGTTGACCACTTTTT
This sequence comes from Eragrostis curvula, assembly GCA_007726485.1. NCBI lineage: Eukaryota > Viridiplantae > Streptophyta > Magnoliopsida > Poales > Poaceae > Eragrostis > Eragrostis curvula. The sequence continues at coordinate 17,184,363 of CM017440.1, read as the reverse complement.
CAGGTTTGGGGATTTTATTGAGCTAACAAATGAATTTGTAAAATCACCAAAAATTCTCTAAAATTCTTATTTCAGAGGGGCTACCCACTGGTATTTTTGTCTGTTCAAGTTGTTATGGAAAAATTTGAGTTTCTTCACAAGTATGTGTTTGGCCATTATTTGAAATTTGGATTTCGAAATTTGAATTTGGTTTCTTCTTGGTTTCTGTCACTTGGGAAATGGTTGCTTCCTGGTTCCAGTGACATGGGATGTCACAATAGTTTAACTGAGCCCTTTGAAACACCTTTTTTTTTCATTTTAAAGTAATAATGCAAACAACTAGGAACACTAATTCTTTGTAGGTCAGTTCGCCATACTTTGTACCAGCTAAAAGAAAATACAGTCATCTTCCAGTTAACAAAGCAATGGTTATGCAGGATTTTCAGTGATTGTAAGAAAAGGGTCTTCAGCAAAAAGAGCAATGTCACACCCATGGGTTTCGAAAAGTGAGAGGGCAACAACAAGCATCGATAGGGTTATAGCAAACCTGACCTAATCATTTGAGAACTGTCAGATCAACTTCTCTGGTATATGAAGTCTTCAACTCAATACACCGACATGCACTTGTCATGCCTGTTTTTGACCTGACTTATGCGTGTTGTTAGTCAAAGGAAAAACAAAAAGAGGACCAGACAAATTGTGGTTGATGCTTTTGTTCACAGCTGCATCCAAAAAAAGCTAACTATGCATACTTTACGGGTGATGTGGAAGGAAAAGTAGCATGCTACTCATGATCCCCGGGCGCTTTTTTTTTTTTGGAGGAACACGCAAAAGCTTTGCATGTTAGAGCTTTACAGAAAGAAGATGGGGTGCAGAGAGGCACCAAGTTTTACAACGAGTTTGAAACTCTCCACGGAGTGGAAAAGACAACCAACTAGTGAAATCACTACGATGCTACATTATTATTAAGACCATCCTCGACCCGATCTACGCTAGGCGCCGCCATGTTCCACAGCTTTGCAAGCCTGCGCGCGCCCGCTGCAATCCACAGCTTGTTCTCCACTCTGCAGGTGTCCATTAGGGCGGCCGGTGTGGAGAAGGAAGATTCAAATACCTTGGCATTTCTCTCCTTACATCTGGGGATCTCATTTCTACACCTCGGTCAAAGCATACAAATCCATGATTGGTCAAATGTCTGTGCATCCTGTCTATAATTGGCTTTGGGCTTCCTCTTGTCAGCTCAAGAATAAGATTTTCTTTTGGCTTCTGATCAAAGACAGGCTTAACACTAGGGGCCTTCTGCATAGAAAGAACATGGAGCTTGACTCTTATTCTTGTGAACTCTGCATTAGACAACTGGAGGAATCTGTGCAGCATCTCTTTCTTAATTGTAGCTTCGCAAGAAATTGTTGGGCGACCATTGGGATCAATATCACCAGAAGAATGCAACCTCTTCAGGCTTTCAAATTCTTCAAGCGTTTGTTATCATCATGACCTGGAGTATTTGGACAACCAGAAACGACTGGATCTTTTCCAACATGGATCCAACTATTCAAGGATGCAAACAAATATTCCTCCATGAATTTGACCTTCTGTTACACAGAGCCAAGAAGAGATACTTCCCCAAGATTGAAGAACGGCTGGACTCCGTTTCTTAGCTGTAGTTTTAGTTTTAGTTTTTTTCCTTGTTTTCTTCTTCTTCTTTTCCTTGTTTTCTTCTTCTTCTTTTTCTTTTCTTCTTTCCTTTTCTTTTCTTTTTTGTTTGTTTATCTGTAATTTACTTCTATTATTTTAATATAATCAGTAGGGGGCGACCCCTCCTGTTCATTCAAAAAAAGTAGGATGAACAGGGAGTCGAAACGTCGCCTATGTTGCTGCTGTATGGTGCGTCGCCGGCACCTCCAACCTTGTTGCAGTGTTGCCGCGCTCTCCGCCAACGGTAGGTTGAGGTAGCCAGCAAGCAATTCCACAGGAGGTGTTTTGTGGTTTCTTGTTCCTGTCCACACAACGGGCAGACTCATGTGTGTCCATTTTTCTCCGTCTCATCCTTTCTGCTGTCCAAATTCTTTTGTGTAGTACCAGCCAGACAAAGTGTTTGACTGGGAAGCACATGTTGCACTTGGGAAGAAGGAAATGCTGGTAGATTGAGACAGATCAGCACCTGAAAAAAATTCCTGCTTACCGTTTTAGTTGATCTCTCAAAATGTCTGCAACTTGGCTAAAGGATTGTGGAGCACCGTGGGCTAATTAGAAAACATACTCATGTATTTTCAATGGAATTCACAGCTCCGGTTGAGATTGAAAAAAAGAGACAACTCAATGCAATCAACAAAGGGTAAGTTGATGCAGTCTAAACATGTCTTTCAAAAAAAGATACAGTCCAAACATTATCAAGAACTAATCTCTTGTTGGAGCACCCAAGTTCTTTCTACCCCCATCACAACATTTTGGTGCAACAAGTGCTACCTGTCCCATCAAACTTAATCTATCTGGCCGTCGAGTGTCTTGATAATTTCAGCTTCCACCAACATCTCTCTCTTCAAAAGGAATAGGCTCACTGAAAGTTCATGACTCATGAGCAAAATGCACCTCTAGGCAAATTCCTTGGACAGAGCTTTCTACAACTTTCACTTGTCCAACGAACTATATGTACATGTGCTCTTTACTACTTCCACTCTGTCCAACTATCTATAGGAAGACTTCATTTCCGGGAGGAATTAGCCATTGCAAAATCATTCTTGTAAGATGTTATGAACGAGCACAGGCCCACCAAGGGAACCAAATAGAGACTGCGCCATCGTCAGGAACTCGAGGGTTGAACTCAAGCCATGGTTAAGGACACATTTCAACGATTCAAACCATACGCATGCAGACGCTTATTCATTGAAAAGGCCAAGAATTTGTCACGGACAAGACCACATCCAAACTGGAACTCTTTTCAGGCAAATCAGCAAACAGTTGAGTCGCAGCCGTGGGCGCCGCTCACCGGCGGCGGGACTTGCGATGGCATGGGAACGACAGCATGCAAGGAGGACGAGACGCTGGAGGATATTTAGCGTCCAGTGAAGAAGGAAGAAGATTAGCCGGATCTGGTGACGGGCAAATGGCTTGGTCATTGTGTATCGCAGTGGCGGTTACGGGAAGGAAGAAGACGCTGGACGAGACGTTGGTGGAAGCTGATATGACAAAGACATCAAACAAATGGAAAAGAGAGTTTCCATCCATTTTATGGTCAATGTGTGGTTGAGTCACTTATCTCACAAACATGTCTGGAGCAGCTTTGGAGTATTGCAAACACGCTAGGTGTCATAAGGCTCCGGAATTAAGTGGATACATGGATGCATATTATTCTCCATCTTGATCAAGTATCAGGTCCTTTTATTCATGAATAATAACTTTTTTTTATAATTCCAAAGAATTTGCGTAGGATTTGCTCTCATATTTGATGAAGCAATTTTCAGAAAATAAATGGACCCTGTAACACTTTTTTTCCCACGACCGTTCCATGGATCGTCCCCTAGTGTGCACCATGTTTTCAGCTAATGGCAAAGGATAGATACCCCAACCGATGATGGAACTGGAATCGATGAGTTCTTTCTTCAAGAACTGTAACAGTATAAATCTTGAGGCATCACTTGGAAAAATATCATTTGAAGGACCTAAGTCTTGACACATCACCTGGACAATACGTCTCCAAAAACTCAACAGGGTAAACATGAATTGCTATTTCAGTTATTCAGCAGAGCAGAGCAATCTTAGCTTCCATCAACCGCAGGCGAGTTCTTTCTTTTCCTTCCCTCTCCAGGTTTTAAGTTTACAATTTGCATGCTGAACGAGATCAGATTTGCAATGATGGCTGTAAGTTCTTTCAATCGCAGTGTTATTTCAGTTTTCACCAACACCTCATTGCTGTGGCTTAATTCCCCATTTCTCGGTCATCTCTTCTGTTCCATATACAAGGAAGGTTTTGGGTTCTTTTAGAAGGCATTCTATAAATGATGTCGATTTGGAAGAATACCAAATCAAACTCAGTAGAGGTGTAGAGTGAGTTTCCTTTATAGAAGTTAGAACATCTGGTGTTTTTCTCCGAAAATGCGAGTATTGACCATACCATAGAGCTCATAAGAGGGTTTGGAGGATGGCAGCAAGCATTGAGCTAGAGACCAACATTGAGTGTAAGTCAAGAATGCAAGCCAGCTTTGATAATACGCAAAACGCAGCTCCTATCCTCTGCTAAAAACTTCACCATGTTTTCAGCTGATCGAATCCATCTGCTTCAGCTGCTCATGCTGGTCACTTAACTTTCAGCTTCCTTCAACATCTGATACAGCTATCATGATGGTTTTCTCTGAGGAAACAGTCCATGCACGCAAAAAAGGACAAATCAAAGGACTTACTGCGACACTCTGCTTGGGTGCTATGTTAGTCAGAACAAAGGTGTGTCTTCCCCTCTGTTTTCTGCTCGTGGCAAGTGTGAATGTGCAGATACTTATACTACCCGGCTACATGACCCAGGTGTGTTTACATGAAGCAACATCAAAACAAACATGACTATCATGCCATCTTCGACCAAATGAGTAGTTGTTCATTTAAAATTTACAATCCATGCAATTTTCTAGGCAGATACCACTCTGGAGTCAATGCATTGCATCACCGTCTTTTGCCATGAGAGAAAAATCGCTGTTGTTCCCTGGTTTTAGCATACATTGGCTCCAGTAGCATAACAAGCACCACCTGGTTTCTCCTGCAGAAAACTCGGCTGTACTGTAGAAATCGGGTGTGCCATTGCCGTTGATGACAAACAGGAGAAATGCCAAGAACTCGTTTCAAGAAAACCGCAATTCTGATAAGAACAGAGGCTGGTCGCCGCCCATCTGGAATGCTGGATGAGGTTACGCGTGATTGCGTGAAACGCCAGCCTACGCCACCATCGGCGATGAGCAGGTCACACGCCAACCTACGTACGGAAAGCGAGCACATGACATAGCTAGCACCTAGCCGCCGAACGCTGCCGCGGAAGGTAAGCTACAGGGCTGCCGATGAGCGAGCGGCGCGGGGAGCCGGAGCCGGAGCCAGGCTGGGCGCATGAAGATTGAAGCGTCTCCGCTTTTCGCAGGATCGAGTCGGTCAAGCGCTGATGAACAGACGCAACAGTACAGCATATAAAAGCACAAATTAAGTCTTTAAGTAGTTACATTAATCCATTTAAAACACAGAGTCGCACAGCGGAAATAAACGATACAAGTCTAGAAATAAAGGTACAAGCGCACGCGCTCACGATACACAAGAACCCGCATCCAAAGCCATGAAGATGCGGACTCGAGAGGAGATCACTCCTCAGTCTCCCAGTGGGCTGTCCAACCAAAGGGAAGCTGGCCATCCCACTGTCCACCTCCACCCGTAGAGTCAGGGATAAAGGTGCTACCTGCAATAAAATCATAAAGAGCCAAACCCTGAGCAACTAATACTCAGCAAGTCTTACCCGTCAAATTGGCTATCTACAGCCGACTCCTAATATGCAAGGCTACAAAGGGGTGGCTGACTCAATAGCATAACTCGCACTAATTACTTGATCCTTACTTTCAAGTTTTATTCTTCAAGATAAGTACTTAACCGGTAAAACAGTGTGCATATCTCTAAAACATGTATAAAGTAACAATACATCAGCAGTGACAGTATATATAACAATGTAAATAACAATGTAAATAGACTAGCAACATATCATCAATCATCTCACACTACGATGTGACGCAGTGAGCAAGGTTGCTCTTGACCGAGAGCGGCGGCATCGATGTACATCCTGCAGGAGAAAAAACCTGACCATACGCCGCACACGCGTAAAGTCGTATGCGGCAACTGTTTGCAAGGATCCCCCTGAAGCTAGGCTGGGTCCAACCCCTCCCGAGAAAGGCCTTCCCGCACGGTCCCCGTCCCAGACGTACGCCCCGATTGGGAAGCATCCGTTCTCTCCCGAATACCATGATAGAAAGGGCAGGCTTCCGCCGCACACCAGGGCAACCCCTACTAAGTTTACTAGGCCCATAAAAACACTAGCATATGATCAGTACGTTCGAACTTGCTCAACAGGGCCAACAACGGACGGTCCTTAATCGACACAGACGGGGCTACCACCGTGAAGGCCAGCCTTCTCGCACCATCCTACACAAACAAATCCCCGTCCGGTCTCAACAATCCTAAATCCATCCAGCTAGTACAATCCAGGAGTCCCTATCAT